>JAGFNQ010000338.1:0-318160 GCA_024364735.1 Boesenbergia rotunda | reverse complement strand
TAGTTTATTTTTTGTTTCTGCATTTATATTTGTGTTGTTTGTTTCCGCTGCTGCTAACCCTTAAGTACAGAGAGTTAAAAAGAAACTAAGTTTTGTGTCTGGCTACATTCACCCCCCCTCTATAGCCATCCAAGCACCAACATATGCCACCCTTCACCGTACCCGAAGTCGTCCAACTAAGTCTATGTGTATCCTGCAAACCTGCATACTCAAAATACACATATCAAAACATAAGGGTGAACCTAACATAAACTCATTGCCCAAAAATCAAAACACATGGTCACTCCGAACCATAAATTGCCCAACAATCTCCCTCTTTTTGATGTTTGGCAATACGTTTAAGTTAGGGAAAACAAATAACAAATACAAAACACACATGCATGGATCCTATCACAAGGCATCCCCACACCTAACCTCCCCAAGAGTTTAGGACTTTTACAAAAATCGAGCTTTTTAAAACCTCTCCAAGGCTCCCACTACATTGGATTTACAAAGGCATTTTAAGAACCTCTCTAAGGTTCCTCTTACGGCACCAAATGAGCAACAATGCTCCCCCTTTACCTAAGCTCCCCATGGACCTAGGATTTCTTGCAAAGGCGTGTTTGGTTTCCCACTTAAACCCAACACCTCTCTCCCTTTGCCACACATCAAAAAGGCTCCAATAATTTTCCTTTTATTGGATCCTTTAACCCCTAATGATCATAAACACAGTGTACTAACCCCCATAAGATTACACACTTGTTTTACATCATTTTGACATCTTTTGATAGCTGAAAAACCATTTCAGCCTTGACCAGTCGACTAATACTCTGAAAAACCCAATTTCAGCATTTTTGACCCAAATTCAGAAATGCATCAGAAATTCCACAAATCTCCAAAAATTTTCAAATTTTGTGGAGAGGTTTTGGTACTCATATCTACTTGGGAAAAATACACTCAAAAATGTATCTATCACCATTCTCATGATTGACACAAAACCCAAAACTTGTTAAATGGTTCAACTGAACCTTGACCTAAAGTCCTAGTTTTGACCTCCTATTGATGTCTTTTCCCATACCAACCCACAATGCATCCCTAGCATTGATTTATATGACATTTCCACTTCAAAAATCAATTTCCATGCTTTATGACCCCAATGTCATATTTTCATACATGAAACTCAAACCAATGTACCAAATCCCTAGGATTGAGACTCCAAATTCATCTTCACATCCTTTGGCACACTCCATGACCCACCTAGACTTCCAAGAGAAATCCTCCCGGGATCCAAAAATCATGGGTCCCAACTTGACCCCTAGAGCTCCCCCTTGAGCCCTTAGCCTTAGCCACCTCCCTCCCTAGGTGACTCAACAAATGCTAGACCACACCGGTGTACCTCCACTGACTCTTGGTCTACAACCCTAACGTTCTTAACCTTGGACCTCTTGTCCTTAGTTAAAACATTCTTCTTGCTTTTAAATGACACCCCCTTGTCATTTTTGGACTCCCCCTCCTTGCTATAGTTATATGCTACCCTAGTATACTTCTTTTCATTGGCATCGGAGACCTTAGACTGGTATCCTGACCCCGATCTATCATTGTTGGATTTTCGACCACCCAACATCATACCTAAACCCTTAGATTCAATAGTGAATCTATCTAGGGTATTTTCTAATTTCTCAAGCTTTGCCCTTAAATCTTGATTTTCCCTTTTTAGGTTCTTACACCTGGAATCAACATGTCCACCTCGGGCATCCCTAGACCTACCCATCCTAGGCATGTGTCTCTCCTTCTTGGGGTTAATGCCTTGGTCCTTAGGTCTAATGGTCTTGGATTTATCATGATGCATGATTTTCCTAGGGTTTTGATCTACAATATTAACCCTACTCTTATCATGATATTTAAATCCAAAGTTATGCATGGGTAAATAATTGACATTATTTCTAACATGCATGGAGGAGTAAAAATTTGAATTACATTTAAACTTAAAGTTAGGGATTACCTCCCTTACCCTTGTAGCTCTCCCTTGATTCGAGTTTTTCTTCTTTTCCTTCTCAAATGTTGCAATTTCTTGAGCTCTCATTTTCGTGGACATTTGGTGTGATAGTGCCCTAGCACACCACGTGTAAAGCATCTTATATGTTTCTTATCCTTCTTTGCTCCATCCATACAATTCATGTTAGTTTTCAAATTATTTGAATTGAGTTTAGGGTTTACCTCCTTTTTCTTACCCAATGGATACTTGTCCTTGTAGTGTCCCTTTTTATTGCACCCAAAGCAAATTATGTACTCCTTTGACTTTGCTTTGGCGGAGGTGGAAACTTCTTCTTACTTCGGTATTGAGGATGGTCTCTCCTCCCCCTCAATTCTTGAAGTGAATGTTGGACCTTGGATGGCTAGAGAGAGGGGGGGTGTGAATAGCCAGACACACAAACTTTTGCTTCTTTGAAGTTTCTGCGATTAGGGTTAGCAGCGGAAGTCAAATAGACAGAGACAGACAACCCAAACAGAAAGACAAATACAAACCAGTCGCTAACAAGGACGGTTTACAAGATCACCAACTTTGCAGTAACCATTGATCAGAGTTACATATGTGACAGCATCGGGTTTCCATCCATCATCAACCATTTCACTGAGGAATTTATCAGCCTTTGAAAAATCACCAGCCTTGCAGAAAGCACCAATCAAAGAAGTGTATGTGAAGATATCAGGCCTAAGCCCTGCCTTGCACATTTCGTCGTGTATCTCCAATGCCTTATCCAACCTCTTCTTCTTGCAAAACCCACTGATCAATGTGTTATAGCTTCTTATGTCCACTCGAAAACCATTCTTTCTCATCAACGGCACGATCGAATAAGCATCATCCACTTTACCAACTTGAGTCAACCCAGAGATGAGAGTGGAGGAGTAGTATGTCACAGAATCAGGGGAAACCCCTTCCTTGATCATCTCATCAAACAATGCCGTCGCCCTTCCTATATTGTGGGAATAATGAAGAAAAGCACCAATCAGGATGTTATAGGTGATTGCATCGCCTTTGACATCCGGCCATTCGACCTTTTTCTTTTGAAAAAAATTGGGGCCGCTTTCGATCATCCCATGCTTGCACATTCCATTTACAAAGGTGTTCAGCGTAACCACATCGACGGCCACCTTTTCCTTCTCCATCCTGGCAAGCAATTCATGAGCCATGTCCAATTCTGCAGCCTTGCAGAAGGCATCGATCAAGATGCTGTAAGTCACACTGTCAGGATCACAAGCATGGCTTGACTTCATCCTATCAAGCAAGGAGAGACCATCGTGAAGCCTTCCTGCCTTGCAGAGCCCATCGATGAGAGTGTTAAAAATGATTGTGTTAAGGGACACCCCCGAATCTGGGCTTGACATTGCGTCGAACATGTTCAGTGCATCGTCGAGGCGACGGGATTTGCATAGGTGATTGATGAGTATACCGATGATGACTACGCCGGGGCGCACGCCCAAGCCTTTCATCTCCGAAAACAGAAGATTCATCCTCGCGAAGTCTCGAATTTCAGCGAGGCCAGTCAAGAGGGCGTCGCACACAGAGGTCTCGATGGAGCCACCAGCATCCTTTACCGCGTGGCAGAAATCCCAGGCCCCGGAGGTGGCGCCGCCGCGGCACAGCTTGGTGATGAACCGAGTGAACAGGATGGCGTCATGCGGAAAAAACCCCATCTTGGCCATCTCGACGAGAAGGGCGAGGGACTCCTCGTTCAGGGGCTGGCTTCGCTTGACCAGACCGGAGAAAACAATCGACCGAGTGAGGGCATCAGGCGGGGAAGTGGAGTCGGCGGAAAGCATGCTGCGGAGGTTCGACAAGGCGGAGTAGAGGTGGCCAGGAGAGGCGGAGCCGAGCAGGGAACGGAGTCGGTAGTTAAAATGGCGAAGTGAGGCATTGCTAGAGGGTTTCTGGTGCTTCACGTCGCTTCGTGTGCCTAAGCTACCATCGCTATCGAAGTCGTTGGCAGCGGCGGCGATGGAAGAGGAGGAGGCGTGGCGGCGGCAGAGTGTCGTCAAACGCAAACACGGATTCTTCACCAGCTTCATCTTCCGTTTGCCCACTCGACGCGGCTGCGTCCTGGGTCGTCAAAAACCTGGATTCTTAAACCATTAGAAGGCCTGGTCAGCTTCAATACTGCCATTAGATTCGTGCAGTTATCGTGATTTAACCTCGAAGGATGGGAGTCGGATTGAATCAGTGGATCGATTACAATCACAATTTTATCGCGTTCAAGGGTTTTCCTTGTAATGTAAATCTGGTGTATCTTCCATGAGTTAAAGATTGCCGTCAAGGATTTTTCATATAAATCTGATGTATTCTTTATTGTTTTTGTTGTCATTTTTTATACTAATCTCGTTACAAGTGGTTTCAGAGGCAAGTTGATTTTAAGAATTTCAATCGGGATTAATGATAACGGCAAACATGAAGTATGATATTCTGCTTTTGGATCGCAACACCAGGTTTACGCTGTGGCAAGTTAAGATGCGAGCGGTACTAGCGCATCTGGACTTGGACGACGCACTGTTCGGGATAGACAACATGCCCTCGACATGGACAAAGGAGGAAATGGAACGTAAAGATCAAAAAACCCTATCTCAGATCTACCTTTACCTATCGAATGAGATTTTACAGGATATTTTAAAGGAGAAATCCGCTGCTACACTATAGCTAAAACTAGAGCAGTTGTGCATGAGAAAAAATTTTACGAGCAAACTGGGTTTGAAACAACGTTTGTATTCTCATCGCATGGCAGAAGGTACATCGTTAAGAGATCACTTGACCGTGTTTAAGGGAATTGTCTCTGACCTAGAGGCTTTGGAGGTCAAATATGACGATGAAGATTTAACATTAATCTTACTGTGTTCTTTACCCTTGTCATATATGACTTTTAGAGATATTATTTTATATAGTTGTGATACTCTTCCTTTGAATAAAGTTTATGATTCATTATTTTCAAAAGAGAAAATGAAACAGCTTGTCGAAGGATCTGAGGCTCAAGGTTAGGGTCTTATTATTCGAGGAAGGACTCAGGTGAAAGACTCTGATGATAATATCAGAGGTAGGTCGAAATCTAGAAATAGCGATAAAATCTATAATTATTGTAAGAAGAATGGTCACATCAAATCAGAATGTTACAAACTGCAGAATAAGAATAAAAGGGCAGGTAAAAATTCTAGGGGAAAACAATCAGAGAAGTCTGGTGAGGCTGATATTGCAGAAAATCACAGTGATGGTGAACTTCTCGTTGCATCTGATGCTGATTTAAAGCAGAGTGAGGAATGAATTCTTGATTCTGGCTGTACGTTTCGTATGTGTCCCAATCGAGACTGATTTTCAACATATGAAACGGTTTCAAGTGGTCCTGTTTTGATGGGAAATAATGCATCTAGCAGAATCGCTGGCGTTGGTACGATCAGAATTAAGATGTTTGATGGTGTCATTCGGACAGTTGGTGATGTGAGGTACGTCCCTGATTTGAAGAGAAATATGATCTCTTTGAGTATTCTTGATTCTAAAGGGTACAAGTACACTGGTGAAGATGGAGCTATGAAGGTCAGTAAAGGGTCTCTTGTTGTGATGAATGGACTAAGGAGAACCGCCAATTTATATGTTCTGTAGGGATCCACAGTAATAGGTAATGCTGCCGTCACAAGGTGACATTGATAAAAGAAGATCACTTACGAGAAGCTGGTAAGGAAGCTATTTGGTTGAAAGGAGTCTTCAGTGAGCTTAGCGAAAACTTGCAGATTACTATAGTCTTTTATGATAGTTAGAGTGTCATTCTCCTCACGAAGGATCAGATGTTTCATAAGAGCACAAAGCACATTGATGTGAGGCACTCCCTGTAGACAAGTTTAAGTATTGTTTGGACTTGGTTGGTGCTAGATGCTGAGATTTGCCTGTGGGGTTTTTGTGGAAGAGATGGAGAATGTTCTTTTAAAGATTTGTGAAATTCGCGTCAAGGTAGATATTGTTAAAATTTGGTACCCGAATTCAGTTTTCTCCGTTAATTTATTATTAGATATTTTCTTATTAATATGTTAATTAACAGATTCTTTATAAATCTGTTAATTAACAGTTTCGTTATTAATTTTTTATTTGACTAAGTATTCTAAGGTCTTTATAAATTGTGTATTTCATGGACAAGTTTTATTAATCAAGAAAGTTATTTGGTTACCTCTTCATTCCTTCTCTCTACCTCTCTATTCTCTCTACATCTCTTTACTTTTTCAGAACCGCCGACTTTGTATTCCACCGTTCATAGTGATTTTTCCTCCTCTGCCCGTGATTTTTCCCGTCAAGGGTTTTCTACGTAAATCTGGTGTATTCTCTATTGTTCTTGTTGTCGTTTTTTTGTACTAATCTCGTTATATCTCCTCCGGTGATCTCCTCCTCCAGTTACAAGTACGCAAATGGTATATTTTTCCTCCCCTCCTACTGGTTCGCGCGAGGACTCCTACGGTCGTGAGCGGCTGCAATTGCGGCGCACGACCGCAGCTGCCGCATGAGGTTGCGCGCGGCCACAGCTGCCTTGCACTGCCATGCATGTCCTCCTGCGACCGCGCACGTCCGTAGCTGCCGCCAGCAGCTGCAACGGGCGGCTACAATGAACCTCAACTTGCACTCTAGTTATGATCCCTCACATTTTGCCCAAGCTAACTTACGATAATAACACATTCTGCAAAGCATATTTGATGCGATATTGGCATGGTCATAATAGATTTAGTGTTGTCCATGTCGAATATTGCTGGCCATGGATGAAAGAAAGGAAAAGAAGGCCTAAAAGGATCGAATGTCATAAAAGTAAGATGATAGGATTGTTGAGATTAGATGACTTGATAGAAATAGACTATAATATATGGAACTTTTATTCAAAGGAAAATCCACATAAAATCACATAGATGGGAAGTGTCCTAATAAAACTCTTCCCATTACTATTGTTCTACACTAAGCACAGCAAAACTGCAACTCGAGGCATTGAACTTTATGAAATCATGGAAGGGTTGAAAATGATTAGGATGAGAAAAGGAAACGATTATGGAAGAACTAAACAGTTTGATATTACAAATTCAAATGTGCAATTATACACCTGGTAAGGGTGTCAATTAGGGTAGATTAGCTAGGGTTGGATTGAAAATTGGTTACTAAAAAAATTTCCAATCCGAACTCGAACTCAAAAACCCTAAACTTGAATTCGAATCCGAATAGCCCGAATAATCCTCCCAGCCTGATTTTGTTTATTTCCCTATAATTTTTAACTTTTATCTAAATATTTTATTCATGTTATACTACATTCTATTATTTATGTGCGTAAAACATCTTAATTTTTAAAATAAAATTTAATTTAACCTCAAAAATATCTCTAAATTCTAAATTTAGATCAACTCGAATCGACCCGAACGAAACTAACTCAAAAACCTCCAACCCAAATCCAAAAACTCTCAATTTGAACTTGATTTTTTTCGAATGGACTCGGATCAAATAGTTGGTCAGATTATTTTTGAACACCCCTATATAAAGAACGACAAAAGAGTTACTAAATCCAATTTCCACCATATTTTTTTTTGCAGGTTCAGGCAATGATCTGAAACAAATTGAGAGGCATGAATAATGAAAAGGAGCTTCAGAAATCATTTTGAGTAGAAGCTTATGCATAACTTTTGCATAACTAAAAAATCTTTCGTCCCATTTGTTCACGTATAGTACAACTCAACACTAAATCAGAAGCATCCATAAGATTAAACATCGGGATTGCCCAAGTCGACATCACAAGATGTCGTCCGTTGAACAAATAGTCTCAGTCTCTCCGTTTCACCGATTGCAGTTAACCATTCTGTAAGAACATTCATTGTCACATAATTTGGTTTGCATCCCTGCGAACTAATCTTGTCCATAAGCTCGAAGGCTTTATTAGACATGTTATGCTCCTTAAGACCCTTGAAAATAACAGCGTAGGTTATGACGTTAGGCAATATATCATGTTTATGCATCTCGTCGAAGAGTTCGATTGCGGCGCCAACTTTTTTATTCTTACAATATGAATCGATGAGGATGGTATAAATAACAGTGTCGGCCGACACAGCTGACACATCCATGCTCCTGAAGATCTTCATGGCCAGGTCAAGATCACCAACTTTGCAGTAACCATTGATCAGAGTTCCATATGTGACAACATCGGGTTTCCATCCATCATCAACCATTTCACTGAGGAATTTATCAGCCTTCGAAAAATCACCAGCCTTGCAGAAAGCATCAATCAAAGTATTGTATATGAAGATATCAGGCCTAAGCCCTGCCTTGCACATTTCGTCGTGTATCTCAAATGCCTTATCCAACCTCTTCTTCTTGCAAAACCCACTGATCAAAGTGTTATAGATCTTTATGTCTACTCGAAAACCATTCTTTCTCATCAATGACACATTCGAATAAGCATCATCTAACTTACCAACTTGACTCAACCCATATATGAGAGTAGAGTATGTTCCAGAATCAGGGGAAACTCCTTCCTTGATCATCTCATCAAGCAACGCCGTCGCCATTCCTACATTGTTGGAATGAAGAAAAGCACCAATCAGGATGCTGTAGGTGATAGCATTGCCTTTGACATCCGGCCACTCGACCTTTTTCTTTTGAAAAAAATTGAGGCCGCTTTTGATCATCCCATGCTTGCACATTCCATTTACAAAGGTGTTTAGCGTAACCACATCGACGGCCACCTTTTCCTTCTCCATCCTGGCAAGCAATTCATGAGCCATGTCCAATTCTGCAGCCTTGCAGAAGGCATCGATCAAGATGCTGTAAGTCACACTGTCAGGATCACAAGCATGGCGTGACTTCATCCTATCAAGCAAGGAGAGACCATCGTGAAGCCTTCCTGCCTTGCAGAGCCCATCGATGAGAGTGTTAAAAATGATTGTGTCAGGGGGCACTCCCGAATCTGGGCTTGACATTGCGTCGAGCACATTCAGTGCATCGTCGAGGCGACGGGATTTGCATAGGTGATTGATGAGTATACCGATGATGACTACGCCGGGGCGCACGCCCAAGCCTTTCATCTCCGAAAACAGAAGATTCATCCTCGCGAAGTCTCGAATTTCAAAGAGGCCAGTCAAGAGGGCGTCGCACACAGAGGCCTCGATGGAGCCACCAGCATCCTTTACCGCGTGGCAGAAATCCCAGGCCCCGGAGGTGGCGCCGCCGCGGCAAAGCTTGGTGATGAACCGAGTGAACAGGATGGCGTCATGCGGAAAAAACCCCATCTTGGCCATCTCGACGAGGAGGGCGAGGGACTCCTCGTTCAGGGGCTGGCTTCGCTTGGCCAAGCCGGAGAAAACAATCGACCGAGTGAGGGCATCAGGCGGGGAAGTGGAGTCAGCGGAAAGCATGTCGCGGAGGTTCGACAAGGCGGCGGAGAGGCATCCGGGAGAGGCGGAGCCGAGCAGGTAACGGAGTCGGTAGTTAAAGGGGCGAAATATGGCATTGCTAGAGGGTTTCTGGTGCTTCACGTCGCACCGGGTGCCTACGCCACCATCGCATTCGACGGCGGCGGTGGAAAAGGAGGAGACGTAAAGGCGGCGCAGAGCCGTCAAATGCAAACACGGATTCTTCACCAGCTTCATCTTGGCCACTCCACGCGGCTGCGTTGGCAAAAACCTGGATTCTTATACCCTAATACCCCTAAAAAAGAGAGCAGATCTTTTCTCCCACTATTTCCTCTGTGTCCCATCCGTCGATGATGATCGACGAATCGTCGGATCGTCGATCGGACACCATCAACGATAGCCATCGCCCCGAATAAAATTATACCCTACAGGATACGATGAACTCGTCGGGATCGTTACAGTTACGATCACACCAGATTCACTGCTGAATCCGACGAAATTACAATTGCAGCGATCCGACCGGTTCATTATTCTTCTAGAATATCATTTGATTGCCCACACGGGCTGGATCAGCTGGTTAAGGCACTCGCACTTGAAATGGAGGGCGTGGGTTCGAGGGTCGACAGTATGAACGAGGGGTGAAACCTCGGCTGCTGTTTAAAAAATCCCTCGTGCCTGGGTATCTTAATCTGCCCAGCATTCACAGTGATTTACTCCCTCTGGACACTTGTGGGGCAGAGACCAGGGGGCCGCTAGGTTGACGGTTCCAACCTTTTGAAATAGAATATCATTTGATTTGGGACGATGATAAAAAATCATCAATGATATTCGATTAATGATCAGACGATTCACATACCATCATCGATGAGTGGGACATAGAGAAAAGTGGGACAACGATCTCATTTTCTAAAAAGAATCGGCCGGAAGGCAACGTCAGCGTCCATACTGCCTTTAGATTCGTGCAGTTATCGTGATTAACCCGTTTCGAGGGTGGGAGTCAGATTGAATCAGTGGATCGATTACAAACTCAATGTTATCGCATTCATTGATCCCCACCCACTACCCTCCCTCTGTCTCACACGATATATATCAAAAGAGCGAACATAACTTTTTCAAATTAATTAAAAAACGTGAGTTATTTTGATATTTACGAAAATATATTTTCATTTTAATATTCTTTCATTTTACTCTTTTCTTTTCAAATCTAACTTATATTTTTTTAGTATACTTTTATATATGCATGCAATATATCTTCTCTTTCTTCTCCTCTCTTTTAATTCATCTCTTTTTTATACATTTTCTTTCTCTTTCCTTTTCTATTTTTTTCTCTTTTAAATTGATGTATTCATAACATAGAAAAAATATCAGGTCCACGTTGGATTTGATATTTTTCATATGAGGCTCACGTTGAGCCTGATATTAAAGCAGTTCGGCTTTGATAGGACCTTCGTCGACTGCGACAGCGACGATGGTTGGGACGTTGACCAGTTGGGGTTATAGGAGATCTTCAACTAACTTCGTCCAGTGGCGTATTGATCCACAGATGTTATTTTTGCATTGTTCTTAAAGTTCTCTACTTTTTAATTTTGACTCGAGTTTTATTTTTTGAAAACAAATTTTAAAAATTAAAAGAAAAATAAAATAAAATAAAAATTTATCATCAAATGGTTAAAATGAGTTGAAACCTGAATATTTTTTAATTTAGATTTGAATATTAATATTTAAATCAATTAAAATATTCTTTCATAAATTAAAACTAAAAGATCATATCAGACCCAACAGCTCTAATGTGTGATTTTCTTGATTCTTCCTTATTATATTTTAACATCTCGCAGAAGTTCAAATAAATAATGGATAGCATATTTGAACTCCTTGTAACCTCATAAATCCACAGAAACTGAAATTTGTTAAATTGATTTTTTGGTCAAAACTCATTGATTGACCTAGAGAGCTTCGATTTCACAAATATCAGTTTTCGTGGATTTCTGAGGTTATAAGGAGTTTAAATATGTTATACATTGTTTATTTGGACTTCTCCGAGGTGTTAAAATATAATAATAAAGAATGGAGAAAAAAAATCTAATATTGGGCCCATTGGGCTTGATATTAATTATATCAGGCCTACGTTGGGCATGATATGAACCATATCAGGCCCAACGACCCCATTGTATGGTTTTTTTCTCGATTCTCCGTTATTAAATTTTAACACCTCGAAGAGATAGAAATAAATAATAAATAACATATTTGAACTCCTTATATCCTCAAAAATCCATAAAAACTAAATTTTTTGCAATCAAAGCTCTTTAGGTTAAATCAATAATTTTTTGTCAAAACCCACTGATTTGACCTAAAAAAATCAATTATAAAAATTTAAGTTCCTGTGGATATTAGATTATTTTACTTTTTTGTTATTATATTTTAACACCTCGGAGAAGTCGAAATAAATAATGGATAGTATATTTAAACTTCTTGTAACATCAGAAATCCACGGGAACTAAAATTTTTATAATCGGAGCTCTCTAGGTCAAATCAGTGAATTTTGACAAAAAATCACTGATTTGACCTAGAGAGCTCCGATTGTAAAAAATTCAGTTTTCGTGGATTTCTGAGGTTATAAGGAGTTCAAATATGTTATTTATTGTTTAATTCGACCTCTCCGAGATGTTAAAATGTAATAATAGAGAATCGAGAAAAAAATCATACATTGGGATTGTTGAGCCTGATATGGTTCCATATGAGGCCCAATGTGAGCATGATATAATTCATATCAGGCTCAATAGGCCTAATATTAGATTTTTTTGATTCTTCGTTATTATATTTTAACAACTCAGAGAAGTCCAAATAAACAATGAATAACATATTTATAGTCCTTATAATCTCAGAAATCCATGGGAACTGAAATTTGTGAAATCGGAGCTCTCTATGTCAATTAGTGAGTTTTAGTCAAAATCCACTGATATGATCTAGAGAGCTCCGATTATAAAAATTTCAGTTCCTGTGGATTTTTGAAGTTACAAGAAGTTCAAATATGCTATCCATTATTTATTTGGACTTCTCAGATGTGTTAAAATGTAATAAGGAAGAACAAAGAAGATCACACATTAAGGTTGCTGGGCCTGATATGGATTGTATATCAAGCCCATATTGGGCTTGATATGGAATCATATCAAGCCCAACGTGGGCCTGATATAATCTATATCAGGCTCAACGTGGGCCTAATATGATTTTTAGGTTTAATTTAATAAAAAAATATTTTAATTAATTTAAATATTAATATTCAAATCTAAATCTAAAAAGCACGCAGGTTTCAACTCATTTTAACCATTTGATTATAAATTTTTATTTCATTTTATTTTCTTTTTAATTCTTAAAATTTGTTTTCGAAAAAAACTCAAGTAAAAATTAAAAAACAGAGAACTTCAAGAACAATCCAAAAATAACATCATGGATCGATGCGCCACTGGACGAAGCTGGTCGGAGATCTCCCGTAGCCTCAACTAGTCGACGACTCAGCCGTCGTAGCTGTCATAGTCGATGATGGTCCTATCGAAGTCGAACAATTTTCATATCAGGGCCACATTGGGCCTGATATGAAAATATCAAGCCCAACGCAGGATTGATATGAAAAATATCAGGCTCAACGCGGGCCTCATATGAAAAATATCAGGCCTAATAACGTGGTCCTGATATGAAAAATATCAGGTGCAATGTGGACTTGATATTTTTTAGATGTTATGCATGCATTCATTTAAAAGAGAGAAGAAAGAGAAGGGAAAAGAGAAAGAAAATGCATAAAAAAGAGGGAGGAATGAGAAGAGAGGAGAGGAAAGAGAAAATAGGTTACATGCATAAGAGAGAGGAAAAGAAAAAGAGATTGCATGCATATAAGTTAGATTTGACAGAAAGGTAAAATGGAGACAGTACTGAAAAAAGTGTGCTTTTTGGTAAACACCAAAGTAGCTTGTGTCTTTTGGTTAATGTGTAGAGTTGTGTGCACCCTTTGATAAAATGTTGTGTGTGTGTGTGTGTGCGCGCGCTCGTGTATATCACTCTGCTCTTATCTCGTGTGCCCCTATAAATTTGGGGCGCCTGGGCTGAGATTCAGAAGTTTTTTTAATTTTTTTATTTTTAGGATATATTTAGAGTTTACGATTTTAAGATTTTAAGATTGTGTTATAGTGAGTTTAAGTCAATAAGATTTTCTCCAAGGGATCAGGTGTCTCTCTTGGATTATAGTGTTCAAAATAAAAAAATTTAAATACTCACGGGTATATTATATATATTTAGAGTTTAAAATTTTAAAATTTAGGATTTGAGTTATAGTGGGTGATGGGGTTGAACACCCCATAGCTGACATGTGGACTGAAGAAGCTATATAGCAAGATCTACCGAACCTGGATGATTGTCTTTCCTTGACTCCCGAGACCCACTCGGGAAGGTGGATTTCGAGACCACCTCGGGTAGACATACTCTCGAGACCAATCCAGGAGGATACATGCCCGAGATCACCTCGGGAGATTAGGTCCTCGAGATCACCTCGGGAAGGTGAACGCCCGTGACCCCCCCTGGGCCAAAGGACCCCGAGATCACCTCGAGACAGCAGAGCCTAAGGATAACTCGACCTCAAGTAATCGTCCCCTTTCTTTGGATTTGCGGATAAACATTACTAATAATTACGAGATAATCATGACCCATAATACGCGACCATTAAAGCCCTAATCATCGCAACAATCTAGATTTAACGGCTGCGAGGGTTGTTACAAGGATTATCCAGTAACCGACAATTGAGGGGATGTGGAGAAGAACGCGGGGACACGTGTGACGGCCGCCTCAAGTATAAAAGGTACTCCAACCCCTCAGGTAAAGGGGTTATGCACATTTTAACTCATACCTTCCCTTATTTACTTCCCTTTGAGAGATTCAGGCACTGACTTAAGCGTCGGAGTGGACTCCGCCGGAAAACCTTCAGCGTGTTCCCTTAACGCTCGTGTTAATCTCGCAGGGTGGAAGCTCTTCCTCTCTCGTCATCATCCTCGTGGGTTGAACCCTGGTGACTGTTCATCGACGTCGATTCCTTTCGGAACAAGTTTGGTGTCGTATGTGGGATACTATTAAGGCACCAGAAGGAGCACCGATGGCAGAGCCGGCGGGACAATCCATCGTTCTAATGAAAGAGGAATTAGATCGCTTGGTGGCCAACGCTGTCAATGGGGCGCTCGAACAATACCAAATCGAGCAGGTCACCTCACGGCGAGTCGCTTATGTGCAAGAGGAGATCCCCAGAATCTCCACCTCGTACCCCCAACAACGGAGATCTGTCTCACCACCGGGGAGACACGCTGAAGCAATCCCGATCCACTGGCTGGATTCTGTAGGGGATCCGAAGAAGGCCAACTCAGTAGCCTCCAGCACGTTGAGACAGGAGGACGGACCAGGGAGGAGGGAAGAACCTAAGGCCTTCTCAAAGGTGCCCTCCGCCTCTTTCTCATTGGAGATTGTAGAAGATCCCATGCCGAAGCAGTTCTGTGGGCCTGGGATCACCGACTACGATGGAAAGATAGATCCTGAAGATCATGTCCAAAAGTTCGAGAATGTGGCACTCCTGTACCAGTACAGCGATGGTGTAAAGTGTCGGGTATTCTTGAATACCCTATCAGGAGCAGTCCAACGATGGTTCCAAAGGCTGCCCCAGGGTTCTATCAACTCCTTCATGGAGTTTAGAACTGCCTTCCTCCATCATTTCGCCATCAGCCATCGCTATCAGAAGACGACACTAAATTTATTTGCTCTAAAGCATAAACCAAAGGAACCACTCAAGGATTACATCTAGCGGTTCAACCGAGTGGCGCGGGATGTGCCAACTGCGACATCGGAGATCCTCGTCAGCGCCTGCACCCAAGGGCTTTCGGAAGGGGATTTCTTCCGATCCTTGGTGAAGAAGCCACCCACCAGCATCGATGATCTACTGGGGTGTTCCGTCAAGCACGTCAACGTGGAAGAAGTGCAACATGCCCGCCTCAAGGAACCAACCAGGGTCCCTTCTCAAACCGTTGTACGGTCGGAAAGGAGGGAACCTCCGACTCCAACATGAGAACAACATCTTCGCTTGGGGAAAGACTAGTGGGCTAGTAGGTGAAAGCAAGTAGAGACAGTTGACATCGAGCAACCAGAGCTGCTGATGAAGTACTGCAAATTCCATGGCAGTACGACGCACTTCACCGAGGAGTGTCATGCCCTGAAAAGAAAATTGAATGAGGATGCAACCCTCAAACCTCGGAGGAAGTGGATGAAGATGGGGTATCGACGGAGGTCCCCCTAGAGAAGCTTGTCTCCCTGACAACAACAGTCGATAGAGAACGAGAACCGACGTCAGTCTCGATTGCGGTCAAGAGGGAGAAGTCGGGAGGTAGTACCCTGTAGGTCTCGCTCATTGGAAAGAGATCCCAAGAAGGGCAAGACCCCTGCACGTGGCCCTCCTTCTAGACATGCAGGAGTGATCTCTAGAGGTCCTACCGGAGGGGACTCCAACCGTGCAAGGAAGGCTGTCGTTACCCTATCACTGTCGTTGGGCAGTGATAGGGCAAATTACCCTATCGCTGTCATTGGGCAGTGACACTCTGGAGAGGACTAGGAGGACCCCCTTCCTGGTCGTAGATGCTCCCTCATCCTACAATGTCATCCTGGGATGCCCAGTGCTTAGTATATTTCAGGCAGTGGTCTCGGTCTATCACTAGAAGATCAAATTTTCGATAGGCGACCAAGTGGCTGAAGTCAAGGGAGATCAGCTGGTGTCTTGGCGAAGCTATAGCGGGGAAGTTAGATCGGAGTCCTACAAGAACCCGAAGCCCTGCAAATTGATCTCGCCGACCCACAAGAGGATGAAGGACCTAAAGAAGAACGGAGGGAGGTCGAGAGCGAGGAGGTCTAGATTCACCCTCAATAGAGGGGGGGGGGGGGGAATTACGAGGATCGTTGTACGATCATGTGCGTTGCTAGAGGGGGGGGTGAATAGCACTTTTTCGTCGTTTTCTCTACAAAATGGTTAGCGCAACACAAGCAAAAACAATAAGCAATAAGAGAATCAACGCTAACAGGGAGATTTACTTGGTATCCACCCCGAGGGGTGACTAATCCAAGGATCCACGTGGTTGCACACTCTCCACTATGAAACCCTCCTTCAAAGGTGGAGAAACCTTTACAAACTTTGTCGTCTTCCTCTTTACAAGTTGCTATGAAGAGTGAGAGGAAGATCTGATCACACGGGGCACGAGCAGCGCTTTAGTACAGTAAGGAATCGTACCCAAGTCGTGCCAAAAATTCCCCTTTATATAAGAGAACAGGACAACTTCGCAAGCTGTCCAGCGGACACCAGTCGATTGCCTCTGAGGCAGTCGACTGGTATAGCCTTAAATGCTAGCCAACGGCTAACCCAACGACTATATTTCGGGGTTACCAGTCGACTGCCTCTGGGCCAGTCGACTGATAGAAGGCTGAAAACCTTCTGTGAGTTTTGGAAGTCGACTGTCATTCTATCAGTCGACTGCCTAGTACACACTCACTCACTTTTCTCTCTGAATTCCTTCCTTCACATGTGCTTTAGGTTCACTCCCTTGGCTCGCCCCTTGAAGTCTTCTTCCACGGGCTATCGTCCCTCGGATGCGCACACAAGCCTTCCCTTGGCTTGCCTCCATGTCACCCTACACGTGTGCCCTTTGAAATTCACATCCCGGCTTGCCCTTGGAGTCCTCCTCCCTCGGCTCTCGTCCCTCGGATATGTTCTTCATGTGTGATTCTCCAAGTCCTGCAAACTCAATCACACATATTAAATACAACACAATACCCTAATCTTAAACTTATTGGCACACACATCAAAACCATGATCTTCCCGATCATTCTTAGGCCGATTGCCTTAACAATCGCCACCGACCTTGCACCGGAGCTGAGAAGTCGTCTTATAGACTGCCTGTAGAACCATTGAGATGTCTTCACTTGGGCCACCGAAGAAATCAAGGGGGTCCCCCCGGCTCTAGCCATACATCACTTGCATGTCATCCCTAGAGCTTGGCCGGTAAAGCCGAGGCGAAGACACTTTGCACCGGAACAGGACAAGGCTATTAGAGATGAAGTCAACAAGCTGTTAAGAGTCGAGCACATAAGAGAAGTTCAATTCCTGACCTGGTTAGCTAATGTAGTCCTTATCCCTAAGTCAGGGGGTAAATGGCAGGTCTGTATTGATTTTCACTATTTGAATAAAGCCAACCCTAAGGATTGCTACCCCTTTCCTCGAATAGACCGGTTGGTAGACTCTACGACCGGTTGTGATTTCATTTCGATATTGGATGCTTATCAAGGCTACCATCAAGTTCCTCTTGCTCCCAAAGACCAGGAGAAAGTCAGCTTTGTGATAGCCGATGGCACGTACTGCTATAATGTTATGCCTTTCAGATTGCGCAATGCTGGGGCAGCTTATCAGCGGATGATGGACAAGGTCTTCAGGCATCAGATCAGGAGAAATATCGAAGTGTACGTGAACGATATCCTGGTCATGACCGACAAGGGAAAGGACATGATAGCCGACTTAGAAGAGATGTTCGCCACCCTGAGGGCCAATAAGTTGAAGTTGAACCCTGCAAGTGCTTGTTCGGGGTGAAGAGCGGTCGTTTCTTGGGATACATGGAAACAGAGAGGGGGATCGAGGCTAATTCAGAAAATGTAAAGGCTATTCTACATATGTCATCCCCTCGTAACTTCAAAGAAGTGTAGTGGCTAAATGGTAGAATCATGGCTCTATCCAGGTTCATCTCCAAGTCTGCAGATAGGACCCTACCATTCTTCAAGATTATAAGAAAAGTAGCCAAGTTCGACTGGGATGACCAGTGTGAGAGGGCACTTGCTGACCTGAAGGCCTATCTCGTCGAGCTCCCCATTCTCTACATGCCAGTAGAGGGGGGAGACCTTATTTGTCTACCTATCTACGGCAGAACAAGCGGTAGGCTCAACACTCATCCGAGAAGAAAGCATGGTGCAATATCCCATTTACTTTTCAGACATCTCCTGAAGGATGCTGAGACACAATACACTACGATGGAGAAACTAGCCTATGCTCTAGTCTTAATGGCTCGGAGGTTAAGACAGTACTTCTTAGCACATCCTATCGTGGTTCTCACCAACAACCAGCTCGCACGGGTCCTCGCCAATCCCGAAGCTTCAGGCCGGTTGATCAAATGGACTACAGAGTTAAGCGAGTACGGTATTAAGTACCAGCCTCGTACCGCTATCAAGGCACAAGCTCTCTCAGGCATCATGCTAGAGATTGTACCAGAGCCCGAGGCCGAAGGAGTCTGGAAGGTCTATGCAGACGGGTCTTCCAACAGCCGACACAGCGGAGTCGGGGTGTTAATGGTCTCCCTCCGGAGGGACACGTTACATTTATCCATCCATCTATACTTCAGAGCCACCAATAATGAAACTGAATATGAGACAATCCTAGCAGGTTTGCAAGCAGCTAAGCATATGGGGCTACTCGGGTCATTGTACACTCAGACTCCCAGCTCTTGGCATAGCAAATAAAGGACGACTTCGAAGTTAGGTGTGAGCACCTGCAGAAGTATGTAGCCCTCTATGAGCAATTGAAAGCCTCCTTCACGGAGGTTATCTTCCAGAAGATCTCCAGGGTAGACAATGTCAAGGCCAACGAACTAGCCAGACTGGCTAGTTCCATTTCAACCTGGCAACTGGATGAACTAGTGCCCTGGAAGAGAAGGTAGCATAGATTGGAGAGGAGGTGGTAGACGACACCGTAGCCGATTGGAGAGATCCATATGTGGAGTTCCTACGCAGTGGGAACACTCTAAGCATGGACCAAGGAAGCAGACTATTCCACTGCTGGATTGCCAGATTCACATTGGTCGGAGATCAACTATATAGGAGGGCCTTTGCTCGACCACTCCTCAAATGTGTTGGACCAGAAGAAGCCAACTACGTGATGCGAGAAGTATATGAGAGCATCTGCGGGAGCCACATTGGAGGAAGATTTCTATCTAGGAAGATTATTCTTGTAGGGTACTTTTGGCCCACTCTCCAAGTCGACACTCTCATGTTTGTGGCCGGATCTGAAGCTTGCCAGAGACATCAGCATGTGACTCATCGACCAACCGAGGCCTTGTGAGTCTCTACAGTGTCCTGCCCATTCGATAAGTGTGGAATGGACATCGTAGGCCCCTTTCTAATCGAGCCACAGTAGAAGAAGTTCCTGCTGGTCCTCGTGGACTATTTTTTCAAATGGGTGGAAGCTGAGCCCCTGACACACATCACGAAGGTCACGGTGATGAATATCCTATGGAGGGATACCGTCTGCAGATACGGCATCCCCCACACGCTGGTGTCGGACAATGGAAGGCAGTTTATCGGGCACAAGCTCAAAGAATGGTGCGAGGGGATTAGGCATTCGCCAATCCTTCACATCAGTGGCGTACCCCCTGTTAGATGTGTATACTGAAAGACATGCTTCTTTTATATATATGAACATCTTTATTTTGAAAAGAGAATCACAACTACACTAGGTGCCTGTTTATATTAGTACATGCATGAAGTCCAATTACTTTGCATTGTAGATAACATGGTGTGTGGTGTCACACGGAAGATCATGTTATCAGTTCCTTGCTTAGTATAAATAGAGGCCCACAACCGTGATGGAATTGGACAACCCATCGGAATGATTGTAGTGTAATTAGGTGTGGTTGGTCTTGACCATAGGATTACACTAGTGTTCTTTGAGTACATTGAGCAGGACCAAAACACGAGATTATCCAATTTATACTGACTCGATAATTGGATAGGACCTCAGACTTTATTATGGAGTACGATCCCTTAATCCCGATATAATAACGGGCATACATTATTAACTATTATTTCTTTAATTTACCAATGGGCGAGATCTATTCTGTTAGATCGATAGGCCCGGTAAGTTGGAAGATAATATTAATAATATGATGTGCTATTGATTATTGACGGAATCCGTGTCCTGGTGAGTCAGGTTGATGATGCCCCCTTGATGAGCTCGAAAGGTTCATCATGCTAAACCCTGCAGGTGGATTTAATCCAGCATGATGATAAGGTCGAGTGGTACTAGTCAAGGATCCAGAAGTTAATTAATTTAAATTGTCAGTAATTTAATTAATTAACGGGCATTCGTAATCTTAAACACGGAGGGATGGAAGACTCGTAATAAGTGGAGCACATATATAAATATGAGGGTTGGTAAGGTAATTCAATGTGGGTGCTTTAGTGGAATGGATCCTCATTAATGGACCGGGTCCATTAGCAGGTCAAGATCTAACTCCTTTTCATGGTCCCTATCGTAGTCCTATATATAATCCCATGTGATATGAAACCACGTTGATTTTCTTTTGAATGATTTAATCCTAGAAACACAAGAAAACCTTAGCCACTTCTACTTCTTCTCTTTGTAGCTCTCTCTCCCTCGGTGTGCGGCGGTAATTTTAGATGGAGAAACTTCTTCTCCACGCTCACGGTGTCACACGACTTAAATTGCTTGGAGTAGAAGGCAATTAATTTGCCAAGGCACGGTTTCCAAGGCAATTAAAATTGCCTCTTGGCATTCTTGACCTGAGCCTCCAATTTAATTGCCAAGGCACGGTTTCTAAGGCAATTAAAATTGCCCCTTGGCATTCTTGCCGTGAGCCTCCAATTTAATTGTCAAGGCAATTAAAAATTGCCGTTTGGCAATTCTTGCCGTGAGCCCGTGCGCCTCCAAGGAAAATTAATTGCCGCCTCACGCTGTGAGGCGATTTCTGGCCTCACAGCAATTCTGAGAGCAGAAGAAATTGCGCATGGCAATTTTTTAAGCAGAAAGGCAACTTGTTTCTCCAAGTGTGAGTTTTCTTCTCCAAGAAAACTGGTTCACAGCATCTTGGCTTGTTGCTCAAGGAAGGAAAAGCAATTTTCCTCGAGGGAGCAAAACCTTGCTTGAGTGATGCATGGAGAAGGAGATAAGTTGCTCGGGCGTCGGTGATGGAGGAGAGGAATAGATTGAGTTTTGTATTTGAATTATCTCCTTGGAGCGGTCGGCGGCATCCCTTTGGTAATAGATTAGTTGGCGCAAGGAGAAGGGAATAACTTGATGACCACGGTTCTTGGGAGATCGTCGCCCACACGACGTCCAAGAGGGGAGGGTCATACGGTAGAAGATCGTAAGGTAATCGAAGGTATATTCTTCCTTGGCTCCTTTCATTCTTATTTGTACCTTATTCAATTACCTCGTCATTTCATGTTTGTTATTTAATTATTTTGATTGCGAATCATAGTCAATAATTATTTAACTTGACCCCGACCATAAACACAAAAGCCGGCGATCAACTCGTCGCCTTTTTCGTAGTCGAACGGTCGAGCAAATTGCAAGACCAATTTTGGTAATTGGCTAAGTTGCAATTTGAATTGTTCGATACGACACGAGACGGTCGATGGGAAACGACTCTCTATTCAGATTAAATTTTTTAATCCGTAGGCATAGAGAGGTCTCTCGGATCGACCAGGTATCCGCTTAGGAAACCCACCAAGCCATACCCAACACCCCCAAGGCAATGGACAAGCCGAGGTCGTTAATCGTGAAATCATCAGGGGACTCAAGATAAAACTAGATCACGTCGGAGGCATCTGGGTTGAGGAACTCCCCAACATCTTGTGGTCCTATCGTATCACTCCACGAGAAGGAATAGGCCAGAACCCTTTTCAGCTGGTGTATGGAGCTGAGGATGTGATCCCTATGGAGATAGAGGAAGAGTCCGTCCGATGACATCATTATAACAAGGAGGACAATGACCAAGAGCGGCTGATCGAATTGGATCTCGTTTCAGAGGTGCGGGATAAAGCAGGAGCTCGCCTGGAAGCGTATCGACGATGGATGCAACAAGCCTACAATCGTCGGATAATCGCCCACAGCTTTAAAGTCGGAGACAAGGTTCGGAAGAGGATCAAACCAGTCGACGACCCGGGGAAGTTGGAGCTGCAGTGGGACGGACCCTACGTTATCACCAAAAAGCTCACAAGGGACAGCTACTATCTGGAAGATGACAAAGGCAAGGGGCTGGAGAGGCCATGCCACGCTAATCATCTCCGCCCTTATCGCACTCGGTGAGATGTTGAGTTGTTTGCATAAATTTTGTATTTCTGTTGATACTGCCTTGCAGTTCAATAAATAAAGGAGCAAACGAGGGATTACTCTAAAAACGTTGAATGCTTGCTTGACTAAAACCCTACTACATTGCGGTGCTGCTGATACCCGAAGTGAGTAGGCTTGGTCCGGGTCTTGCGGATGCCCGACCAAGAGCAGTAAAACCCTATTACCGCGTGGTGCTGCGGATACCCGAGGTGAATAGGCTTGGTTTGGGTGCTGCGGATGCACGACCAAGAGCAGTAAAACCCTACTACTTCGCGGTGTTGCGGATGCCCGAGATGAGTAGGCTTAGTCTGGTTGTTGCGGTACCCAACCAAGAGCTGTAAAACCCTACTACCTCGCGGTGCTGCGGATGCCCGACCAAGAGCTGTAAAATCCTACTACCTCACGGTGCTGTAGATGGCCGAGGTGAGTTGGCATGGTCCGGGTGCTGCGGATACCCAACCTAGAGCAGTAAAACCGTACTATCTCGCGGTGCTGCGGATGCCTGAGGTGAGTAGGCTTGGTCCGGGTGTTGCGAATGCCCGACCAAGAGCAGTAAAACCATACTACCTCGCGGTGCTGCAGATGCTTGAGGTGAGTAGGCTTAGTCCGAGTGTTACGGATGCCCGACCAAGAGCAGTACAACCCTACTACCTCGCGGTGTTGTGGATGCTCGAGGTGAGTAGGCTTGGTCCGGGTGCTGTGGATGCCCGACCAAGAGGTGTAAAACCCTACTACCTAGTGGTGCTGCAGATGCCCGAGGTGATTAGGCTTGGTCTGGGTGTTGCGGATGCCCGACCAAGATCTGTAAAACCCAACTACCTCGCGGTGCTGCGGATGCCCGAGGTGAGTAGGCTTGGTCCGAGTGTTGCTGATGCCCAACAAAGAGTAGTAAAACCCTACCACCTCGCATTGCTGCGGATGCCCAAGGTGAGCAAGCTTGGTCCGAGTGCTTGCGGATGCCCGACCAAGAGCAGTAAAACCCTACTAACTCACGGTGTTGCGGATGCCCGAGATGAGTAAGCTTGGTCCAAGTGCAGTGGATGCCCATCCAAGAGCTGTAAAACCCTACTACCTCGCGGTACTGCGGATGCTCGAGGTGAGTAGGCTTGGTCCGAATGCTGCGGATGCTTGACAAAGAGCTGTAAAACCCTACTACCTTGCGGTGCTGCGGATGCCCGAGGTGATTAGGCTTGGTCCGAGTGTTGCAGATACCCAACCAAGATCTGTAAAACCCAACTACCTCGCGGTGCTGCAGATGCCCGAGGTGAGTAGGCTTGGTCTAGGTGCTGCGGATGCCCGACCAAGAGCAGTAAAACCCTACTACCTCATGGTGCTACGGATGCCCGAGGTGAGTAGGCTTAGTCGGGTGCTGCGGATGCCCGACCAAGAGCAGTAAAACCCTACTACCTTGCGGTGCTGCGGATGCTCAAGGTGAGTAGGCTTAGTCCGGGTGTTGTGGATGCCCGACCAAGAGCAGTAAAACCCTACTACCTAGCGGTGCTGCAGATGCCTAAGGTGATTAGGCTTGGTCCAGGTGATGCGGATGCCCAACCAAGATATGTAAAACCCAACTACCTCGCGGTGCTGCGGATGCCCGAGGTGAGTATGCTTGGTCCGAGTGTTGCTGATACCCGACCAAGAGCAGTAAAACCCTACCACCTCGCATTGCTACGGATGCCCATGGTGAGTAGGCTTGGTTCGAGTGCTGCGAATGCCCATCCAAGAGAAGTAAAACCCTACTACCTCGTGGTGTTGCGGATGCCCGAGGTTAGTAGGCTTGGTCCGAGTGCTGCGGATGCCCGACCAAGAGCTGTAAAACCCTACTACCTCATGGTATTACGGATGTTCGAGGTGAGTAGGCTTGGTCTGGGTGCTGCGGATGCCCGACCAAGAGCTGTAAAACCCAACTACCTCACGGTGCTGCGGATGCCTGAGGTGAGTTGACTTGGTCCGGGTGCTGCGGATGCCCGATCAAGAGCAGTAAACCCTACTACCTCGCGGTGCTGCAGATGCCCAAGGTGAGTAGGCTTGGTCCGGGTGCTGCGGATGCCCGACCAAGAGAATTAAAACCCTACTACCTCGCGGTGTTGCAGATGCCCAAGGGAGTAGGCTTGGTCTAGGTGCTCCGGATGCCTGACGAAGAGCTGTAAAACCCTTCTACCTCGCGTTGTTGCAGATGCATGAGGTGAGTAGGCTTGGTCTGGGTGCTGCAGATGCCCGAGGTGAGTAGACCTGGTCCTAAATATATAAGGAGACGGAGATGAAAAACTCCAAATACCAAAGGAAAAGAACATCGTATTCCATTAATAATTCCGGGGTACATTTAGTAGTTACACTCTCATACAACAAAACAACGTACAAGAAGGTACATCTATTATAGCTCCTCCTATGGGTTGGCGCTAGTCATTGCTGGGTCCTCTAGGCCTCCTCGGCTTCGCCTAAGGCCTCCTTGGGGTACCTTGCTCCTTGAACTGTATTGCTGCTTGACAGTGCTCTTGCTCCTTGAATCGAGGAAAAACACCGCCTCTTCAATTTCCTTGCTCCCCATGGCAAAGACATAATACATAAGGAGAAAAGAAGAAAAGAAACTCAAGACATTGAGCCAAAAAAGGATTTTCATTATATTCAAGGTAATTGCATGTCTGGCGCATAAGGAAGAATGAAAAAGTTACTAAGAATAAAAGACAAAGGAATAACGAGGCCCAGGTCTAGGAAGAGCCTTATATTTCCTACTCTTCAGGCGAGAGCACATCCCAAACATGGCCGATGTTCAAGGCACTTAGATCTGTGTCTGGTTTCAGCAGTTGGGCCTTCTTCAATTGGCTGATGACACTATTGAAGTCCTGTTTTAGGTGCTTCAATAGCTGTCCAGCCAAAGGTCATCGAACTCGTCAGACTGCAAAAATTTAGCCTTGAACTCTGCCTCGGCCTTGGACAGTTGGGCTGCTTGGTCAATCTTTTGCTTCTGTAGCTCACCCTCAACTCCTTCTTGGCAGTTTTCAACTCTGCCACCTCCCAGGATAGGCAATCATATGCCCCCAGTGTCTCCTGGAGTTTCTAGGAGGTGGCCGAAGCCTTATCTTGGGCTCGAGTGACGTCCTCCTGGAGGTCGGAGGCATAGGTGGCCACTAGGTTTATGTCATATTCTTTGAGAGCTAACTGGCACTCCTGTTCTTTATTCAGATCTTCTAGAGCCTTCTTTGAGGACTCCAGGAGCTGGACGTGGCAGACAACTCCTTCGTCTGGGTCTGGAGTTGCTCCTGCTCCTGGGACAGCTTCTACTGGTCCTCGGAGAGGGCCTGTTTCTTCTCGGACAAAACACGCTCCCAGAGATGGTAACCATGCAGAGTCTCCTCAGAGGCCAGCAGGGTGTCAAGACAGTGCTCGACCTTCACTCGTAGGGCCTTGTTGACCTCCAGCTGTAGGAGGCCGGCTTAGCGGGCACGATTGATCTACGCCTCCGACTCCGCCAACCACTGGAAGAGGTCTTCAGTAACCCCTCGGGAGCACAACAGGTGGCTCGTAGTGGCACAGTTGGAGGCGATCTACAATATGGAAGAAGGACAATTAACAACAAAACAAAAAGAGGAGAAGTTCAAGGGTAATTACAGTCAACAGAGTCTGGTGTAGCATGCCCAGATACCGGGCTGACCCAGCTGACCTCCTCAGTTGAGCACGAGGCGGAAGAAGATCCTCAGCAGGCCGGATTAATGGGTCGGGAGCATTTTGGGGGTCAGGGATGTCCTCCTCCGAGCCGGACGCTATTTGCGGACCATGACTATCAGAGGGGGTTCCCTTTATTTGAAGTGGCCGAGAACCTTTGGTCGCCGTCTTCTTCGCCGCCGGGGTCTTCCAGCGTGGGCAAGGCATGACGGCCAGCACCTCCTTGCCTTGCTGGGTAGCAGGAGTTTCGGCCGGGATGGCTGGGTTAGGAGCCGCTAAGTCTGTGGAGGTCTCAGAAGGACGGGAGGGCGTCGTCTGAATGCTTTTGGACAAGGGCACCTCGTCTTCTTTATCAGTGGCTGATGGAAGCTCCAAGGTCGAGAGTTTCCTCAGCCTCTTCAAGGGAGCTTGCTTGTAGGTGAGCTGTTTTCGCCGCTTCTTCTCGGGGGTCGGGGGTAGCTGCTGCTCGTCAGGGAGCGTAGGTGCGATCTCCCCATCTCCTGTGTTGATTGGGGAGGGCGGATAATCCCCCTTAGATTGAGTAGGTCGCTCAGCCGCCCCTAGGGCCTCGGGTGGGTCCTGGGCTCCCTGGTCTTCGGACCGGGGGCCACTTCTTCGGTGCTCTAGGACGCCTATCGGGGCAGAAGAATCTGGGGCAAGAACTAGGGCCTCCTCGTTGGCATGGTCCCACTTCAGCAGCCGGTTAATGGCTCGCGAAAGCATTATGTCATCTACAAAACAAAGACAGAAGGACATCAATTAGAAGTAACAAGGATATCTATCAAAAGGGAGAACTTACGGAGGCTGGGGCTGAGTCTGGTGATTTTCGGGCTGAGTTCAGCCCTGTAGAGAAGCTCCTCACAATGTACCAACTAGAGGCCGTGGAACTCCATCCCGGCCAGGATATCCCAAGCCCTCTGGTATCCTATGTCCTGCTAGAAGTCCCCAAGGTCCGGGATGGGAGGAAGGCTCTCGTTTAGCGGATAAGGTTGAAGGGACGTTGAGGGAGTCAGATAAAGAAAAAACGTTCCTTCCATCCCTTATGGGAGGAAGGAAGACCTCCTAAGAACTTATGACCGGTGTGGGCTGTAAAGCTAAACGCCCCTCGTGAGCTAACCGGAACGAAGAAAAAATGGAAAAATCGAGGGGTCAAAGGGATGTTGAAAAGTTTGAAGAGGACAAATGCCCCGCCCATCTGGGCAAAGGTATTTGGAGCCAGTTGATGAAGAGGGATGTCAAAATAGGTGGTGACACTCTTGAAAAAGGGGAGAATAGGGAAATGAAGCCCTAATTCTACCTATCCCAGGAAGAAGGTGAAGAAACCTATAGGAGGTTCTAGGGTGATTGACTTAAGGCCGGAACTCTCACCTCCCAATCCTCCGGGATACCATACCTCTTGCAGGCGGCCTGGAGGGACTCTAACTTAACCCTAGAGGAAATGGTATCATACCACTCCGGGTGATAGGTTGGTCCTTTGAGAAATCTTCGCCCTCATATCGGGTCTTCTTCTTCTTCTCTACTGGGCCCATGGGGGTGAAGGAAAGGAGAAAAGAGAAGAAGACTTATGATGGAAGCGAATGCGGCGGTCGGACTAGCAGAAGGTGAAGGAGGAAGTCGAAAGCAGATAGGGAAAGAAGGCGAAAGGGTGTCATTGCACCCGCTTTTATTGGGAGAAGTCACCCACTTGTGAGCAATGGGGAAGCAACACATCAATGGTGCTAATTGGGCATCCCGAGGTGCCACAACCCTTTTCGGTCGTCGCTTCGTAAGGCCTTGTGGCGCGTATCAGCAAGAGATCGCCACATAGAGAAAGACGGAACACGTGGCGAGGCTACATTCATTAGAGAACCTTGTCGCCATTATGAGACCCCATGCACTATTAAAGGGCCATGGACAACTGTCATGGCGTTGTCTCAAAACTCGTAGAGATGTTGGACAAATTCAAGGAGCTACCTGGGATCCAGGGATGCATGTTTTGACTCCTCAGACTCGGTAGACCGCCAATGAAGCAGTAAAGGATATATGGACCACCATAACATATCTTCTCCATTACAATACTAGTCTAATCAGTCAGCCACACTTCCTTCAATTAGACTTGAAGGGAGGAACTTGTGATGGGGTTGAACACCCCGTGGCTGGCACGTGGACTGAAGAAGCTATTTGGCAAGATCTACCAAACCTAGACGATTCTCTTTCTTTAACTCCCGAGACCCCCTTGGGAAGGTGGATTCCCGAGACCACCTCGGGAGATCAGGTCCCCGAGATCACCTCAGGAAGGCGAACGCCTGGGACCCCCTGGGCCAAAGGACCTTGAGATCACCTCGGGGCAGCGGAGGCCAAGGATCACTCGACCTCAAGTAACTGCCCCTTTTTCGGATCTGCGGATAATCATCACTAATAATTACAGAATAATCATGACCCATAGTACGCGACCATTAAAGTCCTAATCATCGCAACGGTCTAGATTTAATGGCTGTAAGGCTTGTTACAAGGATTATCCAGTAACTGATAATTGAGGGGACGTGGAGAAGAATGTAGGGACACGTGTGATGGCTGCCTCAGGTATAAAAGGTACTCCAACCCCCCAGGTAAAGGGGTTACACACATTCTAACTCATACGCTCCCTTATTTACTTCCCTTTGAGAGATTCAGACATTGACTTGAGCGTCAGAGTGGGCTCCGCCAGACAACCTCCGACGTGTTCCCTTAACACTCGTGTTAATCTCGTAGGGTGGAAGCTCTTCCTCTCTCATCATTATCCTCGTGGGTTGAACCCTGGTGACTGACCGTTGACGTCGATTCCTTCTGAAATAGTGGGTTTAAGTCAATAAGATTTTTTTTTTCTGAGGTTCAGACTTTCCTTTTGATTATAGTATTTAAGATAATATAATAAATTTTAGATATTAACAAAAGTATATTATATGATTAATAAATTATTTATTAAAAATTTAAAATAAGAATAAAAAACTCATCAATTGGGAAAACAATCTGCATATATATATACTCGCTGAGACGAGCGCTGCGGACGCGCTGCATTAACATCGATTCCTGCGGACGAGTGCTGCGGACGCGCTGCGGACTTGCCCTCGTGGCAGTTCGTGTAGCTTTGATGTATTACATTTACTCGCTGAGTCAAACAAAACCCTTCCCCGCTTCTTTTTCTCTTCCCCGCTTCTTTTTCTCTTCCGCTCGCTTCACCCTTCTTCTCCCTTGTCCTGCCTCGACCCTTCTCCCCCTCTTCCTCCGAGCTCTCCATTCCGCACCCTCGATGCTTCACCGAACCTGCCTCACCCCTTCTCTCTGTCGAGAAGACTCCCTCTCCACGAAGCTACCAAGATCGCGGCGCACGAAGCTAGGGTTTTGTCTGCCCAACTCGCCCTTCCTCCCTCGAGCCACCCTCTACTCACTGCGACCCGTCGCTTGGTTTCTTTGCTGCGTCCTAGGTTTCTTTGTTGCGCCCTCTACGCTTGGTTTCTTTGCTGCGCCCTCCCTCCTCTCACAACTGCGAAGCTTCAAAGCCGGTAAAAGCTTATTTAGATTTGTGTGTGCTTGCATTTTACGAATGTTTTTCACTATGTTAATGTTTTACGCCTCTTGTTATTGCAAGTAACCGAAAACATGTTTTACGCCTCTTGTTTTGATACTCTTGTGTGGTATATTCGATAGCAATCTAATTTTCTATTTACCTGTATTACAAACTTAATTTCTGAACATGTGCAGTAATGTTTTTGGCAAAATCCTAATTTGTTTATGTTGTTTTGCTTCTATTCTATGTTATTCTGGTAGCTACGATGGTTTGATTATATAGGTAGCAATCTAATTTCTATTACAATTGTGTTACAATCTCAGTTTCTGAACATGTGTAACAAAACATGATTTGTTTATGTTGTTTTGCTTCTATTCATTGCTATAAAGGTAGATGCGATGGTTTTATTACAATTGTGTTGGATTTTAGTTTTCTGTTGGGTTTTGGAATTTTATTTGGACATTTGTTTTTTGTATCAATTAATTTTAGGCTTTAATGTCTCTTATAAGTTACTTGCAATTTTCAGTGTGTAAGTGTCATGGTTATTTTATTTATTTATCTATTTATCAATTGTCAAATATAATGTGAGGGTCTCCAGAAATGGAAGCAAATAGAGTTGATGATCAAGAATACATTCCCCAAGTTGCAAATGATCGAAAGCCAAAAATAGAATGGAATTTTCATCACTAGATGAGACATGTCATTTTATAACTAATATGCACGAGAAGCTGGATTTAGTTCAAGGATGCATACGAGCAAGAAAAATAAGATCACAAATGAAGTGACGTGGAAACAAGTTGTATGCTTTAAAGAAGGGCAAACAGATCTATTGCGGCAGAATAAACAAACACAAGTTGATCAACTTACTAGGGAAAGAGCACGTGGCACAGTTAGAACGGGTTGTAAGTCAAATATTACATTTGTCAAGAAACAGACTGGACCTAATTGGATTGTTAGTAACTTCATAGAACGGGGCACAGTTAGAATGGGTTGTAAGTCAAATATTACATTTGTCAAGAAACAGACTGGACCTAATTGGATTGTTAGTAACTTCATAGAAACCCATAATCATCCACTTCGACTCCATCAAAGGTGCATCTGCTACGCTCACATCGTAATATTTCAGCAGCAAAAAAAACATTGACAAAATAATTTTCAGAGGCAAATGTATCAACTTGTCAACAAATGCGATTATTGGAGATAAAGTATGGGGGGCCTGAGGGGGTAGGTTGCACAGAAAAAGATATTAGAAATTTTGAAAGAAATATAAGGGATGAACAAAAGGGTATTGATGCTGAAACACTGATCGAGTTTTTTACATCTGAACAAGAGAAGAATTCAAGTTTTTTCTTTGATTACGAGACTGATTCAGATAACATATTTAGTAGGTGTTTTTGGGCTGATCATGTATCAAGAAGGGCATATAGTGTATTTGGTGATATTGTTGTTTTTGATACAACATATAACACCAACAAATATGGCTTGATTTTGGCACCATTTGTAGAGTTAATCATCATCATCAAACAATTGTTTTTGGATGTGGATTTCTAAGTGATGAGAAAACTGATTCTTTTGTTTGGTTGCTTAACAAGTTTATAGAAGCCATGCCTAAAGGTCCACCAAACGTTATAGTTACTGATCAGGATCCTGCTATGACAAAAGTCATTGCACAAGTTTTCCCTCAAACTGTGCATCAATATTGTTTATGGCACATACTGAATAAATTTTCAGAAAAATTATCCCCTTTGACTTTTCGAGACCACTATCAAAGCATCAAGAATGTCATTACCAATTCTACAACACCTGACGATTTTGAGAAGTCATGGGAAGAGTCTATCAAGTGTGCTAACTTGGAGAATAACGATTGGTTGTCCTTGATATATGATTTGCGACACAAATGGGTGCCAGCATATTTTAGGCATGTATTTTGTGCTAGAATGTCAAGTAGTCAAAGATCTGAAGGCTCACATGCATTTTTCAAGAGATATGTTTCAAATAAGAACTCCTTGATGTATTTTATCACCCGTTTTAATAGAGCATTGAGACACCAAAGACATAATGAGTTAGTTGCAGACCATATTGATATAAATGAGTATCCCAAGATTAAGACAAACTGGCCAATGGAAATTCAAATGGTTAAGCTATACACAAAAAAAATGGCTAGAGTTTCAAAGTGAAATGAGTGAGAGTCATGGTTATTATGTGCAACCAGTATTTTCATGGTTATAATGAGTGAGGGCATTCCATGCTGGCATATGTTAGCTTTTCTTCGTATTAATCAAGTATTTCATTTGCCTGATAAATATATACTCAAACGATGGACACGAGATACAAAAGTTGGAGCAATATATACTTTGGGAGAGGAAAATTTCATTGATGGTGAAGATCCAGAAAGGTGTTTGATGTCAAGACACTCAAGGTTATCCTATAAAGCTTCAACGTTAATTGATGATGCATCTTTGACTAATGAGGAGACAACCTTCTTGGATGAGCAATTTGATTGTATCTACAACAAAATTCGAGAGATAAATATTAGTAAAACATTCGGTGATAGAAGTCACATGATGAAATCCATGAATGATGGCCTTGGTATTGGTATTATTGATCCTTCTACAATAAGAACAAAGGGGTGTGGAAAGAGATTGAAATCATCAAAAAGAAATCAATCCCAAATTCTAGGCTATGTCATGGATGCGGACATCGAGGAGTGTCACATGACAAGCGCAACTGTCCAAATTTGCAGCAAAGGTATATATGATTAATTCTATATTTTTATGATAAATTTTCTTGTAACCACAAAGTTATTTTATTATATTTTGTACATATAATAATGTTTCAATTACCAGATCAAGTGAAGTTCATAATCATAACAACGTTGATAACACATATGAATCAGATTTGACATCTATAGCTGATATTGTCAAAGTTTTAATTTGTTGAATTATAATAGTTCATTGAGAAAATAAAGTTAATAATTATTTTTATTGTTGCAGGTTCTAACAGCATACGCTAGGATGCTTGTAATTAAGGTTTTGGTTTGTATTCATGCATTTTCTTTGAATGAACCTATTTTTTTTAAAGCTGCAAGTTTTTTATGTTACTGATCTTACAGTTCATTGTAATTCATATTTAGCCATTCAATTTAGGCTAAACTCATGATAAGGATGTTCACTTGCTGATGGTTTGATTGTTTACGCTTTTACAGTTCTCTATTAAAGCTCAGTTTTTTGGCTCAGTAGTTTTTCTTTAAGCTGCAAGTTTTTAGGCTCAGTATTTTTCCTTTAATCTTTTTTACTTTATAGGATGCAGATTTTGAAGCTGGATTTTGTGAAACTTGTGGAGATTCGGTTTGTCAAACTTGTGAAGCAGATTTTGAAGCTGGATTTTGTGAAACTTGTGGAGCTTCGGTTTGTGAAACTTGTGAAGCAGATTTTGAAGTTGGATTTTGTTAAACTTGTGGAGCTTCGGTTTGTCAAACTTGTGAAGCAGATTTTGAAGCTGGATTTTGTTAAAATTGTGAAATTTATGGAGCTTCGGTTTGTGAAACTTGTGAAACTTCGGAAAATTAATTTGTGGAGCTTCGGTTGATGATGCTGGATTTTGTGCAACTTCGGTTTGTGAAACTTGTGAAGTTGTTTGTTTGCAATTTCCATTCAATTGCATAATTCCTCAACTTGTTTAATCTCTCATTGAGATAATCAAGCTTTTATTTAAAAATGGAAATTGAGACGATAGGGACAACGGCCAGATAAGCACGAGATAAGGATGTCACGGGATAAGGATGTCGTAGTATAAGATGAGTTCTCAATCACCTGGATCGGATCCCTGAGTAAACAAAAAGTGGTCTGAAATTCGATCAGATCAGGGAATTGGTGATAGTAGATCTGTAACGCCCGAAAATTCTCGAAACTAATTTTAGAAATATCTTAGAATTTATGGATATTTTTATAGAATTTTTCCATAAACGAAAGTGGCAAAAAGGGATAAAAAGGAAAAAATCGCATAAGTGGGATTTGATCCCTTGACCTACAAGAGAGAGGGGAAGAGACTTACCAAGTGGGCTAGTCTGTTTTCATTGAGATAGAATAGAGGAAAAGATAAATAAGGCAAAGTTAGTTAAATTTTCCCATGAGTATAAAAGGGGAACTTAGGGTTTTTAGATTCACTTTTTTCCTCACCTTCTCTCAGCGCCGACCCCTCCCTCTCTCTCCGCGATTTTCTTCCTCTCCCTCTCTCGAGATTCTCTTCTCTCTCCCTCTCTTTCGCCTCTTCCTCTCCTCCTCTTCTCTTGTCGCCCAAGACAAGGGGAAAGCGAAGGGAAGGTCCCAAGAGGCCCTATTCTCTACGAGAATTCTCGTAGACGCGAGGAGAACGCCAAGGAGCAAGAAGAACGTCGAAGTTCGACGTTCCCTCGGAGATTTCATATTATATTCGTAAGGAAACCTAGCGCAGGATGTAAGTATCCCTCACCTGCAGTATAAGTAGTTTCGGTTGAATTTTCGTATGCTTTATTTCCTTATATGTATGTTCTACGATTAGAAATCGTAAATTATGGACAAACACGTTGTGCTACCCTTCAGTTTTGGGTCAAGAAGCACGTTAGGTGTTTGTTAAATTGTTCAGTTCAGTTATTGCTATAGAAAGCATTAAAGAATAGAAATTCTTGCTTCAGTTTATGATCGGGACCAAGATCCAACGGGATGGGCTCCTAGTTGCCCCTAGGTTTAGATAACCTAGTAAAAGCAAGAATCAGAAAAGGAAAGAAAAGTATAAAAGACTATTTTATTTTCAGTTGGCATTGTACCGGACTTCGGTCCAGGGATAGGCTCCAAGTTGCCTCTAGGTTTAGATAACCTAGTATGGGATGGGCTCCTAGTTGCCCCTAGGTTTAGATAACCTAGTAGAACCCTAATGGATTCAGGATTTGCTACCTCGGGTTTATTAGGGATGCGCGCACAGTTGGTACATTGCCGGGCCCACAGCAGTTGATTATTACTTTCACCTACTATATGTATTTAGTTTTCAGAAATTTATATTAGCATGTGGTGAATTTAATAGTTAGTTTTATGTTAGATAGTTTCAGTTCCAGTTCAGATATGTATATCATGCTATAGCTTACTTTTCAGTTTTAGTTCAGTATGTGTCATGTCTCAGTTATATGCCATGACATTCTATGATATGTATTTTAGCATGAGCCTAGCATGATTACTTATGGATATGAGCATGTATGTGCATAGCATGTTTTACAAAAGCATAATTCGAGTTTTCATAGTTTTGTGAGGCTAGATGGTACTTACTAAGCTTTATGCTTATTAGTTTGCATTTCCTTATACTGCAGATACAGGTAAAGGAAAGCACTAGTAGCGGAGGCGGCGGGCTTGATGCAAAGTGTGTGTGGTGGTGGAGTTGGAATAAAAGTCTTCGGAACTTGCAAAGCATAGAAAGTCTTTATTATGCTCCTTTAGTTATTCGCAATAAATTATGTGAACCATGTATGAATTTAATTAGACTTGTATTCGTGGTGCCTAGTATACTTGAAGTAGTTTACTTACCTGACTTAATATTGGTTTTGTGAATGCTTGAATGTCATGAGTCATCTACTTGTAATATGGTAATTTAGATCCATGCTTAAGCTTTAGAGATAAGAACTTGATACTTTTGATTTACATGCTAAATACATAGGATATGCTTGTTCTAAGATATATGCACCATATAGAATGACATGTAGTAGCTATGAATGCCCTTAGATATGAATAACGAATGGTTTCAATAAGAAGTTGATACAAACTTGGCACTTTCATGTTTATGCTTCTACATGTCGCTTTTATGATTTCTAAGTTGCTATACATGCTAGAAACCCCCTAAAAACATGTATCAAATGCCCTAGAATCATTGTAGACATGTTAGGAAGCTTAGATATGAATTTATGGAGCATTTGGTACGGAATAGTTCGACTTTGGCACATTCTGAAACTCTGAAATCTGGGTTTTCAGAACTACCAGTCGACTGGTATCGAGCACAGAAACATTCTGTGGCCCGACCAGTCGACTGGCATATAGCAGTCGACTGGTACTGTGTAAAACAAAACTGGTGTAGAGCAGCTGGTTAGTGCTTTAGCCATGCAACCCAGAGGTTGGGGGATCGAATCCTGTCAAGATAATAAATTAAAAGTTTTGCTTTATTTTGGGCTAGTTAGTACTTTCAACATGTTTATGAATTGTTAGTTCAGTAAATAGTAAAATAAAAATTTTCGAAATTCTCCCAGTTGGTTTAGCATTATTAGAAATCATTAATTAGTCAGCCAGTTAGTTAGTAGCGATCCGCCTTATAGCTTAGTACCAGAAGGCGGGTCGTTACAAGATCGTTCAGATAGGTTTCTGAACCTCTGAACCTTTGATAGGTTTTTTATATATTAATATATTTATTAAAAAACCAGAATTTTAATATATTTATTAATATATTCGGGTTTAGGCCTGAAATGTATATATATTTATTAAACATGAGGTTTAATATATTTATTCAAAATATCTCAGCTTGTTAATATATATATATATTTATTAATATATATATATATATTTATTAATATATATATATATATTAATAAATTTCGGTTAAAAAACTTGAGTTTTAATATATTTATTAAAAAAAATCTAAAATCTTTTAATTTCAAGCCCACGCTGGGCCTGATATCAAAAGACCTCAGGCCCAGCATGGGCCTGAAATTTTTTATTTCAGGCCCACCTTGGGCCTAAAATCTTTTGATTCAGGCTCGACGTGGACTCAATTTTTTTTCTATTTTAAAAATATATTAATATATAAAAAACCCTATCAAAACGCGTAATTTCATATTAAAACGCAGGGTCTGAAGTCATGCCAGGAGGGCCTGAACACAGATCCTAAGGAGGGCCTGAACACAATCTTCAAATGATATTGGGTTTTGATAAGTGAGCAGTTTAGTCATTAATTAGTTAAATTGACAAAAAAATCTAATAGTTTTTAAAATCAAGTTGATATAGAATCTGCAAGGAATAAATTTTTTTCAAGTTTCACTGTCATTTATATAGAAATAAATGTAGAATCAAGTTAATAAAAATCAACTCTTAGGGCCTGAACACATTTGCCTTCAGGCCTTAGGAGGGCCTGAATACAAATGTATTCAGGCCTAAGGTGGGCCACCTTGGGCCTGAATACAAATGTATTCAGGCCTAAGATGGGCCTGAATACAATTTGTATTCAGGCCCGACGTGGACTCAAAATTTTTTTTCTGTTTTAAAAATATATTAATATATAAAAAACCCTATCAAAACGCGTAATTTTATATTAAAACGCAGGGTCTAAAGTCACGCTAGGAGGGCCCAAGCTAATGATTGAGGTACTCATAATTGAATTCATTTTGAATAAAATATTCTTTTGAAAAATCATAGTTGAATTATGAATTATGAAAATTTATAGTTGAGTTATGAAATTTATAGTTGAATGATTGAGGCATGCCTAGTAGCTTCTTTTTCTTGCATGAGATCAATTGATTTCAGGCCCTGAGCAGGACAGAAACCATTAGCTGACAGAAACCATTCGTATCCAACACTTTCAAATCATTATTTTTATTTTCATTGAAAAGGCTAATGAAACCTAATATGAATCTGTGTCCCATCAATGATAATATGAATTATTAATCAGTAGAAGGATGTCGTAGAATAAACGTGCTTGCTTTCTTCTTATTCTATATGAGATTAACGTGCTTGCTATCTTATTATTCCATGTGAGACTGTTAGCTTAACTCTTGGAAGACATTCAAGAACACTGGAGGTGACATGATACATGATGCAAACACCAGAAAATAAATGTAGAATTACACGAGAGCTAGAACAAACGACAATTGTCCGATAAAACATGATGAATTTTAACAATTGAAGACATACTTACCAACTCGAAGTTTAAATAAAAACTTGAAACTCAAACAACAACATATTAAATAATACTATTATCTTAACTTGAACTTAGATAAAAAACAAGTGTTTAAATTTTAACTCAAACTACTTGAAACAACTTAACATAACTAATCACTATCACTATCACTAATTTCTAAAGACTCCAAAAGCTGCTTTATCTTTTTCAGCGTATCCTTCATCTTAATTTTTTTTTCAGACTTCGAAAGTTTTTTGTCGGGATTTGAATTTGATCTCGAAGTTGAAGTTGCACATGATGACATGGAATTTGATGCAAATTTTTTATCTGAGTGGGCTTGAAACTCTTTTTGTGCCTCCTCTCTACTTTTGTAAGATTTATATACGGCGCCTTTAAATCCAACAACTTCACTTGATGCTTCCATCCATGTTTCATAAATACCCGGATTATGTCCAACAAATACAACATATGTTTTTTCCTACATTAAAAATAACATTTAAAATTTTGTAAGATGAAATATCAGAACATAAAATGAAAAGGACTTACCATTCTTTGATAAAAAAAATTTTGTGTTGCAAATTTCCTGAAAAAAAACCACAAACAAATAAGGTTATGATATTAACACAACAACACCTTGTTTTGGTTGAACAAAGTGTTTTAACTATAAACATCATATTGGTCATTTAATACCTGATATATGTTTCAGGGAGTAACGGAAGCTCAAATTTCATCTTAGTTCGTGATACAAAGTTATAGAGGGATATCAAGTAGGTTTGAACCAAAAGTAATAAAAAACAATGAGCTAAAATTAGTTGATGATTCAAAACACCTCAAATTCACCATCTAAGACCTAAAATGTATTTATGAGAACAAGAAGCATACCATCTATTATGTAACATAACAATCATAAAAGCAAGAGATGTTATCCCACATAATTGAACCATAGTATTTGAACAAAAAAGTAATTAAATAATGAGCTAAAATTACTCAATAGGTCAAACAAATACCTTACATTCACATTTACCCAGATATGCTAAAAATTACTCAATAGGTCAAACAAATACCTTACATTCACATTTACCCACATAGGCTAAAAATTACTCAATAGGTTAAAAATTTCATTAACATTCACATTTACCCACATAGGCTAACAATTAATCAATAGGCCAATATTTCATTAACATTCACATTTACTCATCAAATGAGTTTTTACAGGCAGAAAGGCAAAACAACAGATACAAAACCCTAAAGTCCTAAACCCAAAACACAGAGGTAGAGAAAGGGAGATCGGCAGAAAAGCAAGGCGAGGGAGAAAGGGCGCAGCAAGCACGCACAACGCAGAGATAGAATTTAACAGAAAAATGCAAGCACACACAAATTCGTCCGGCTTTGAAGAATTTATCTGATTAATGTAATAGAATTTAATAGAATTTTACCGGATTGCAAGCACACACAAATCTAAATAAGCTTTTACCGGCTTTGAAGCTTCGCAGTTGTGAGAGGGAGGGAGGGCGCAACAAAGAAACCAAGTGTAGAGGGCACAACAAAGAAACCAAGCGTAGAGGACGCAGCAAAGAAACCAAGCGACGGGTCGTAGTGAGTAGAGGGCGGCTCGAGGGAGGAAGGGCAAGTTGGGCAGACAAAACCCTAGCTTCGTGCGCCGCGATCTTGGTAGCTTCGTGGAGAGGGAGTCTTCTCGACGAGAGAGAAGAGGCGAGGCAGGTTCGGCGAAGCGTCGAGGGTGAGGACTGGAGAGCTTGGAGGAAGAGGGGGAGAAGGGTCGAGGCAGGACGAGGGAGAAGAAGGGGCGAAGCGAGCGGAAGAGAAAAAGAAGCGGGGAAGGGTTTTGTCTGACTCAGCGAGTAAATGTAATACATCAAAGCTACGCGAACTACCACGAGGGCAGGTCCGCAGCGCGTCCGCAGCCCTCGTCCGCAGGTGAGCGTTTTCATATATATATATATATATATATATAACGTACATGCGGATCAAGTTTTTAGGTGGCTGTGCAGATTCGTGGCGCCTAGTTTGAATCTAGGCGCACAGTAACTTTTTGTGTGTGTTTTTTTATTTTAGATATATTATATGTATTTATGATTTAAGTGTTAGAATATTAGAGGTTGGGTTATAGTAGGTTTAAGTCAATAAGGTTTGGCTTCACATTTTAGTTACAGTGTTTAAAATAAAAAATTTTAGATTTTCACGGGTATATTATATGTATTTAGGATCTAAGATTATAGGATTTAAGAGTTGGGTTATAGTAGGTTTAAGAAGAACAGATTTAAGATAAATCAACCTACTCAGATAATAAACAAACATGCATTGAAGTTAAAAGATTCTACCGAATCAAGTAAGAAGTACTCGCCTTTAATGTAGATCGTTCCAATCATCGTTAAGTCCAAGAAAGTACCCCGTATCTTGATGTCCGTATCGAATCTATATCCTGTATCATAAGATACAGCTTAGCTACTTAACAAGTAATCTACCAATCAAATTGGATGTCAAAGTTAATTAGGATTATCTTTATTATTATGCTCATTTAATTAACCTTAATTAAATGATCCATTACCATTTAATCCCAACTATTGAGATTAAGGTTCGCTCTCCCTTCATCCGGTCCAAACCAAACTAACAGTATATCCCAATGTTCTGATCCAAATATAATGTATCTTATGACATTTAATCACAAAATAAAGGAATCAACCTAAACACTCATCCAACATTTGCCAATTCCCAAGATCAAGGTGGGTACATGGCCAAGATATCTCAAGATCTAAAGAGTTAAGCCACAAACTAAACAATAGTAGAATAAGCAAGAGATCTACAATTCAAATTGATCCCGGGCCAGCTTGCGTGTAGTCTGACTCGGCAGCCTGGCGCCTAGTCAGGGGAAAGACGAGTAGTGAACTGTAAAGACTCGTGGGGCAGGTGGCCTGCGAGCTCAGGCCCCTGAACTTACGCATGTAGCCCACGCTCCCTTTAGTTGGGCCCCGGGTCAGATGGTCATCCGGGGTTGGCTCCCCGCTGACGCGTGGCAACCCGCGCTCTGAGATAAGCCCAAACCAGAGAAGGCTTCATACTTCAGTGCCCCCGGTCGACACCCTCAACGGCCCTCGGTCGGCCTCAGTAGGCATAACCCCTGCCTGACACCCAGCTGCTAGAAGCTGTACAGGGTCGGCACAGGACTGAAGTAACCTTGGTCTCACACGACGGATATCTCGCTGAAGTGATGATCTTCCTGCCACATCTTGTCCCCCCGTACCACGACCACCTACATTGGTGTCAGGCCGAGCGGCGTCCCGCTTCGCCTACCATTAAGTTGACAGTGCCCCTTTCCTTAATACGGTATGCGCCACTTTATCCTGTCACCTCTGGGCATGTATCACCTTATCCTCGCTACGTGACACGAGGTGGCAGGCAGGGTAGTAGCTGTCAACTTCCCCGGCCATATAAGCTCCGTTGCTCAGCATTCCCCAGGTATGCGCAACAGTGTAATTTCATACTGTTCGATTGCTTCCCGTTGCTGCCGTCGTGTACTGACTTGATCGTCGGAGTGCCTGGCCGGGGACTTTTCCCGGCGGGTTCTAACGGTCCCTATCTTGCAGGTTAGCGGCGGTCCAGCTCGCTAAGCTACCTCAGCGACCTTGTTCACCCCGGAGGCTCACCCATCTGTAGGGGTGTCCGACTCACTTTGCAACAGGATCAAATTTGGCGCTAAAAGGAGGGACACCAGCAGCCTGATCGGAGGTGGAGATGGCTGACCCTGACCAGGTGAACGTAGATATCTCTCGCGAGGAGTACGAGGTACTTATGGCTACGCGAGCTCAGCAGAGGGCTTCCCAAAGGCCCTCACAAGCCGCCAGTCAAGGGCCTCAGGGCTCGGAGCCGGCGGCGCACCTGGCTTCGGGAGGACAAGGCAGACCAGTCAGGCCTGAGGGTGGTTCTGCACCTCCTCCCGCGGCCGTTCCCCGGGAGCAAGGTGGCGAGACCCATTCAATGTCAGCAGAGGCCTCAGTTTCTAACCCGGTGCGCGGGAGGAGACCGGACAAGGGAAAGGCTCCAGCCGACCCTGCTCCGGCCATGTCGGTACGCAGTCCTTTCGCCCCTGGATCTTGGAGGATCCGGTGCCTCGACACCTTCGTTTCTTCACCATCCCCGAGTACGTGGGTACCACGGATCCCGAAGAACACTTGATGAAGTTTGAGAGCGCGTCCCTGCTTCATCAGTATCCGGAAGGCGTCAAGTGTCGGGCCTTCCTAACCACACTCTCTGGCGCAACCCAGAGGTGGTTCGACCGACTCCCTGACGGGTCGATCACCAACTTTGAAGGGTTCAAGCGAGTGTTCCTGCAGCACTTTGCTAGCAGTCGACGGCATCACAAGACGAGCCTCAATTTGTTTACCCTTAAGCAGGGGTCGAAGGAGACCCTGAGGGCTTACATCAAAAGGTTCAATGATATGGCAGTGGACGTACCAACGGCCACTCAGGAAGTCATGGTTAGTGCGTTCTCCCAGGGTTTGCAAGACGGAGAGTTCTTCCAAGCGCTGATCAAGAAGCCCCCAAAGGACTTCGACAGCCTTCTTGGTAAGGCTGACAAATATATTAACGTGGAGGAGGCGCAGGCTGCGCGGAGGAAGGAGGTGGTCAACCAGGCACCTCTAGGGGCGACATGGGAGCTCGAGGACACCATTCGAGCTCGCTACCCCCACTTATTTGTTTGAGGTACGTGTGAGTTTTCATTCAGTACATATATACTGCATATATATCTCCTGTTCAGTGGGTTTGTACTGTATGTTCTTACATGGTGCTTGTAAATCATAAATTTGGGGACCAAATTTTGTTAGTGGGGGAGAATGTGAGAATCTGGGAAATTTGATGGCTAAAAGGCAAAACTTTCGAAATTAAGGGCCTGGTTGGGATTTCGAAAAGCTGAATGGGGGTTTCTGCAAAAAGCCACCACTTATTAACTCGTTTTCCCCTATTTCGAGTGACCTAGCCGCAACATAAGTTGCGATTCCTTCTTCTCCGCTTCGCTTTCCGCCGCAGCCAGCCGAGAGAGACAAACCACTTCATTCTCTTCTCTCCGCTCGGGCGAAGCCACAACCTCTCACCCGTGCCCTAGCCGCAAGCTGCCAACCCGACTTCTCCTCCCCTCGTGCCCTAGCCCACGGTCGACGCCGCCTTCCTTTTACCTTCGCGTGACCTAGCCGCAAGAGGAGCCTTTTCCCCTCTTCTCTTCCTCGCGAACCCGAGTTGCAGCGCCGACTCTTCAATCGCCGCAGCCAAGCAACCGAGCGGTCGATCTCTTCCGCTAGCCTCGAACAGGTGAGTGGTTAAACCTAGGATTTCTAGGTTGTGTTGGCTCCAATTGAAGGATTGAATGTTGATTTGCCGTAGCTACTCTAGCAGGGATTGGTTTACAATCAACTTGATCCAAATTTTTGTGAAGCAAGGAAGCTACTGTCGGCGGGCATCCGAGGTAAGAGCTATAGGTTTTATTCCTTGATCTTGATTTGGAGGTCTTAGATGTTGCTTGAACTTTCTGGGGTGTTGGATCCGAACGAAGAAATTGTTTTTGCGGTGAAATCGATTTGGTTTAGAGTGGAATTTATGGGATGCGATCAGTATTGAGTTGGGCGGATATTTTGGATTGTTTTGGCTAGATCTTGGATCTTGCTGCAGGTTGATTTCGATGGGTTGAATCTGTGGTGATGTTTGATTGGAATTAGGGAATTAATTGGAGATTAATTAATCATAGTTAACCCTAATTAATGTATTGGCTAAGAAGTTAGGGTTAATTGATTAATTGATTATAATTAACCCTAATTAATCAAATGGGTGTTTAATTAGGATTAATTGATTAGGATTAATCCTAATTAAATTAGAAGTATTATTTGGCTAAGTAATTGTGTATTTGATGCAGGATATTGAGTGTCGCGGCTATCCTCGTCGCGGCTATTATTTTTGGACGGGGGGTTCTCGACGCCTGGACTTCTTCATATCGAGGCGGGTACCTCTGTTTATGCATAGCTAGACATAGTTAGCAGTAGGGATACCTGATATTTTTATCTCTGTGCTTTTGCTTCGGTAGTTGTATTCTGTTAGCTTTACCGCTTACTGTTTCTGTATGGATTGATGATGCCCAGTTTACCGTATACCTTACGCTAGGATTTAGGTATTGGTGCATACCGGTTATCTGGACTACTGCATATCATGTAGATGACAGTAGGGATAGATAGTGGTTGATGCATGGGATAGCGACATGTATCATTATTGCACATAGCATAGGGGACGACCTTTGACTCCCTGGAGGTAGAGATGGGTCGTCGTACTTGCTACTTGTCCTACCTATCCGATGATAGCAAGGGACGTTTAGAGCGTTACTTCACTCGATGGTGGGGTACGTTTATGGTCTCCGACCCTACCCATTCGGTCTCGCGTGTGCATTATCGACCGTCTGTTCATGCAGGGAAGACCAAGTCACAGCCCTACCCATATGGTCCCGCGTGTGCATTATTGACCGACGCGTCAGGGGTGACCCATGCTGCATCATGAGCATACTGTGCATTGATGCATTTGATTGTGATTGTTGCACTTGATTGTTGCACCTGGATGACATGCATACTACCGGGTTTGGGATCGACGCAGGTAGGTATGTAGTCCCTTTATTGCTTATGGTTCAGTTCTGCATTTCTTCTTACTGTAGTTATCTTCAGTACTGTGATAGATAGATTGACGGTGACTTGCTGCTATTATTTCTTCCTATGCACATTAGACGGTATTCGCTGAGTTCTTAGGACTCACTCCGTTGGCTATGTTTTTCTCTTATCAGGATGATCGTCTGGATTGTTCAGCAGCCTGTCCCAGTTCATGTGTCTCCGAGACGATTTTCGCCTGTCTTTTGGTTGGGGTACATGTTGGTACCCGTTTCTTTTATTCATTGTATTTCTTTTCATTTCCGCTGTTGGTATGTTATACTCTTTTGTGACGTCTATGTTACGGCAGGATAGTTGTACTTTTGTGTGCTATGGAGGCCTCGATTTCGTTTTGGTTTTTGTCGTAAGTCGTACCGGTACGCAGCTTTGTCGTCATGTTTGTTTTCTCTTTCTACAGTCGCTTGTTCCAGCCCTATAGGTTGCGGTACAAGCCGACTGAGATAGTAGTGATGGTTAGGTTTTTGGATTGTCCGCCGGGACGAGGGAGTAGCTGTCCGGTCGGTATCGGACGAGCGACTCCTCGGGGCGTGACACCTCCTCCCTCCGTACATGGTCCCAGACCCCCAGGAGGACCTATTCGTAGCCCACGAGGGCCCGCCGAGCATGCGGGCATGGAGCGGCGCCATGTGCAACAGGTGGCTCAGGGGTGTTTCCCTGCCCGTTGGAGGCCCTACTGTACCTTTCACCAGAGCCACGGTCACGCCACTGAGGAGTGTCGTCAGGCTGGTAGGGGCCGGGCTCTCGCCCCTAGAGGACGAGGGTGACAAACGCCTCCCGGACGGGGCGCAGGCCGAGGTGGCCTGAACGCTGACCAGGTCGCCGAGGAACCATGAGAGAACCCCCCCCCCCCCCCCCCCGGCTGCTCGCAATCTATTCCCTCAAGGGAACCGAGCGATGGACGAAGAGACTGAAGAAAAGCGGGCCAATCAGCAGAATGCCATCCGAGGAGGCATGCATGTTATCTCGGGTGGCCTGACCGGAGGGGATTCTCATCGTGACAGGAAGGCACAGATACGCCGACTGGAAATCCATCAAGTCGACACTAGTCTGGCCCAGGCGGAGGGGCCACAAATTAGTTTTGGGCCCCTAGATCTGCAGAGATTAGAGGTCCCCCACGATGACGCACTGGTGATCACTGCCGTCATCGCCAACTATCAAGTCCACCATACCATTGTGGACACCGGTAGCTCGGTCAATATCCTCTACAAGAGGGTGTTTGACCAGCTTCAGATTGAGAAGTCCCAGCTGGACCTAGTGGCAACTCCATTGTTTGGTTTCACTGGGAACCCGGTGCAGCCAATCGATCAGATTCGTCTAGCCATATCCCTGGGCGAAGAGCCACTGAAGAGAACTCGGTGGTCCACATTCTTGGTGGTGGATGCCCCTTCTTCTTACAATGCCATTCTGGGCCAACCTGCCCTCAATGAGTTCCGAGCCGTCGCCTCCACCTTCTACCTGAAGGTTAAATTCCCCGTCGAGAACTAGGTAGGAGAAGTCAGGAGCGACCAGAAGGTAGCTCGGAGGTGCTACGTGGATGACGTTCACGTAGAAAGTCGCAAGGTCCCATGTCCCTTCCCCGATTGCAACATGGTCCAAGCTTCTCCTTGGTCCGAGTTGCACGAGGACAAAGAGGAGGTACAACTCCTTCTATATCGGGAGGAGTCCCGAGTCAAGATCGCAACAGGGTTGCTCGAGGAGCTCAAGGGACCCCTGCTGGAATGCTTGGCCCAGAATCAAGATCTCTTCGCCTGGTCAGTCAAAGAGCTGAGAGGCGTCCGACCGGAGGTGCCGGAGCACCGCCTCCATATATATCCGCACGCTCGACCTGTGAAGCAAAGGAAGCGGGACTTCAGTACCGAGCAGAACAAGGCCATCAGAGTGGAGATCGAGAGGCTGACGGAGGCAGGGCACATCAGGGAAGTGCAGTTCCCATCCTGGCTGGTTAACGTGGTGCTAGTGCCCAAGCCCGACAATAGGTGGCGAATCTGCATCGACTTTCGGGATCTCAACAAGGCTTGCCTGAAAGACTGTTATCCCTTACCTCGGATTGACCAGATGGTGGACTCGACAGCTGGTAGCGAGTTCATCTCCATGCTGGACGCCTACCAGGGGTATCATCAAGTGCCCCTGGCCACTGAAGATCAAGAGAAAGTTAGCTTCATTACGGCAGACGACACTTACTGCTACACCGTCATGCCGTTTGGGTTGAAGAACGCTGGGGCTACCTACCAACGCATGATGAACAAAGTCTTCCGATCCCAGATCGGGAGAAATGTGGAAGTATATGTTGATGGCATCCTCATCAAGTCTGCCCGAGTTGAGGACTTGGTGGCGGATGTCGAAGAAACCTGCCAGACGCTGCGGAGGTACGACCTCATGCAGAACCCAGCCAAATGCCTTTTTGGTGCCCGGAGGGAAAAATTCCTGGGCTACATTGTGACCGAGCGAGGTATCGAAGCCAACCCGGGCAAGGTCAAGGCTCTGCTGGATATGCCCCCGCCTCGGAATTTGCGGGAGGCCCAGCGGCTCGCTGGACGAATCACCGCCCTATCTCGGTTCATTTCTCGGTCGGCAGAATGAGGGTTGCCTTTCTTCAAGACCCTCCGCAAGGCTACAAAATTCCAATGGGACGCTGAGTGTGACAAGGCATTTGAAGAGCTGAAAACTTACCTTGCTGAACTGCCTGTGTTGGCAAAACTAGAGGTCAGGGAGACTCTATATGTGTATCTGGACGCATCAGCTGACTCGGTCAGTCTACTTTTAGTTAAGCAGGAAGCGGCTGAACAGCAGCCTGTGTACTTCTTCGCCCATTTGTTGAAGGGAGCCGAGTGCCGTTACACGACACTCGAAAGATTGATGTATGTGCTGTTGTTGGGTGCTCGGAGGCTCCGTCCTTATTTCCTGGCACATCCTATCGTGGTATTGACGAACAGCAACCTGGGCCGAGTAGCCTCAAATCCTGAAGCATCGGGGCGACTGATTAAGTGGACCACTGAGCTGAGCGAATATGATATCCAGTATCAACCCCGACCAGCTATCAAAGCCCAGGCCTTGGCAGACTTCTTAAGTGAGCTACATTCGGACGAGATTGAGGAAGCGTGGCAGATATATGTGGACGGCTCGTCGGCTCGGCCCGGAAGTGGGATTGGTATCCTGATGATCTCCCCGAGTGGAGAGAAAATGCACCTGTCTGTGCGGCTAGAATACAAGGCCACGAATAATGAGGCTGAGTATGAGACCCTCATAGCTGGATTACAGGTGCTAAGCATGTAGGGGCGGCCCGAGTTATGCTCTACTCAGATTCGCAATTAGTGACACAGTAAGTAGCTGGACGGTTTGAGGTCAACAGTGATCGACTGCAAGCTTTCGTAGAAGCCTACGAGAAGCTTAAGGCCGAATTCAAGGAGGTACAAGTGAGGAAGATCCTGCGGGAGGAGAACTTCAAAGCAGATGAATTGGCTAAATTAGCCAGTTCAGTCGACTCATGGGTGCTTCCTCAGGCTGGAGGACCGGCGCTGCTAGTCATGCAGATAGAAAGGCAGGCCGACTTGGAGTTAGAATCCGACTGGCGAACCCCACTCATCACATATCTCACCCAGGGAACCCTACCGGCCGACCGGGAGGAAGCCTGGTGGCTCAGGAAGCATGCGACCGGATATACCATGGTCGGTGACGTCTTATACAAGAGATCATTTTCTCGACCTCTTCTCAAGTGCCTAAACGAGGAGGACGCTAACTACATCTTGAGGTAAATTCATTTGGGGATCTGTGGACACCACGCTGGTGCTCGGGTAACGGCTCGGAAGGCGATAATGTCAGGATATTATTGGCCTACCCGGCAGAAAGATGCCAACGAGTTGGTTGCCAAATGCCTATCCTGCCAAAAGCATCAATGTCTACCACATTGACCCACGGAAGCCATGAGGGCGTCGGTGGTCTCTTGCCCTTTTGATCAATGGGGCATGGACATCGTAGGGCCATTCTCGACTGCCGCCGCTCAGAAGAAATATTTGCTGGTAGCAGTCGATTACTTTTCCAAGTGGATAGAGGCGGAGGCCCTGTCGCACATCACCGAACTAGCGGTAATGAAGCTCTTGTGGCGAGACATACTGTGCCGGTACAGAATCCCCTATAAGCTCGTCTCTGATAACGGAAGACAGTTCCAGGGGAGGAAGATAAAAGAATGGTGTGCGAAGTACGACATCAAGCAAGCCTTTACCTCGGTTGCTTATCCTCAAAGCAACGGCCAAGCGGAAGTAGCCAATCGGGAGATCCTCAGGGGATTAAAAACCAAGCTTGACCACGTTGGCGGAACATGGGTAGAGGATCTTGATAACCACCATTTTGTTGATTATTTTCGGCTTTAAAATCCATGTTTGATCCACATTTTATATGCTTAAGTTTGCAATTGTATTAGGTTTCATGTATTTCCCCTATTTTGGCTTTTAATTCAAATCATTGTATATTTGGGATATTTTTGGCACTAAATTTGAATATCATTTTGTAGGCTTCAAATGATCATGGACCTAGATCAAATCGGGTCAAACTTGAGTCAGCATTAGATTCAGATCAAAGGGATCAAGCATCGGATTAATAAGAGCCGTCCATTCCAGAGAACGCAAAATCAGAAGTAATCTGACCGTTGGATCGAGCTCAAGATGTTCTAGACCATCCATTCAAGAAAAGGAAAGATATGGACCATCCACCACTGATCTGATTAATCCGAGTTGGGGATAGGTAGATCAGGACCATTGATTGGGATATGTGGAGTTTGGGTCAGATCTGAAGAGATCCGACCGTTGGATGCAGTCAAATCGATCTCAGCCGTCCGTTGCTTCCATCTTCATATGGATGAACTCAAGCTGGACCGAACCAAACCGCTGGGCTGAAACCTGATCTGTTGGACCGAACCTAGTTGATAGGCTGCACACAAGAGCTGGCTTGGCTGACTGGACTGAACTCAAGATGGATCGAACTCAACTGGCTTGGCTGAGTCTAATTGCTGGGCTGAGGTTGAGTAAGTCCAATTGCTGGGCTGAGGCTGAGCCGAACCAAACTGACTGGACTGAACCCACGCGCAGCCAGGGACAAAAGGAGGGCATCGCACAAAGAGCTAGGGCAGTCGAGGGGTTCCCGACTCACTCCATCCACTCCACCGGCGATCGCCTTCCATCTTCATCACCACCGGCCACAAGCTCCATTCCCTCTCCTCGCCATCTCACTCTCGATGAGGTTGCTCGGGAGCGGAGAGGGGCGAAAGGGGACTATCCACTTCTTCGCAGCCATCGCACCAGAGCTAGGGCTCAGGGGTTCCGAACCCAAGCTGACTTCCTCTCCATCCTCATTGCCGCCGGACGCACCATCAACGCCAACCACAAGCTAGGGCTCAGGGGTTCCGAGCCCTAGTCGACTCCACCGCAACTTTCTCTCGAGTCGAGGGGTTCTCGACTCGATCAAGGCTTCCATCCACTCCACCGCAGACTTTCTTTACAGTTTTTCTTCCCAGCAGATTCATTTCCAGCCAGCAATTTCTCCTTACAGCACAGCTTTTCTCTTACAATTCCAGCAGCTTCAATTTCTTTACAGCAATTCAGTTTCTTAATAGCTTTTCTTCATTAACAGCTTTACTTCATCAGATCCGGCAGCCACCCTTCACAGAGCTTCAGCTTCTCACAGCATTTCCAGATTCATCTTCACAGCAGGGCCGAGTAGTAGTTTTTTTCCCTTCACAGCAGATTCGGCAGCAATTCTGTTTGATTAGTTTCGTTAATTTGAGTTGTTATGTGTTGCTTGTTGATTTTCGAATTTGGATGTTGATGCTTGTATCAAGTTTAATCTTCTATGTTTTAGAATAGCATACACTCATTTTATCTTAATACATGCTCACCATGTGTTTGATGAATTGTCTCTTTCATTAGTTGGATTCTAGTTTGAATTTTTCTTATCGTAGATTCTTGCAATGCTCCATTAGTTTGATTGCTTAATGTTCTCTTATAGTTGTCTTTCAGTTTGATGCAATTAGGTTAGGTTTCATTTATGCTCAGCTCCCTAAATGCTTTACCTTATGTTTCTTTTAATTCTCTTGCAAGTATAGTTTAGTGAGGTTAGATTTATTACCTGCATTGTCTTTCACTTCGTAGTCATAGCACTCAAATCCAACCCATCATTTAATCTCCAAAACCCAAAAGCAATAACATACGATCCTGAGAATTATCATGCATCAACTACATTCGTTGGGAGACAACTCGAGTTACTCTATGCTACATTAGTTTAGAGGAATTAGATACTTAAATGGTATTTGATACTCGCGGTACGACACGCGGGCCTTATCAAATTTGGCGCCGTTGCCGGGGAATGTAGTGGTGCTTGATAATTATATTCTTTGATTCCATTTTCAATTGCTATATCTTTTTGTATACGGTTGCTGCCATTTTATTTGCTTTGTGACAGGACTGCAGGTTCAAAATATTTTCAACTGAACAATCAGAGATCAAATGTGCACTGTCGGAGTTAAAGTTTTGGGTGAAGCATGTGTTCCAACAAAGACCCAACAGTCGTTCATCTACTTACCAGCAGCCATGTCAACAGTTTTAGCAGCAAAACCAATATTTTCAGCAATCTCATTCAAATGTTCAGCAACCACACGATCAATTTCAGCAAGGGCAGCCACAATGTCAATCTTTCCAACAATTTCAGCAGCCCGATTCAAACTTTCAGCAGAACCAACCTTTCAATCAGCCACCACAGCAAGATTTCCAACAACCCTATTCGAATTTTCAGCAAATAAATCAGTTTTTTCAGCCACAATTTCAACAATTTCAGCAAGATTTTCAGCCAAGTCAGAATTTTTAGCAAGGGTACAATCCAAATTTTCAATACAATTCTCAACCGTTTCAGCAGTTTCAGCAAAATTTCCAAGATTTTCAACAACCATTCAATTATGATCAGCAAGGATGGCCACATTCACAGCAAGTTTATCAGCCACCATTCCCGAATTCTCAGCAAGATTTTCCATCCTCTCAGCCCCAAAATTTTCAGATGTTCAACCAACACTTTCAGCAAGCAGATCAGCCCCAACTATTTGATTTTCAGAATTCACAGTCTACTCATGGTCTTCATCAGCCTTATGCTACATTTCAAGACCAACAGGAGTTCCACACCAATCAAGAAGGCTTTGAGAATCCTAATGAGAGTGAGGCTCAACAACAAAGGCTGGAAAAGATGTTACAAGAAGTCCTACAACAACAGCAAAGTTTACAACAACAAAAGCAACAAAGGTTTCAAAACATTGGAAGACAACTTGAACAATTGGTTAATTAAATGAATAAAAAACAAGCTCAAAGATCAGGACAATTATCTTCTCAAGCTACTCTTAATTCTGAGGGGCGTGATTGTGAACTAACGTGGAGGAATGAAGAGGTTGTTTCAAGTTTAAACACTCCAAATGCCGTATTTCTTGAAAAACTACCAGCATTCCATTTTTCCAGTCAAAACATCCCCGGAGTTGATTCTATATCAGTTCAAGGTGACCCTAGTGCATGGCTAAGTCCTTCTTCAAGTGATCTTGAAAATTTGGTGGATGAAGAATAAGAAAACATCAAAATTAGGGCACCTACAGCATGCATTCCTCCTGAAGAACCAAAAGTCTCTTTATCATTTTTTTAGCACCCAGAGAGGATCCTCCTAGCATTAGCATGAATATGTCAGATGAAGCTGTTGAAGCAGAGTTTATCGCTGATGATGTTTCATTTGACATAGTGGGAGGAGATTTGAGCATAGATAAGGTTGAAGATGCAATAGAGACAGAGGCATTGGAGGAGATGGATGGAAAAGCTTGCGACAGCCTTAAACTTGTTTCTGAAGCTCCACAAGACCCTTCTTATCTTTTATTTTGTGATGATATTGCTATTGATGGTCCTAATTTTTCTAATATGGTTGTTACAGATATTACTGAGGAAGCATGCATGGGAGATGATTCTACAGGTGTAGGGATTGCACAGAGCCCCAGGGACCACCGTCATTGACTAATACATTAGAAGAGTCAGAAGATCAGCATGGAAGTGTAGGGACTTGCATGGTGGAAGCAAGAACCCAAGAATCACCTGTTTTAGTTGAGTGTCCACCAAAACCTGAACCTGAAGTGGAGCATGTACTTGACCAGGAGGAGGCCATGGATACATCTACTCTTATAGAACCTCCAGGTATTCTTCAGCAAGATCAGGTAAGTATTCCTCCTATTTCTTTTGAAGATTGCATAGAGGTGTCTCAAACTGATTTTATTGATTGTAAAAAATTTTTAGAGGCACCTAAAATTGATATTGTTTGTTATGATGAATCTCTTGATATATCTTATGCTGAAATTGATTGTGAAAAACTCATGGAGGTACCCAAGGTTGACTTCATTGGTTGCGATACATTTCTTGATATAACATATCTGAATGTAAATTGTGAAAATTTCATTGAGATACCTAGTGTTGATGTTATTTGTTCTGATGAATTACTGGACACATCCTATGCAAAATTGATGGTGAAAAACTGATAGAGGTACCCAAAATGGGTTTCATTGGTTGTGATGAGTTTCTTGATGCATCTTTTGTAGAAAATAATTGTGATAAATTCATTGAGTTACCGAAAATTGATTTCATGGGATGTGACGCATATCTTGAGTCATTTTATGTAGAGATTGATGGTATTACACTTCTTTCTTACCCTGCACGCTTGAGAGAGGTATTACATGGTTTTGCAGGGTCCCGAAGACTTCTGGAGTGGGTGCTCCATCTGAACAGACTCCAACCTCCTAGAAGGACTTCTAAAAAGCATCAAGAGGGAGGAGTTGCTCTTATTTCGACTAGTAGCACTTCACCTTCTGAATGTATTTTGAACCTTAATCGTCTCCGACCACCGGAAGATGCTTGTGCAAAATTAATAAGGGAGAAATATGTCCACTACGAGATTGACTACTTGAGGATAGTTCTCCTAAGATGGATGCTCCGTGCTCTCTACCCAATTTGAAGGGGAGTATTTAACTTTTTCACACTCTTACGTCATTGTAAATATCATTTTATAGTTGTCAATGCAATAAATGTTTTCTGTTGAGTGATGTTCTCACTAATAAATACTTAGATGGTTTAAAACGCATAAAAGTCATTGTAGATATCACTTTATCCGTTTTGGCATTTTACTTCTTACATGATTAGGAATAAATGTATCCATCTAGATTTTCTTATATCGTTTTAGAGTCCTTTGAAAGTAAATTAAATTTGGTTGTCAAAATTTAGGATTTGAGCCATTGGATGAAAATTCTTGGTTGCTTGAGTACTTCTTAGTATTGGATTCTAAATTGATGAATTGAGATGAATTCTTTTTACCTAGTGAGGAATTGGCCAAATTTTTGTGATACACACATGTGATTGTACTCTAGAACTTGCTTAGGTTCTTTCAAAGCTATATTTCTATGATTGGACCACATTTATAGAGGTAAATCACTTTGTTTCTTTTCTTATATCTTTTTGCAATTTCCTTGTTGATACACTCTTAGTCCATATTTCCTTTCCCTCTTTTCATGTTCATCATAATATTTTGCATGGATTTGGATACCTTAATATTTCTTAATGTTATTTTGCCCGAGACGGACAAAAGTTTAAGTGTGGGGGAGTATGCAAGCATATTATCAAATTTTGAGGACAAATTGAAATTTTTGGCAACCAATAAGCAAAAATGTGCCAAGTGGGTTACAAGAGCTAAAAGTGTATAAGTGGAGCACTTAGTTCTCAATTACCATGAAAAGCTCCAAGTCATGAAGAAGTGAAGCTATGGAGTAGTTGAATCATTGAAAAAAAAACAGAGAAGTTGAAAACAGAAAATAGAAGAAAAGAAAAGGAAAAGAAAAGAAAAAAATATGAAGTGGAAATCAAGGTTAGATTTTGAATTTGAAGTTGGGATGCATTTTTCAAAAGAAATGGGCAAAATGCATTGGGATACATTTTTGAGTGTTCAAGTTTTCCACTTTCCTTAATTTTTCCACACTTTCTTATCATGCTATATTTCTTCTCCATGTGTCCTTATCATATTGTTTTCTTTGCTTTGTCAAATCTTTTTGTCATATCATGTTCTTTATTTTCTTTATCGTGAGTCATAAGTATCAAGTCTCTTAATTTTCTATTTCATCTCTATCATTATATATATCTTCTTTAACTTGTTTGAATAAGCTTTTGTAGGTGTGGATCCAATTCATGAATAATGGTGGAGAGTAGATAATAAGCAAGCCTATGGTAGTGCAAGAACCATGGTTGTGTTGGAGAGAGCTCCATTTTTCATCAAAAATGTAGAACTTAGAAGAGAGCCACTAAAACTTCCCTTGAAAGGCTTAGTGAGTTAAATTCATCTCATTGAATCATGAAGGATGAAAATGCTAAGTTGTTGATTTAAGGACAAGTCTCTAGTTCATTGATCTTAGATTTTTGAGAATTGACAACCCTAGGTAATTTCCTTTCAATTATTTCTAACTATGATTGAGAATAATCTAGGGGGATACATCCTTAGATTACTAGTTTGCTTGTGCGAGACGCCCAAGAATAAGTGTGGGGGAGTTTGATAACCACCATTTTGTTGATTATTTTTGGCTCTAAAATCCATGTTTGATCCACATTTTATATGCTTAAGTTTGACCGTGGCTGCCGCACTTCTGTCCAGTAGTCTGCGGCTGCTGAGTCTGAGCTGAGTCCGATACAGTCTGCTTCCCTTTCTTCTTACCCCCAAACAGTCTGTGCTGAGTCATCTCAATAATGAGCGCTCGCTCTAATGCCTCTCGATAGGAGGTCGGGACAAATCCTGACATACGAGTCTGAATATATGCCGCTAGACCCTGATGAAACTGAGTCATCCTTGGCATCTTCCACCCAAAGTCGGTATAGCATCGTAAGTGATTTGCCTCAGCGCAAATCATAAGTCCAATGATATCTTCCTAGGTTATCCAAACCAAGTACACGCGGTAACTCATAGGTGTCAAGCAATTAGCTCCACACCTTTCTGTATCGGCCTAAGTCACCAATCAAACTGTACCCTCTAGGTCATCAACCTGGTACAGGTGATCCATGGTCAAGACTCCTATGGAATAGGATGCATTAATTCTCCACAAACGATGGTAGCACGTAGTTAATGTTACTCTTCTACATCAATGTACATTATGTACCCTAAATGTGCCTTCAAAGTCATCTAACCAGGCACAAACAACCCAACTGTCTGAAACCCTTTGAACCAGCGTAAATCGATCCTACCCTGATCGAGACAACTACGATAGACAACCTAGTTCTTGCTTAGCCAATAATAGCTAAAACACATACTATAAACAGTAAGGTCCTGAAAAACCAAAATCCTTAACCTTCAACAGGTTGTCGATATATTCGACCTTAGTTGTCCGATTCAACAATCGGGGCTACTAGAGAATTAACATTCTCTGCTCCCAGATCTCATCCACAACATATCACTAATCGCTCATATGAACGATCACGAATAAGATAGATTGACAACATGTCAATCCAATTAAACCAAGTCTACATATAGCTATCCAATATGAATATAAGATCCCACCAAGCTGGGATAGTCCAACCAATCCAAAATCTAATACTGAGCACTAAAGTTAAGATAGTACTAGAAAGATATACATTTTGCCGCTGGAGAAATCCTGTCGCTGCCAAGTCCCAAATGGCCGTCGCATCGCAACCACGACCTTAAAAATCCATAATGTACTCGGATGAATAACATCAGACCCGAGCTCCGATACCTACCAATTCAGTGTCAGATTTAAATTCCGAAAAACTCACGAATTGATGGTATCCCGCATCCTGGGCTCTGATACCAAAAATAAATTGTCACGCCCCGAGACCCTGGAGCCGCTGATCCAATAGAAAATCGGACAGCACCTCCCCTGTCCGGCGGACAATTTACACAAACACACATATATAAATAACACAACCACACAGTTAAATGGCCTCAGGCCTCAAATCCATGCAGAAATAACAGGTATATAACTATAACCGTCGTAAAACCAAAATACGAACTCACCTGAGCTGCCAGGGGGCAGGAACAAAGCCAAAATCCCACGAAGTCCAACATAGGACTCAAAAGTACAATACCATCGAATAAAACATGAATACATGTTCGAAACATGGCAACGAAAGCAAAGTATATAACATAGGGTCCATAACCGTAAATCAACACAACTAAAACAAAGCAAAGCTCCTCTCGAGCTGGGGACTGGCGGCTAGGGCTCTCCCGGCAGGCATCACCCTGAAATAAAAATATATGGCAACGGGGTGAGTCCATAACTCAGCGAATACCCAACAGATATGCATAGAAAGTTATACTAACAATAAGAGTTCAGCTAATACAGTCTCATATCAACAGTAGGGAAAGGCTGGAACTGAAAATACTGGGTAGATACATACCTGAATCCATCTAACCTGTAAAGAGGGTAATAAATACCAGTGGAATACCAAAACACATATAATCTCAGATAACAGTCTCCAGAATATGCATGTCAAACAAGTGCAGAAATCAAGTGCAGCAAACAATGCACGATGCAAAATATGCACATGGTGCAATGACATGTGTCACCCCTAGTCCCAGTCAGGATCATCGTCTGCGACGTCCGCGTGGGTAGAGCTGTGACAACCTGTACGAACCCTGCCATCACTGCTCCTAAGTGACCGGGTGGACAGGATGCTGGTGGAGACTGCGCTCCTACCCCAAGCAATGGGGGAGTCAAGCTCTCATCTCCTCGTGGCTCAGTACGAGAAGGGACCCCTGGCTGCTACCACGCCCGCGCTCACCCTCCAAATAGTGGACGAACGGAGAAATACAGGGCAGATGCACACATCCTACGGTATCCACTAACCCATGAGTGGCCGTGTGCGCATATCATGTACCGGAAGACGATTAGGCTCAACCACAAGGGAGTCGCTGATCGCCGGCATGCAACAATGCAAGGATGGTGTATGATAGATACACATACCTCCCTCCCCAAGTCCTCAGTATACTAAGTCTCAGTCTGAAATCCTATAACAGGAAATACAGGTAACCTACAAGGTATACTGGCTGGAAACTACAGATCCCTCAAGGTCAAATGCAAGAGGTACAACACGATCTCTAAGCATACATATAGATATGACAATACCTGAGACTGTATGGAACTACAACATAATAACTCAGGGATAAACCACATGTATCCAGAACAGGCATAATAACTCAGGGATAAACAACAAGTATCCAGAACAGGCATAATAAACAGGGATATCGTATAATCTTACTGCTATCTATAACAGTCTATGCATAACAAAATGACAATATCAGACAGATAAGTCAAAGGGTACCCGCCTCCAAGAGTGGAAATCCGTATCAAACGTGATAGAACCACCCGTCAATAATCCGCAACCGTAAAGCAAATCAAGTCCCTGTATCAGGGATAGATTTAATTAGCTATTACAAAAATAACAACTAGCTAATTAGTCCCTAATCCGTTTTAGGGTTAACCTATTCCGTCCTTTTCCATTTAATTACCTGTGGTAATTAAGATTAGATTTACTTGAAAGATAAACTCGAATTCAAGTTCCTTAAGCTTAGGTTGTTAAGTTTAAGTTTTAAATTAAACTTAACCCCTCCAAATTCCAAATTATTGTATCCATGCAGCCATTAACCTAATGTTCCAATTAAACCCAATAGCCACAACATAATTGAGCTTATCTACATCATGATCAGAGTAAATCAAGCACCTTACCTCAGATGCTAGCCCCAATGGCAGAAACTCGCAATGAGCAAGAGGAAAACTCCACCAAGTAGTGGAGTTCACAGTCTTCCACTCCACTCCGACTGTGATCAGATCTCCAAGTCGGCAATCCACACACCAAGGTCCCAACTCCAATCTAAATTCCAACACACAGTAGCTCAGAAACCAAATCAAACAAACCCGAGCAATGGTTTGGAGCTCACCTCAAGAAAATCTCCACGTTAGGAGCTCCCAGTTAGCTAGGGAGTTGAAGTCGGGAGGAAGCAACAGAATCCTAATCCAATTAAGACCTAGGTTCTGTCGGACACAACAAGCTCAGCCTCCACAGCAATCAGAAGATGAGGGATTGGAACCAAATTTACGGGCGATCAGAGCCTAGAAGAGGGGAAATGGATTGGCACAACTGACTGAGCACCTCGCTGGAGAATCTGATCAGTTAAGGTTAGTTTGATCTAAAACATTCCTGACCTGGTAATGGCTTGATGTTCCTATGGGTTATCGTGTTCTTGGTGTTCTTCCTCTTCAGCTGTGAGTTTCTCGTCGGCTATCTATTCTCAAGAGCATCTCCCTTCCTAGCATCGATCTAGGGTTGGGGTAGCGATCGGATAAGGACTTCAACTGAGAATTCTGTGGTCGCCTTGTTCCAATAGATCAAACAAACAGGGAGGATGAGAGTCCCCGTGCGTGATTAATCCTAGGTAAGCTCCGATTCTTTTATGTTTTAATCTTGGAGATTGATTTGAATGGCAATGTGGTTGAGGAGTGCTTGTCATTGATTCGCTGTGGAATCACAGCTCTGTTTTCAGATTTGGAATTTGAAATAGATTTGATTTTGATCTCGAATTGCAATTGGAGCTAGGATACGTGGTAAGTTGATTGGATTAGATCAGTTTCGTTGTAGCTAATTAGTCTAATTAGAGCAAATGATAGTTCTGTGAATTCAAAGTTATTTAATTAGACGTAATTAAATGAAAGAAGACAATTGGGTAAACCCTAGTCGGTCTAGGGAGTAATTAGCTAATTATCTTTATGTGTAATAGCTAATTAAATAAATCCATGATACAGGAGCTTGATTGGATTATTGGCGGGTGGTTCTATCTCGTTTGATACGGACTTCACTCTTGGAGGCGGGTACCCTTTGACTTATCTGTCTGATATTGTTATTTTGTTATGCATAGACTGTTATAGATAGCAGTAAGATTATACGCTGTCCATGTTTATTATGCCTGTTCTGGATACATGTGGTTTATCCCTGAGTTATTATGTTGTAGTTCCATACAGTCTCAGGTATTGCCATATCTATATGTATGCTTAGAGATCGTGTTGTACCTCTTGCATTTGACCTTGAGGGATCTGTAGCTTCTAGCCAGTATACCTTGTAGGTTACCTGTATTTCTGTTATAGGATTTCAGACTGAGACTTAGTATACTGAGGACTTAGGGAGGGAGGTATGTGTATCTATCATACACCATCCTTGCATTGTTGCATGCCGGCGATCAGCGACTCCCTTGTGGTTGAGCCTAATCGTCTTTCGGTACATGATATGCGCACACAGCCACTCATGGGTTAGTGGATATCGTAGGATGTGCGCATCTGCCCTGTATTTCTCCGTTCGTCCACTATTTGGAGGGTGAGCGCGGGCGTGGTAGCAGCCAGGGGTCCCTTCTCGTACTGAGCCACGAGGAGATGAGAGCTTGACTCCCCCATTGCTTGGGGTAGGAGCGGAGTCTCCACCAGCATCCTGTCCACCCGGCCACTTAGGAGCAGTGATGGCAGGGTTCGTACAGGTTGTCACAGCTCTACCCACGCGGACGTCGCAGACGATGATCCTGACTGGGACTAGGGGGTGACACATGTCATTGCACCATGTGCATATTTTGCATCGTACATTGTTTGTTGCACTTGATTTCTGCACTTGTTTGACATGCATATTCTGGAGACTGTTATCTGAGATTATATGTCTTTTAGTATTCCACTGGTATTTATTACCCTCTTTACAGGTTAGATGGATTCAGGTATGTATCTACCCAGTATTTTCAGTTCCAGTCTTTCCCTACTGTTGATATGAGACTGTATTAGCTGAACTCTTATTGTTAGTATAACTTTCTATGCATATCTGATTGGATATTCGCTGAGTTATGGACTCACCCCGTTGCCATTTTTTTTTCAGGTTGATGCCAGCCAGGAGAGCCCTAGCCGCCAGTCCCCAGCTCGAGCGGAGCTTTGCTTTGTTTTAGTTTGTGCTTGATTTACGGTTATGGACCCTATGTTATATACTTTGCTTCCGTTGCCATGTTTCGAACATGTATTCATGTTTTATTCGATAGTATTGTACTTTTGAGTCCTATGTTGGACTTCGTTTGGTTTTGGTTTTGTTCCTGCCCCCTAGCAGCTCAGGTGAGTTCGTATTTCAGTTTTACGATAGATATAGTCATAGAACTATTGTTTTTGCATGGATTTGAGGCCTGAGGCCATTTAACTGCGTGGTTGTGATATTTATATCTATGTGTGTGTGTAAATTGTCCGCCGGACAGGGGAGGTGCTGTCCGATTCTCTATTGGATCAGTGGCTCCTGGGTCTCGGGGCGTGACAGTAGATAATAAGCAAGCCTATGGTAGTGCAAGAACCATGGTTGTGTTGGAGAGAGCTCCATTTTTCATCAAAAATGTAGAACATAGGAAGAGAGTCACTAAAACTTCCCTTGAAAGACTTAGTGAGTTAAATTCATCTCATTGAATCATGAAGGATGAAAATGCTAAGTTGTTGATTTAAGGACAAGTCTCTAGTTCATTGATCTTAGATTTTTGAGAATTGACAACCCTAGGTAATTTCCTTTCAATTATTTCTAACTATGATTGAGAATAATCTAGGGGGATACATCCTTAGATTACTAGTTTGCTTATGCGAGACGCCCAAGAATAAGTGTGGGGGAGTTTGATAACCACCATTTTGTTGATTATTTTCGGCTCTAAAATCCATGTTTCATCCACATTTTATATGCTTAAGTTTGCAATTGTATTAGGTTTCATGTATTTCCCCTATTTTGGCTTTTAATTCAAATCTTTGTATATTTGGGATATTTTTGGCACTAAATTTGAATATCATTTTGTAGGCTTCAATTGATCATAGTCCTAGATCAAATCGGGTCAAACTTGAGTCAACATTGGATTCAGATCAAAGGGATCAAGCATCGGATTAATAAGAGCCGTCCATTCCAGAGAACGCAAAATCAGAAGTAATCTGACCGTTGGATTGAGCTCAAGATGTTCTAGACCATTCATTCAAGAATAGGGAAGATCTGGACCATCCACCACATATCTGGTTAATCCGAGCTGGGGATAGGTAGATCAGGACCATTGATTGGGATCTGTGGAGTTTGGGTCAGATCTGAAGAGATCCAACCGTTGGATGCAGTCAAATCGATCTCAGCCGTCCGTTGCTTCCATCTTCATATGGCTGAACTCAAGCTGGACCGAACCAAACCGCTGGGCTGAAACCTGATCTGTTGGACCGAACCTATTTGATGGGCTGCACACAAGAGCTGGCTTGGCTGACTGGACTGAACTCAAGCTGGATCGAACTCAACTGGCTTGGCTGAGTCCAATTACTGGGCTGAGGTTGAGTAAGTCCAATTGCTGGGCTGAGGCTGAGCCGAACCAAACCGCTAAGCTGAACCAAACTGACTGGACCGAACCCACGCGCAGCCAGGGACAAAAGGAGGGCATCGCGCAAAGAGCTAGGGCAGTCGAGGGGTTCCCGACTCACTCCATCCATTCCAACGGCGATCGCCTTCCATCTTCATCACCGCCGGCCACCAACTCCATTCCCTCTCCTCACCATCTCACTCTCGATGCGGTTGCTTGGGAGCGGAGAGGGGCGAAAGGGGACTATCCACTTCTTCGCAGCCATCGCACCAGAGCTAGGGCTCAGGGGTTCCGAACCCTAGCTAACTTCCTCTTCATCCTCATCGCCGCCGGACGCCATCAACGCCGACCACAAGCTAGGGCTCAGGGGTTCCGAGCCCTAGTCGACTCCACCGCAGTTTTCTCTCGAGTCGAGGGGTTCCCGACTCGATCAAGGCTTCCATCCACTCTACCGCAGACTTTCTTTACAGTTTTTCTTCCCAGCAGATTCATTTCTAGCCAGCAATTTCTCCTTACATCACAGCTTTTCTCTTACAATTCCAGCAGCTTCAATTTCTTTACAGCAATTCAGTTTCTTAATAGCTTTTCTTCATTAACAGCTTTACTTCATCAGATCCGGCAGCCACCCTTCACAGAGCTTCAACTTCTCACAGCATTTCCAGCTTCATCTTCACAGCAGGGCCGAGCAGTAGTTTCATCTTCACAGCAATTCAGTACCTTTCACAGAGCTTCAGCTTCTCACGGCATTTCCAGCTTCATCTTCACAGCAGGCCCGAGCAGTAGTTTTTTTCCCTTCACAGCAGATTCGGCAGCAATTCTGTTTGATTAGTTTCGTTAATTTGAGTTGTTATGTGTTGCTTGTTGATTTTCGAATTTGGATGTTAATGCTTGTATCAAGTTTAATCTTCTATGTTTTAGAATGGCATACACTCATTTTATCTTAATACATGCTCACCATGTGTTTGATGAATTGTCTCTTTCATTAGTTGGATTCTAGTTTGAATTTTTCTTATCGTAGATTCTTGCAATGCTCCATTAGTTTGATTGCTTAATGTTCTCTTATAGTTGTCTTTCAGTTTGATGCAATTAGGTTAGGTTTCATTTATGCTCAGTTCCCTAAATGCTTTACCTTATGTTTCTTTTAATTCTCTTGCAAGTATAGTTTAGAGAGGTTAGATTTATTACCTGCATTGTCTTTCACTTCGTAGTCATAGCACTCAAATCCAACCCATCATTTAATCTCCAAAACCCAAAAGCAATAACATACGATCCTGAGAATTATCATGCATCAACTACATTCGTTGGGAGGCGACTCGAGTTACTCTATGCTACATTAGTTTAGAGGAATTCGATACTTAAATTGTATTTGATACTCGCGGTACGACACGCGGGACTTATCAGAGCTCCCTAGCATCCTATGGGCCCTGAGAACCACTATCAAAGAAACAACCGGATGCACGCCCTTCCAGTTGGTCTATGGGAGCGAGGCAGTGATCCCAGTCGAGGTCGGGTGCGAGTCGCATCGAAGGGCGGCCTATGACGAGGACAATGCGGAAAGGCAGCGTCTGGAGCTGGATTTAGTCAATGAAATCCGAGACAAGACAGTCGCTCGGATGTTCGCATATCGGCAAAAAATGAAACAGAGGTATGACTGAAAGGTGTTGCCAAGAGCATTTCAAGTGGGCGACCTTGTCTGGAAGAGGATCAAACTTGTGGGAGACGTGAGTAAGTTGGAGCCACAATGGGGAGGACCCTTCAAAATATTGCAGAAGCTCGCTTCGGGAGCTTATTACTTAGAGAATGAGAAGGGGAAAAGGTTGGACCGACCCTGGAGTGCGATCCACCTTCAGCCCTATCGGGCCGCTGAGTGAAAAGTTACGATGTAAATGTAAAGCACGAATGACAGTGGAAGAACATGGTCCTTACCCCGCTTGCAGATGTTCCAGACTCTCGAGCTACATTTCCTGTAGCTCGGCTGCTCAGTAAGACGCGTGGCGTCCCACGCTCCCTGAGTCCTGCCCGACTGTGTGCGCTATTATCCCGCGATTCAGCCTGCTTGACCGTGTGTGCTAAGATGCTCGGTGCCAACTCTTGCCTTGCCCGCAGGTTACAAGTGGACCCGCTTCCACATATCACCCGACCCGGTGTCTCCGATTGGGCTCATGACGACCCACGCTCCTAAGAACCGACCCGAGTTAAGTGACTAAGCGCCCGGCGTCAAATAGGTCACATTTTTATTTCGGCTCGGTCCTTTCCGTCACTCAGCAACGCATGTTCTCTAAGGGTTAACTGACTAGGCGGGCGCAATTCTAAGAGTCCTAGAGCAAAAAGCATCTCTTAAACATCTTGCCGACTTGGTGGCCCCGTCAGCCGAGCCTGAACGAAGGCTTGGAAATAGGTCAGGTTCACATGGAGATCGTAGCTCGGCAATCATGCTACGAAGGGCCCCGATTGGCAATCTAATTCAATGGGTGCTCGTACACTCGCTAATCAATGAATTACTCACTTTTACCTAAACGGTCAACCTGCCTAATGTGTTTAGTGTCGACGGTCATGAGGTGGGGATATGCGAGCCCGATTTGCTAACACTAGGGCAAAGCACGATACCTGGGGGGCCCACGGAAACCCACTGGAACAGGAGCCTAAGTACGGAAATATTCACTCGGGCAGGTAAGGCCCTTCGAATGCTTGGTGCATAAACAAGGACACTAGGGATATAAAAGGTAGGCGTTTATATTATCCAAGACTGATACAAAATTAGAGGTTTATTCCCTCGCAAATAAAAGAAAAATAAGGGAAACAGGTCTTGCTGGCGATAGCTTCTAGATCACGGGGCTCGGTCGGGCTTCTTCAGGAGCTTGCCTTTAAGCAGAGAATCAATATAGCTCTTGAGGCGTTGTATACGGCATTGAACAGCCCTTAGTACAGAGGTTCGAACCTCGTGCCTTTGTCGAAGCTCGCCGAGTTCCGCCGCGCAGGCGACCCGTTCCTCCTCTTTGGCCTTTAGGGCGGCCCGCAAATTAGCGTTCGTGAGGTGTAGCTCAAAAAGTTGAGTAGCCAATTCCTCAGAATTCCAAACTGACTGCACCACCTGTTGAAAAGGGAAGGCAAGAGTCAAAATCAAAGGAAAGGGAAGTGAAAGTGACATTTTTCATGGATCGAGGTTTCGTGAGTTGGCTTATGTGCTCTCACCTGAGCATAGTTTCCGGGCTCTATCTCGAGCAGTGTTTCCAGGCTCTCAGTTGGACGGGGCTTCAGACTCCCCATCCAGACCGCTCCTTGAACACGAGTCACTAGACAATGTCCCGTGGAGGCGGCATGGGGAAAGACTGGCCCAGGAGAACTGGTGGTGGCATCCTCGCCACCAGAGTCCCATATTCTGGGAGAGATAGGCAGGAATGCTCCCAAAGAACCCCGCCAGACTGGCATTGACTGAGATAGGAGGCAGCTAATAGTAGCCCCTCCAGCAATAGCCGAGCCAGTATTGCCAGCCGGTCGGCATACATAACCACTCTGGATCGAATGGCGAGGAACAATAGGGACACCTCCCTTCAGACCCCCAGCCCAGCTGGCGCGTACATCCAAACCCTCCTCGACGAAGTTAGAGAAGAGGGGGCCTCGGGAGTTCTAGGGCTCAGGGAGATCACCCTCGTCGGAAGAGGGCAGACATTAACTCCCTTAGCAGAAGAGAACGCTCGAGAGGAGCTTCCCGACTGAGGAGCAGCAAGCTCGCGAATTAGCGGAGAGGGGGATACCTCGGGGGCAGGCGGAGGACGAGTGTGCTCCCAGGGGGAGGTCACACGGGATAAAGGAGGCGCCGCGGCAGCAGGTTCTGTAGAAGCCGGTGCCCTGATCCGCTTCGCTCGGCAGCGAGAAGCAGGAGTGCTATGTGGAGATGAGAAATTAGCCGGATGAGGCGCATGACGATGTGACTCCGATGGCAAGTCACTCATACCCGAGACTCCCATACGGGAAGCAGGGCATGGCCCCATTGGTTCCTTCCCCTTAGGCGAAGTACCTTCGCCGGGGGAAGTGATAGTTTTGAGTATCCTTGATGAAGGAGATGAATCAGGAGGGAGCATCATCTCCAAGAACTCCCGGTCAACATCTTCCGAAGAGGAGAAGCATGAGTCATCGGTGAAAGTGTAAGGCCTTCTTAAAGAAAACGGTTCTTCAGAAGAGTTGGTAGACATAGTTGGGGTGACTCGAGAACCGACAAGGATGATGGTCTCACTGATACGCTGGGTTAAAAGCGACGCTGGTAAAGCGCTGCCTATATATAGGAGAAGAAAAGCCATCTCGGCCGTTCGTGGAAGGCCTCGGTAAGCCGTGGAATCGGACGGTCGGTTGCATGATGGGGAAGCGTTGGGAAGTATTAAAGTGGGAGTAAATGAGCAGGGGATGCTCGTCACCCGAGATACTTATGACTGGTGATGGACGTTTCGCTGCCCGAGGCGTCGTTTCACGCTCGTCACGTTTAATCACCCAGTTGTCAGAAAACGAAGATACGAATCGCCCCGATGGGACGGGCGCAAAAAGACTTTCATAAATGGGATAGCTTCCATAAATTCCTCGGCTAAGGCCCCGGTCGCCCGCACGGCGATTCACATTCCCCGGGTGCCGACTCCGCCAAACCACTAAGCTTGCATAGACGGGATGGCCCCCGTAAAGCACATGGGTCAGGCTTCGATCAGGCGCGCAGCGACCCGCGCTCCCCGATTCTTGACCCAGCCGGGTGGCTAAGCCCTCGCGAGTGGGTCTGCCCCGCTGATCCCTTGGTTTAACGGTTTATGCAGTAGGGAAGTATTCCGAGTCAAGCGCTCCGTTTTACGATCCTAGGGATCACTAACAGTTTGACAAAAGGAACAAGCCCGAAAGGTTTGACTGGGGGGGGGGGAATATCACAATTGACGAGGTAAAAGGAGTGCATAGCTCGGAACTCGCCACCCTCGCCAATACACAAAAAGGAAAGACAAAATTATAGAAGGTTGGGCCTTCACTTAAACGGCTCGTCGGTCACGCTGGGTAAGTCCTGGCACATGTCCTCGGGCTGCACGGCAGTAGAAGGCAGGTAGGGAGGTAGATATTCGCCAAGCCTGAGTCGACGGACGATGTTAATCCCCTGGGGCAGCATCACGTCCATGAATCGCGCGGTGATTTTAGCCTTATGAGCCGGGGCGTTGAGGCATTCAATCCTGTACTTTTCCAGCCGGGAGCCTTCGGTCACTTTATAAGATCGGAGTTCCGCCAACTTCGACCTAGTCACCTCCCACTCGGACTTCTCCTTCTACAGCTGCTTGAGCTCCTCTCCTTGACCTTGTAGTGACTGGTCCCTGGAAGCGAGTTCCGCCGTCAACTCGGATATTCTTTGCGACTGCGCCAGAACCTCAGCGTCTCTGGTTTCCAGCTGGGCCCGAAGGGAGCCGATGGTGGAAGACGCCTGTTGGAGTTCAAGCTTTGCCTGGTCCAACTCGGATTGGACCTTGACCTGGAGAGCGCGCGCCTTCCATTCGGTGTGCTTTAGTGTGGAGAGTCGAATGTTTGTCTGGGATGTGGCCTGCTGTGCTGTCTCGACTTGGCCTCGGGCCATCTCAAACTGCTCCTCAGAGTGAGCCAATCGATCTTGCAGAGCCCGAACCTCCTCTTGTAGGTGATTTAGCGTGGGCTCGTCGGCGGCCAGCTGGGAGTGCGCCAGTTGAGTTCGCAGTCGCTGCACCTCCCTCTTGGCTTTATCCCGAGCCGATCTCTCGGCCAGAAAAGACATGGATACTCCATGGCAGTCTCCTAGGAACTACGAAAGGAAACACCGACCTTAGGGAGCAAAACAGAGTATGCAGTAAAAGATACAGGACGACCATACATACCTGAGTAGCCTTAAGGAAGAAGGCGTCGGCTCTGTTGCAAGAGCCGCGAAAGTAAGACTCCTCGAACCCCTGTGTATAATGGTCGGCTACCGACCCGTACAGGCGTAGATCCTGATATGGCTCGGGTAGCTCACCCGGGGGCATCTTCAGGTGACGATCCACTCGAGTCGGCACTAGGAGATACATCGTCGGGTCTTCAGCCGGGCCCTCGGCCGAAGGGACTCCCGATTGGTCGGACATCAATGCATCTGGAGTATTGGAGGAGGCAGAAGGGTTGGCAGGCAATGCGGTGACGGGAGGATCGGCCGTGGCGTCAAAGTTGGGGTCAATGGCCGGGATAATTGCTGGCAGGTGAACGGGGGAGTGTTCAACAGGAATGGCGGCAAAGGAATCAATAGTAGGGGCCACGTAGGGAACAATAGCCAGCGGAGCAGAGCAGGCTTCTGGCTCGGGAGCTGCTCTCTTTTTCTTTTTCTTCTTCTCCAGACGTTTGCTGGAAGTAGGGTGGGACAAGCCCCCTGTTGGGGAGGACGCCCATCGTCATCGTTTGGAAGGAAGGCGCGGTTGGACGGTTGTAGACGGAGCAGTCTCGGAGGCAGTGGGAGCCGATCCCGGTATAGTTGGGGTCGGGTTGGCCAAAACATTTTCTGCCAAAGTGCCTCCCCTAGCGGCCAACACAGAGGTAATCCAAGTCTGCAACTCGGCCTTATCCAGCCTGAAGCCTCCCTTCAGAGCCGTGGACCACAGCAAGGAAACTGGGAAGGTAAAATAAGTTCGGGCATAACTGAGAAGCATATCTAGCAGACACCGTGAAACTTACCAGCGTCAGACAAAGAAGGGGCAGGACTCGGGCTAAGACTGAAAGTGGAAAGAATTCCCTCCTTTAGCAGGAGTCCGCCATGAAAGTGCCTGTCCTCCAATTTGGCAGCAACGTTCCGGTAAGCGGCGGAAGTGCGATAGTGTCGGGGAAGGGTGTCGAGAACAGGAAGTCCCTCAATCCAAGTTGTGGGCTAGCCCGAACCTTCGATAGGCCCAACGAAGAAAAAACGCTCTTTCCATCCCTTGTTTGAAGAAGGGAGATTCAAGAGAAAAGACGCCTTGGTTCGGGCCTGGAGAAGAAGTCGCCCGCTTCTTGGTGCTTAGGGTAGAAGAGGTAATGAAAACTCTCCGGTTCCAGGGGAATCCGGAGCAGAGTAAAGACTATGGCTGAGCCACACATCAGACGAATGACATTGGGAGCTAGTTGAGGTAAAGGAATCTGGAAGTAATCACAGACGGCGGATATGAAAGGATGCACGGGGAGGCGGAGACCGGCTTGAAGATAGTCCCGAGACAAAGTGACAAAGCCCAATGGGACGGAGTTCGGTCGGGCGTGTGACTGTGGCAGGAGTAGTTGGTGGTCATCTGGGATTAAGAAATCCGACTGTATCTGGTCCAGGTCGTGGGCAGTGAGGGTAGTTGTTAGGGTAGAGTACCACGGCCGGGAAGGGGATGGAGACGATGAGGAAGAGGCCATCAGATGAAACGGAGACTGTAGACTAACCAACGGAAGAAGTCACCGGAGGAAAGGCGAAGAAGAACAACTGTTGGAGTCCTGGCGACACTCAGGGTGGCGGAGAAAAGACGAAAAGTTTCGAACACATCGAACGCACGGAGAAGAGCAGGAAGGGGAAGGACTTACTTATGGGGCTAGGCGAGGGACGCCAGTCGTTCGATGGTCCACAGGGAAAAGCGTGTGACCCTGCCAAAGCTGCTTGATCAGGATCGGGTAATGGTTAGGGCGACATGCGCTCCCGGGAGCGGGTATAGATGGTTTAGGGATTCGAGTCCCCAACCATCAAGACGACAATTAATGGGAGGATACGCCGGTATTTCGATAGGTGCGCCAGGCTTGAACCAGACTTAGGGTCCAGTCAGTCGGACTGCGTACCTCCTTCGACTAGACTTGAGGAGGATGCTTATGATCCCGGGCCAACTTGCGTGTAGTCTGGCCCGGCAGCCTGGCGCCTAGTTAGGGGAAAGACGAGTAGTGAACTGTAAAGGCCCGTGGGACAGGTGGCCTGCGGGCTCAGGCCCCTGAACTTACGCATGTAGCCCACGCTCCCTTTAGTCGGGCCCCGGGTCAGATGCTCATCCGGGGTTGGCTCCCCGCTGACGCGTGGCAACCAGCACTCTGGGGATAAGCCCAAACCGGAGAAGGCATCCTTCAGTGCCCCTAGTCGGCACCCCCATCGGCCCTCAGTCGGCCTCATCCTTCAGTGCCCCCAGTCGGTACCCTCATCGACCCTCAGTTGGCCTCATCCTTCAGTGCCCCTAGTCGGCACCCTCATCGGCCCTCAGTCGGCCTCATCCTTCAGTGCCCCTAGTTGGCACCCTCATCGGCCCTCAGTCGACTTCATAGTTCAGTGCCCCCAGTCGGCACCCTCATCGGTCGTCGGTCGACCTCAGTAGGCATAACCCCTCCCTGACACCCAGCTGCTTGAAGCTGTACGGGGTCGACACAGGACTGAAGTAACCCTGGTCTCACACGACGGATATCTCGCCGAAGTGATGATCTTCCTGCCACATCCTGTCCCCCCGTACCACGACCACCTACATTGGTGTCAGGCCGAGCGGCGTCCCGCTTCGCCTACCATTAAGTTGACAGCGCCCCTTTCCTTAATACGGTATACGCCATTTTATCCTGCCACCTCTGGCATGTATCACCTTATCCTCGCTACGTGACACCAGGTGGCAGGCAGGACAGTAGCTGTCAACTTCCCGGCCATATAAGCTCCGTTGCTCCACATTCCCCAGGTACGCGCAACAGTGCAATTTCATACTGTTCGATTGCTTCCCGTTGCTGCCGTCGTGTACTGACTTGACCGTCGGAGTGCCTGGCCGGGGACTTTTCCCGGCGGATTCTAACGGTCCCTGTCTTACAGGTTAGCGGCGGTCCAGCTCGCTAAGCTACCTCGTTCTCCCCAGAGGCTCACCCATCTATAGGGGCGTCCGACTCACTTCGCGACAGGATCACAAATAGTAACCCATACTAAAAGCTCTGGACAGGGACCTCAGATCACATAATATAAATCATAGCCCAATTCCTATACCAATTAACTAATTCATATATACAAATCAATTCCAACATCTTCAAATAAACTCTTAAATCGTAAGAGCAGATATTAAGGTATGAGATTCATTACTCTAGGTTCCTCTTCTTCCCAGCAACTGTTCTCTGCTCCGATGGCAGTTCATGATACACAAATGACAGTGGCGTGGGGTAAGATCGGAGGTTGGTTGTACCTTGGATTTCTGAGGCTACCAAGCTGCGCCGACGACTGCACAACAACTCGATGGGAAAGCATAGAATTGACATTGCTTCCTTATCCAACCAGCTAGCTCTTAGTGGCGAATCAATGCTAAGGCATGGAAAGAACAGGCGCGACAGCTTGTGCTGGAAACTCATGGCGGCACCCAGAGCTAGGGCACATACACAAGGACGACAGCCGCTCTCATCATGGTCGAAATTAGGAGGCGAAAACCGGCTCCCTCGGCGCTGTGATGCTAAGATTGGGTCGGTGGTGACTTGACCTGCACGAAGGTGTGACACCGACTGGCCCGTGCATAGATCTGAAGGCCTAAGGGGAAGAGGAAGTAACGATCAAGTGGGAGGGGAAGAAGAAAAAGACGATCCGGTGAACAATCGATCATGCTCTCCCCATCAATCACCTGCGTCAACCAGTGCTCGAGGTAGCAACGGTGGATCGGTTGCGTCACTTGAGGAACGATGACCACGGGTAATGGGAGAGGGGACGCTACTCTCCAGCAAACTAAAGTGATGGCCGACGAGGAGGGAAGTCGCAGCACATCAAAGGAAATCAACATCGGAGATCGACGCTCGAGAGGTGGCAACATGATGCGCGGCGTCGAGGAGGTATCGGGGAGGAAGAGGGAAATATATATATATATATATATATATATATAATATAAAAATATATATATATATATATATATATATAATTCAAATGAATTTAAAATTCTAACATCTCCTCAACTAATTATTTGGGATATTTCAAACGATCTCCTCTTAATCTAGTTTAGTTTATCCCCGTAAATTCTAAAACAAACTGAAAAAAATTTAATTTTTTTTTGAAATTTTTTTAAAATATTATAAGGTTATTTTTTTTGTTTATCCTCAAAATTTAATTGTCATGTTCAACCGTAAGCTTTTCAGTTTTTCTCATCGCTCCGTGGCTGCGTTCGCTGCATTTTCCCAGTTGGCCCACCTAGACGGCTGCTCATGTTTCATTGTCTCTAAAAAAAGGGAAATGGGATCCTCTGTCCCATTTTTTTTCCCTGTCCTATCTGATCCACTCGCTGACTCATTCGATCGACGATCAGACATCATTAATAATTTTTAATCATCATTCTGAATCAAATAATATTTTGGAAGAATGATGAATCGGTCGGAATCATTACAATTGTAATCTCGTCGGATTCGACGGTGAATCCGGTGGGATCGCAATTGCTGCAATCTCGATGGGTTCATCGTACCCCCAGGGTATAGTTTTATTCGAGGCGGCGGCCGGAGGTCGTCGGTGGTGTTTGATCAACGATCGGACGACTCGCCAACCATCACTGACGAGTGAGACAGGCGAGACAGGGAAAATAGTGAGACAGAGGATCTACTCACCTAAAAAATTGAGGTTCCCCTTCCGTGGAGACATAAAATTAGCGTGTATTAATGGCTAAAAATAGGTGAGTTATGCGGTACACGATTCTTAAAGAGAAATGATACGCACAGTAAAAGTGAAAACCTCAATGAAAACTTTAACCATCATTCGGCGGCACGTCCGACGTCCGATCGCCGATCGGACACTACCGGCGACCTTTGATCGCCGCCCCGAATCAAACTATACCATGGGAGGACGGTAAACCCGTCAGAATCGTCGGTAACAATGAACTTGTCGAAATCAATGGTGAATAATATGAGATCGCAATTATGACGATCCCCGACGAGTCTACCAAAATATAATTTTCACTAAGACATTCACTTTTACTATATATATATATCATTACTCATTCTCGAAATAGCATCCACTGGGTGCTCCCGAAGTGCCCTTGCATTTCTTCATCGTGGACCTAAAAATTCTGCGTGAAACTTCCCATGTAAATTACACCGAGTTAGGTCGAAGATTAATAATGGCATAACAGTTTTTAAAATAATAAATAATAAATATAAAATAATTTTATTATAATAAGATTAAAATAAAAATATTTTCAGAATAAAATGAAACACTCTCTTCGATCGATCCAGCTAGCAGCCTAGCACAGCGCCGGAAACTGGAGCCGATCTATTCCCCTGCTTCTCGACAGCTAGCTGTGTCCATGGAGGGCAATGCCTGCGCTGCTCTGTAGCCGAGCTCAGCCAAGCCATGGAGCTGCTAAATTAGCAGGAGTTAAACCATGATTAAGTCAATAATGAATCAAACCAGTCTTTTCAAAAATTTTGGACGTTAAGCACTTGTGATAATTGTTTACTTGTTAAATAGAGGCCCAACCAAGACAGTATCTACTACTCTATTTGAGAAAAAGACTGGTAAAAATCTCACCTATCTTATTTGAAGATATGAGGTTGCTTTGCTTAGGTGAAGAGGATCGTATCAAATAAGTTAGATGTTAATTCTGATAAGTGCCTATTTATTGGTAACCTTAAGGAAACTAGGGGTTTCTAATTTTATCATCTCTTAGAACAAAAGATATTTGTTTCAAGATATACTATATTCCTAGAGACAGAATTTCTCTTGCAGGAAAATAGTAGGAGTGAAGTTGAATTTGAGGAAGTTCAAGAGACTCCAATAAACACAGAAGAGATGCCTAGTTAAGAACCACACCAATTACTTATAATGATGAGCATTGGCTAAACCTACCGAGGCACTACCTCTTCGTAGATCAGGTAGGACATGCAATATCCCTGAGAGATATGAAATTCTTGTAAGTGAATTGAATGACATATTACTCATTGAGGATATGAGAAATCTAATTAATATGAAGAAGTTCTGAAAAGTTCCAAAAGGGACAAGTGACTTATAACCATAAAGTCGAAAATGAATTCCATGAATGAAAACCAAGTTTGAAACTTTGTAGACCCTCCTAAAGGGATTAAGCTTATTGCGTGCAAGTGGGTTTTCAAGAAAAAAACTGACATGAATAGTAATATAGTCACCTACAAAGCCAGATTAGTGGCAAAAGATTATCATCAAAGGCAAAACATTGACTATGATGAAATCTTCTCACTAGTAGCTATGCTAAAATCTATTCAGATACTCCTAGTTATATCTGTTCATCATGATTATGAGATATGACAGATGGATGTGAAAATAATTTTTCTTAATAGAAACCTGCTTGAGGATGTGTATATAACACAACCCGAGAGTTTTCCATCTATTGATAGAAATAAAGTATGCAAGCTTCAACGATCCATTTATGGACTAAAGCAAACATCCAAGAGCTGGAATGTACATTTTGATGAGGCAATCAAAGAGTTTATCTCTTACAAAATCCTGACAAATGTTGTGTGTACAAAAAGGTTAGTGGGAGTAAGATCGTATTTCAAGTGTTATATGTCGATGACATATTACTTATAGGAAATTGAGAGCTATGATAGAGAGCGTGAAATTCAACGTGAATGACGTGACACTTTTCATGTACATGTCCGATTGTCGCTTGGATACCGACGGCAGCCTCCGGTCGCCGCCCCAAACAAAATTATAACCGGGGGGCACAGTGAACCCGTCGAGGATCACTGCAATTGGAATGTCACATCATTCACGTTTAGTTTCACGTTGAAAATTCACGTTGTCTATCATTTTTGTATAGGAAATAATGTAGCTATTCAACAGTCAATTAAAGTTTAGTTGTCCAAAATATTCTCCATGAAAGATATGGAGAAATAATATATATCCTCGGGATTAAGATCTATGGAGATAGATCAAAACGGTTGCTTGGTCTTTCGCAGTCTACATATATAGATCGAGTGCTAAAGCTATTTAGCATGTCAGAATTCACTAAAGGTTTCTTACCCATGAGACATAAGATTCACCTTTCGTAGTCTATGTGTCTATAAACCGAAGACGAGAGGATTTACATGATGTTGTGTTATGTACCAGGCCTGATACATCATACACTCTGAGTGTCACAAGCAGATACAGTCTAATCTAGACATGGATTGAATGGTTGTCAAGGCAATCCTTAAATACTTAAGAAGAAATAAGGATGTGTTCCTAGTATATGAAAAAGGTGATATAGTTATACGTAGGTATATTGATGCTAGCTTCCAGACAGACAAGGATGATTACCAGATCTCAATCTGGAGACATATTCACATTGAATGGTAGTATAATAAGTTGGAAGAGTTCCAAGCAAGATACTATTACAGATTCTACCTGTGAGGTAGAATACATTGTAGCTTCTAAAATAGCAAAGGAAGCAGTTCAGATCAAAAAGTTCATCACTGAACTTGGAGTGGTTCCGGACATTATTGAAGAATTACCAATTTATTGCCACAACATTGGAGCCATCGCTCAAGCTAAGGAACCAAGGTCTCACTAAAGATTCAAACATGTACTTTGCTGCTATCATTTGATCGGAGATCATCAATAGGAAAGAAATACAACTCGAGAAGATTCCTACCGAAAGGAACCTAACAGATTCTTTGACAAAGGCTCTATCACAAAGCAAGTTTGCTAGTCATGTTTAGTCCTATGGTATTGGCATGGACATTGTGGTGATTGACATTAGGCCCCATGGGAGTATGTTATATCTGAGAGATGCCTAAGGTAATTGCCTTAAGAAATATATTATTTATTGAATAAATATAGTTTCACTATTTGAGTGCACATTTTTTATATGTATGAGTAGATGTTAAACTCATTTACTAAACATCTATAATACGATTCATTTCATGAGAGAACTCGTAATTAGATCATGACTAGTGAGCATATCTACATGTACAATTATGAATGTATTGAAATCTTTCCCAGTCGACAAACTGATGTATTCGAACACCATCAGTTTTGTGAGACTAGCACGGGTTATATTTCTTGGTCTAACCAAGCAGCTATTTATCACTGGCTGGAGATATTAGGATGTCGAGAGTTAAACGTGGATGCTAGTTATGGTAATTAGTTCATTGGAGTGACTTGTCAGAAGCCTTTATATGATTCTCTACATATGTGGATATGTCTATGAAGATCTCATTGCAGCTCAAGTGCAAGTTTCCTTCGACTTGATATATTGAAGTTAACTTGGTTATGGAGACTTATACTTTGACATCCTAAGCAAATATCTTATTGGAGGTGTGTCCCTGGGATGATTAGGTATAAGTCGAAGTGCCCTTTGGATAGCCCACGGAGGATTCATTGTTCCTTACGAGAAGGAGACGTATACTCTATGAGCACTTGTTGGAATGCCGCTTAAATTCTTTGTCTAAAACATCACATGTCACATGCGTCGGAGTAACTTGAATCCACAGGACGAGTAAATAATCATTGGAGTAGGTGTGATGTAGTCATCTTAGTAGGGACAAACACATAGACCATGTCTGAACTAAGTGGGTATAAGATGAGTGAAAGGAACAAGACATGACTATCTGTAGTTGCTGAAATGTTCAGAAGTGATTCTTAAATTAACAAAAGATTTTTTGGTTAATTGGGATCATGATGTACTACTAAATGTCACTCATGATCGATATCAATTATGGACGGCCAAAATGACCAAAAAATATTGGTTCACACACACTAGAAGTTTATCTGAAAAACTTAGAATGAGGTTGAAAATTAGATTTTCAAATTAAGACAGAAACAAAGTTTGGTTAGACCAAATGAAGGACAATTATGAAAAGATATTTGTCTGAACAGAAGCACAGATGAGTCACACCTATTGTAGGTGAGATAGATTCATTATGATTTAATAATAAACCAAAAAGAGTTTGGTTTAGTTATAAACCATGGTGTTTTAATAATAAACCAAAAGAGTTTGGTTGAATTATGAACTAAGTGGTTTGGTTTTCAACCAAACTTAATCTTAATGGTAATAGATCGGGTTTGCTTTGCTTATTGGATTTGAGTGATGACTTTCTTCCCAAGTCATGTAGAGGTGTATAAATACTCCTCTATGAGGAGAAGAAATTAATGATTTGATCTTGGAGAGAGAACCTAAAATTGTTTTAGGAAATTCTCTCTTCCTCTATTCCTCTCTTCTATCCCTCTCCCTTGTCCCGCCGCCACCCAAAGGAGGTCGCACCTTTATTATGGCATCTAGCATCCACCAAGGAAGATCGTTGGACTTCCTCTTGGCTGGATCTCCCTTCTTTGCTTGGCTGAACCTCCCCTTGTGTAGCATGGTTGCTTTGAGCCATCGACTACAAGATCGAGTGCGAGTTCTCTTGATCGCTTAGTCTCCACGTTTGGCTACTACCAATCAAAGAAGAGCGACTCGTGGCTTTATGAAGCCGTCTCGATGATTACTCGGCGTGGATTTGAATAGAGGTGAGGTTTTCTGAGTGTCAGTTGGTTGATGTCCTTTCCACTCCGAACCATCCGTCCGGCATACCTAGCGTAAATTTAATTTCGTAAAATTTTATATTGCCATCATGTACTGGATGTGTTGTATCTTGTATGTTTGAATGTGTGTTAAAATAAATTAACAATGTATTATACTTTTATTTCCACTGTGTGTTAAATATCAAAAATTAGGAGGGGCGGATTGCAAATATTAGAAAGAGAAGGATTTAAATGCAAAAATGCCACCACTATTTATATATAAATTTGTTTAGTTTTTCGAAAACCCTAAAGTTTTTCTCAAATTTTTTTTCTCCTCTTCCACTGACTCCCATCGCAAACCTTGCGATTTCCTCCTCCGTTGATTCCCTCTTCGCCCAATGCCGCAACCTTGTGGTTCCTCTCCTCGCACGAGCAAGCCAACCCAGTTCTCCTCAATGATTTCCTCTTGTCCTCGCAACCGCCTGACGCCACTGCTCCTCTTGATCCCGTTGCCGCAAGGAGACGCGACGCCAGCTACCGGGAGAAAAGTCGAGAGGTAATGGTGTTGCTTTCTTGGCCTACTATTGATCCAACTTAGTTTCCGCCAAATCATTGCTCTCTTCCTTGGCCTCCTTCTATGGGTTTAATTGCACTAAGGGGAATTTATCTGTTGAACCATACGTGGCTGGTTAAAACCTTTTGCTTTCACATGCATCAGTAGCCAGTTAACACCTTCGTCTTCAATCCCAACTATAGTGAAATATTTTAATCACAGAAGCCTTTTTGTCTTTGAACTTCTAAAACTCACATACAATGGAGAACCTTTGTTCTAAGCCAGCAACAGGACAGTGTGTTAGTTTAATCCATCTTGCTTGAGATAAAGTCCTTACGTTCAGGGTTGATCATATTGTAAGTATTCCGGATAAATTTTGATGTGGTTAACCTAGTCAAGTTAAGTCTTGTTGTATTTTGATCCTTGTGTCTAAGTGTGCAAGAGCTTAGGAGTGCAGGAAGTGGAGCGGAAGACGTAGCGGTCAAGAAGGATGACACAGAAAGGGAGCCGATGAGCTCGGTGCATTCGAGGGACACGGAAGTCTGCGGAAGAGTACGCCGATGGAGTGAGAAGGACGCGCGTGACGACAGTGGGGCAAGAATCCGGGCCGAAACACATTCGAGGAGAAGGTCGGAGGAGGGTTCGGGTGAGCCCAACTCTAGAAGGCCCGGAAATCATCCAAGAAGACCCGTTGGAAAATGATCAGCAAAAGGCTGACCAAAATTTACTCGAGCGATCAAGAGCACTCGGGCGCCCGTAAATGAGGGTGCCCCAATGTACTCCGGGGCCCCTATTCATGACTGTCCTAGTGTATACAGGTGCCTAAGAACTAAGTTTTATCTGCCAGCTAGTTGTTTATGGACGTTACGAAATGGATAACTTCGAGGCTACGTGTTAGGTGCCCTCAAGCACTTGAGCGCCCCTATTGTGCCACGTCAGTATTTAGATAGAATTGACCGGGGCTATAAATAGACCCTCGGAACTCAATTCCAGATCATTAATCACAGCAAACAAATTTCTTTCTAGTTTTCTCTATTTTTCTAAGCATTTTATCGTGTAAGAGGCTTCTCCGCCCGAAGGAGTTATTCAGGAGATCTGCGCTTTATTTTGCCTTAGATTAGCAACTTCTCAGGTTGCTAACCAAATAATTCTGGTTGCCATTTTCTTTTCTGTTTTGCTTCAATCTGTTAATGTTTTTGTTTAAACTAACTTCCATCTTTGTTTAGCAAAACAAAAGATAGTGTTTTAATTTTCATGGGCAATTGACACTCTCTTGCTGACCGTACGATCGCCTTCAATTGGTATCAGAGCCAGGATGTTCCAGAAGGACTAACCGCCATCTGAAGCAACTTAAAAAATGGTCGGACCGATTATCTATCTTTCTAAGTTGGAGGGAGAGTTTGCATTTTGGAAACGCAAAATGGAGGTATTTTTCAAAATAGACTTTAGTATTTTACTAACAATGAAATTTGGTTTTGAAGTACCTAGAGATAAGAACGGAAAAAAAAACTCGAAGACCACCTCTGGACTGAAAAGCAATGCGACAAATTTACTGCAAATGACAAGGTCGAGTTCCACCTTCTGAGTGTACTACTAGCCATGGAAATTGAAAGAATCGGAACATACGACTCCGCTAAAGCCCTTTGGCATAAAATACTGGAACTTCATGAAAATTCGAAGGAAGTACAATCCACTCCTCAACAAACACCGACTCATCTTCAGAAGAGTCTGACACCGAGGAGATTAACAGACTGGCACTAACGGCCAAGTTCCTACTAAAAGACAGTGAAAGTTCATTCAAGATGAGCCTCAATAAAGGGGGAGAAACTTCAGAAAGAAGCATCAATGAAGGGGGAGTTTCCGACTTTAAAAGGGATATGGTAAGTGAGGTATATCTTTTATCTCCTGATCAGTTATATTCCAGAATTAAGAAAATGATAAAATTCTTGTGTAAATTAAAAATAAAAAATATAGATTTGAAAAGAAATTAACTTCTACTTTAGAAATTTTTGATAAGTTGAGAATTGAAAATGAAAATTTGAATGTTCAAATTAAAAAATTAAAAAATAATCGTGCATGTTCAAACTCTTTTCAAAATATGAAAATTAAATATTTTGAAAGAGATAATTGGTATTTTAAATATCATAAGGGTCAAATTTTAAAATTTCCTAAGACTTATATTCCACCAAGATATTTGGTTAATCCTGTTTGCAAAAATTTATATTGAATTCCAAAATCAATATTGAACTGTTAGATATTATTTATCATTCTTTTAATTTTTGTTAAATTCTTTTTAAAATAATTTTTGCAAAAAAATTAGTTTAATATTTTTTAATAGAGTCTGATTTATTCTATCTATAGATTCTTTTTTAAAAAAATTTTTAACAAATAAACGAATTTATTATGATTTTTCGTTCAAGAATATATTTTTAAATTTTAAAAATACCTAAAAAAATTAATTTCATCTAATCCAATTTTTTAAGATCTGTAGATTATTTTCTAACCCTTAAAAAAAATTTTAAAATTTATTTATTATCAAAATCAAAATTTAAAATTATTTTTCTGAATTTTCAACATTGAATTCAAAATTAATTTTCAAAAATTATTTTCACTTTGATAATTTTTCTGAAGATAAGTCTATCAAAATTCTATCTTTAATAAAAATTTGATTAATTTTCAAATAAAAATAAATTTTTGAAAATTATGTTTCCAAAATTAGACTTTACATTTTAAAAATTAATTTTTAATCAAAATTTAAAAAATTGAGTTTTCTAAAAACTAATTATTGTGTGAGAAATCTTCTCAAAAAGTTTTGAATATTTTCGATGTTGTATTAATTTTTTTTTATAAATTCTTGTAAGTGTTGGTATTTCCCTTAACATGTTTTAAATTTTTTGAAAAAGCATGTTTTAAATTTTTGATGTGATCTAAGGTGGAGAAATAAGATTAAGTTAAGGAGGTAGGCATAAATTTCACATATTTTTCATGTTACATTGTCATATATTTATTCTATCTTTTTTTTTATGTTCGTTTACCCTACCTTACTCGGGGAGATTATAAGTACCCCGGGTAAGTTTTGATATGGTCAATCGAGTCAAATTAGGTCATGTTGTATTTTGATTCATATGTCCAAGTGTTCAAGAGCTTATGAGCACAACAAGTCGAGCGGAAGATGCAGTGGTCGAGAAGGTTGGAATGGGAAGGGAGCCGACAGGTTCAGTACATCCGAGGGATGCGGAGGTCTGCGGAAGAGTACGCCGGTGGAGCAAGAAGAGCATGCACGATGTCCGAGAGATGAGAAGCCTGGTGGAAGCACATTCGAGGAGAAGGCCGAAGGAGAGTTCGGGTAAGCCCAACTCTACAAGGCCCGGAAATCACCCAAGAAGACCCGTTGGACACTGGTCAGCAAAAGGTTGACCAAAAGTCACTTGGGCACCCGAAAGCACTCGGGCGCCCATGAATGAGGGTGCCCCTATGCACTCTGGCGCCCCTGTTCCCGGGTGCCCCAGTGTATACAATTGCCTGAGAACTAAGTTTCATCTATCAGCTAGCCGTTTTCGGACGTTGCGAAGTGGATAACTTCGAGGTCACGTGTTAGGCGCCCTCAAGCACTCTGAAGCCCCTATTGTGCCACATCAACATTCGGATAGAATTGACCAGGGCTATAAATAGGCTCTCAGAGCTCAGTTCCAGATCATCAATCACAACAAATAAATTTCTTTATAGTTTTTCTCTATTTTTCTAAGCTTTTCATCATGTAAGAGGCTTCTTCGCTCGAAGAAGTTATTCAAGAGATTTGCACTTTATTTTGCCTTGGATTAGCAACCTCCCAGCTTGCAAACTAAGTAATTTTGGTTGCCTCTTTCATTTTTATTTTGTTTCTGTTGATGCAGTCTGACCCTGATTGTTGTTTTAGTGTTGACACCGATTTTAGTTTAGGTTGATGAGATGATTATGATTAAGTCCTGGTCAGGGACTGGGCATTGGTTGACTGAAACCCTAGCTTGGAGGGCTAGGTGTGAAATGTCCTGTCCTGGAGGGTTAGGTGGGAAAAGTCCTAGCTTGGAGGGCTAGGGGGCTAGGTGTGAAAAGTCCTAACCTGGAGGGTTAGGTGTGAAAATTCCTAGCTTGGAGGGCTAGGTATGAAAAGTCTTAACCTGGAGGGTTAGGTGTGGAAAAGTCCTAGCTTGGAGGGCTAGGTGTGAAAATTCCTAACTTGGAGGGTTAGGTGATGGAAACCCTGGCTTGGAGGGCTAGGTTGGATGAAACCCTAGCTTGGAGGGCTAGGTTGAAGTCGCGGTCAGTGAAACTGGGCACGGAGTCTTGGTCCGGGGGACTAAGAACGAGTTAGAGAAGGGCTGGAGCTCGTTCTCATGACTTAGAGTGGATTTAGCTTTGGCTGGATCGGTCTGGTGACCGATCAAGCAAAGTTGGCACAGACTTGGTTAGTGGATCGGTTTGGTGATCGATCCAGCTATGACTGATTGGTCTGGTGACCGATCAGGGAGCATACAAAAACTTGGTTGTTTTCTGTTCGGCTCCTGATCTGTCTGGTGACCGATCAGGGAGAGAACAGAGAGCTTTGGCTAAGTTTTCTGATCGGATCCTGATCGGTCTAGTGACTGATCAGGGAGAGAACAAAAAGGTTTGGGTTGGCTTCTGTTCGTCTCCTGATCGGTCTGGTGACCGATTTGGGATACTGTTCAGATCGTTTTGGCGAACGATCAAGTGTCGCGGACTCCTCATTATAACCGATCAAGCTGGAGCCTGATCGGTCAGAGAATCTCCTGATCAGTCTGCAGACCGATCAGGGCACAGCCTGATCGGTCTGGTGACCGATCAGGCCCTTGTGGCCGCGAAAGCTGGGAATCCCAGCAAAGCTGTGGATCGGTTTGGTGACCGATCCACGATCCCTGGATCAGTCCGGTGACCGAACACTTTAATTCAAACGCGCTGTCAGACGCTCTGATCGCGTCTGATCGCACTCTGATTCCTATTGATACACTTCTAAAACTTGTTCTGAGCCCACTAATGTTTGATCTTCTGTTGATTTGCTGCCCTAATGAGCTGCTAAGTGTGCAGGTGACACAGGGACCATCCATGGAGAGTCAAACTGGGTATTTCGCTACAGCAGGTTTGTCCATTTGCTTCCGCAGGTTGCAACGTTCTCTGGTGCGAGCTGCAACGACTAAGGAGCTGATGACCTGGGGCTCGACTGGAGGGGTTTCAGTGAGTCTAGAGGAGGTCAGGGGTAGCTGGCTGTTGCAGGAGAGCAGCTGGGAGCTGCTGCAGAGGAGCATGTGACCTAGCGATGGAAGGTGGTTAAGCTGTGTAGCGGAGAAGAGCAGAGTAGAGTTCTTGGCTGAGTGTTTGAGTTCTCCACAGAGACAAGCTTTGCTCCATCACTTGCAAACACTCTGATTCTTGATGCTTTGAGCGACAACTTTGATCATACTCTTGAGCACTTGGAGGAAACAAGAAGCTTGGTGAGTCCATCAATAAGAAGACACGAAGAGGGAGTTTTTACGTGAGATCTGTGCTGAGTGGAGCTCGAGGATAAGTTTTCTTGTGTTCCTTTGTTCCTAGTGCTTTGTAAGCCTTCTCGTTTCACTGCTCTTAACTTCATTACTTTGATTGAAACGCTGTGGAGAGGTTACTCCACCGAGAAGGAGGTTACATTTGATATCCGGATTTTTCGGGGCTTGATCTGCCGACGATCAAGGGATCGCCCACCTCACGGGCACACCAAAGAATAGGGGCAAATTATCCCCGAACCTTGTAAATTCTTTTTGTTAGTGTTTTTGTGCTTGTGCTTAGCCTAGGGTTTAATCTCTGCATCACTCTGTTTTGTATTACTTCCGCTGTGTTACTAACCCTAAGTGCAGACTCCTCAAAAGAAAGCGATTTTTGTGTCTGGCTATATTCACCCCCCCCCCCCCCTCTCTAGCCATTCAAGCACCAACAGTTTCAATATATGTTAATGTTTTTGTTTGAACTAACTTCCATCTTTATTTAGCAAAAACAAAAGATAGTGTTTTAATTTTTAAGGGCTATTCACCCCTCTCTTACCGGCTGCACGATCGCCTTCAATGAAGCTGTGATAATTTATGTTGACTAAATCTTGTTAGCTTCCATTCATAGAATGAATATAGGATGCATAGTGAGGGTTAGTTGAAATTAATAAATGGGTGTGAAAATTTGGAGAATAATGCGATCGGTTAGTTAAAGAATGGACTATTAGGTTAGATCAATTGATTAATTGATTCATGGAACAATTAATTAGATAATGTGATTATTTGTAATCGATCTAGCAAATGAATAATTAACAAATTAGTAACGTATACTCGATTGATTAATTAATTAATTAATGATATGAATTAATTAATAAGAAAATGAATAATTAACAAGTTAGTAATGTGTGCTCGGATGATTAATTAATTAATTTTGATATGAATTAATTAATAAGTATATTAATTAATTATAGATTGGAAGTAGTTCCATGTGTTAACTTGGAAATTAACTTAAGAACTTAATTGTGACAGTTAGGTTAAAAAGGAACGCGTTGTGATTTATGAATTAATTAAATAGATATTATAGTTAGGATTTTTCCTAATTAATTGTGTTTAGTATCTTACTTAGCTAATTTAGTAGTTTTTATATAAATAGCTAAACTATTGTCCTTGATACAGGACTTTGACTTTGGACCCACACGGTTGATCATAGGAGGTTTACTTGGATACACTCTACCTTTAATGCGAGTACTTCTAGCTTGATTCCTTAGCTCTATTTACGTTTAAATGCATGATTATACTATTATTTGAGTAGGTTTATTTACTTAGCTCTATTGTGTCTATTTTCCTGCTTGGTACTTTTCTTTGCTTGATCTTTTAGTTAAAAATCTAAATTTTCAGTTATACAGTTTCAACTCTTAGTATCTCAGTTTCAACTCTTAGTATCTGATCTAAAGAGTTCTGCTAATACGCGTGTACTTTAGAAATATCATATAACCTATCTAGGGTTTAGTTGGTATTAGATATACCTTACTCAATAGATTAGTTGCATATTTGTTTGTTATGGTTCTGGTTTGGTGCATATGTTGTTTATTGATTCCATGATGGTTGACTTGATTTTGTTTATGCACGTCGGTATCATGCACCATGTTACATTCGTTGCATATTGGCGGTTATCGACTTCCTTGTGGTTAAGCCCGCCGCTAGTCATATAGTGGTTTGTCTACTGAACCACTCAGGGTAGTAATAATTGTCAGAGTCCGAGCAGTCATTCTGTCGTATTACTCTCAACCACTCATGAGCAGTGGTAGTTGTTGGAGTAGTTGCCGACAATGACACCACTTGTTATTTATGAAGGATAGGTAGAGCGGTTGTGCTTCATCGTTGGGTACTAGAGCGATTGTGTTTCTCTTCTTGGAGTTAGAAGTTGTTCCTCCTTGTTCTTGGGTTTTAGAGTGGTTGTACTCCCCTAGGGTCTTTTGTATAGAGTAGTTGTGCTCTCCCTTTTCTTGGGATTCAGGATTGTGGTTATTCTCCCAGTATCCTGTCCACTCGTAGAAGATGAATGTTGAGTGTATACAGTTGTCACAACCCTTGTCTGATTGGCCACACAGATATGTGTGATGGTTGTAGATCGGTACGTACGAGTGACACATGTCATTGCATCATGTACAGACGATGCATCTTGTATTTATTTGAGCTATGATTGTTGCATATGATTGACATACGTAGATGGTTGTTGATTTGCATTTATTATCTGATCTATTTCTGCTCAGTAGTACGAGCGGAATATTGATGTGTCATGGGGGTTACTGATTATGCTCAGCAGGTATGTTTTAGCATTTGATCTATGCTTTATATTTCAGAGACTGTAAACCTTGATTCTATCTGCTTGATTTATCTCATTTATACCATGCATTTCTCTATCTGTTATATCAGTAGAGTTCGAGCTCTAATTCACCACCGATTGCTTTCCTTTTTGTTTCAGGTAGTAGATAGTTGTATCTCGTGTCGTCAGTAGAGGATTCATTTATCGTCCCTTAGTGTCGAGTTTTTTCATTTTGAGTTATTTTATATATTCTAGAGATGTTGTTATTTTTATTTCACTAGTAGACTGGTATTTATTTGTTTTCATTGGACTTTGGATTTGTTGCATTTATTTTATAGAGTTTAGTATGTTTATTATTAACTGTGTGGATGTGTTGTTTAGTAAGTTATTTCTTTTGTTGTCAGGCGTATACGGCTGTACTTTATATATAGAGGAGATGAATATGTATTCTGAGCTTCATATTGTCCGCCGTACAAGGGAGATGTTGCCCAATTTTAAAGTAAGCATGGGCTTTGGGGGTGTGACACTGTGTATGTTTATGAAACATGTTTTAATCATGCATCCCCATCAGGTCCCCAACACTATTGACCACGTAGGTAAGCCTTCGGCTGCCTTATCCCTTTGTCGACGATTTCCCTTTTGTCGGATAGAACCCACAACCGATGGTAGAAACTATTCTCATGCCAGACAACAACCCCTTCGTTGTTCCCTTCTCTATACTTGTGTTGTCGCGTTGCCCTCATCACCAGGCACAAAGTCGAGCTGGGATTTCCTCTCGGATCGCGTTATCTCTTCTTTTGACTAGTACCAAATCAGAGATTAAACTTATGGCATTTAGAAGTCATCTTGGAGATATCTCGACACAGATATTGATAGAGGCAATCTTTCAAAAGGTTGGTAGTGAATGTTGTTTCCTATACACGTCATCCAATAGGTATACTTCTAACGAAGTAAGTATTTCTATATTTATGTCGGGCTCATATATATCCTATGGTTGTATGTGATGTAATAATTTAGAAAATTATTATATTCTTCTACTATTTGTATTTTGAAATAAAGTTTTAAATTGCGCATCGGGCACGCTAACCAATCAAATCCCAACCTTGCATTAGATCTGAAGCAATCTCAATCATTCATTTGATTTGATCAGATTTAAAAATGAGAAACTATAGTGAACTATGTGTAGGATTGATGCATGTAGGGGAGGGAAGGGGGGAGAAGGTGAATCACGTGTGTTTTTAAAATCTATCTTTTTCGTTTTAGGAAAATAGTGTGTAGCGGAATAAACGAATGAAGTATAAAAATGAAAGAACACAAGCAAACACTAAAATTTACTTGGTTCAGAGCCTTCAACAACTCCTATTCCAAGGCCCAGGTCCGTTGAACCTTTCCGACAGGCAATCCACCAAATCTCTCTACTAGTAAATTCCCGGTAGAGTAGTTGAATACACAAGAATATGACCAGTATAACACTCTATACTGTCCTTAAGCAGATATGTGAAATGAGTACAGAAATAGTTAAATTCATTACCAACATGATTGTAGATGTTTGGATGTGTTAGTGTGTTGGTGTCGATCTTCAGGCAACGGTGGGGTATAGTCAGCAGTAGAAGAACCGCAGCACGAAGATAGAGTCATAGAATGATCGCTTGAGCTTATAGGAAACTTGTCTCTTGTGTTGATGCAGTCTGACCCTGATTGTTATTTTGGTGTTGACATCGATTTTAGTTTAGGTTGATGAGATGATTGGGTTTAAGTCCTGATCGGGGACTGGGCTTTGGATGAATAAAGTCCTAGCTTGGAGGGCTAGGTGTGAAAAGTCCTAACTTGGAGGGTTAGGTGTGGAAAAGTCCTAGCTTGGAGGGCTAGGTGTGAAAATTCCTAACTCGGAGGGTTAGGTGATGGAAATCCTGGTGAGTGAAACCAGGTCCTAGCTTGGGAAGCTAGGTTGAAGTCCCGGAGAGTGAAACTAGGCATGGAGTCTTGGTCCGGGGGATTGAGCACGAGTCAGAGAAGGCTGGGAGCCCGTTCTCTTGACTTAGAGTGGATTTGACCTTGCCTGGATTGGACTGGTGACTGATCAGGGAAGTTGGCACAGAGTTCCCTCGTGGATCGGTCTGGTGACCGATCCAACTATGTCTGATCAATCTGGTGACCGATTAGGGAGCATACAGAGACTTGGCTGATTTCTGTTCGGCTCCTGATCGGTTTGGTGACCGATCAGGGAGAGAACAGAAACCTAGGTTGGATTTTGTTCGGCTCCTGATCAGTCTAGTGACAGATCATGGAGAGAACAGAAGCTTTTCTATTCGGCTCCTGATCGGTCTGGTGACCGATCAGGGAGAGAACAGAAAGGTTTGGCTGGCTTCAGTTCGGCTCCTGATCGGTCTGGTGACCGATCAGGGATACTATTCAGATTGTTCTGGTGAACGATCAAGTGTCGCGGACTCCTCCTTATAACCGATCAGGCTGGAGCCTAATCGGTCAAAGAGCTTCCTGATCGGTCTGCTGACCGATCAGGCCACACCTTGATCGGTCTGCTGACCGATCAGGCCACACCCTGATCGGTCTGCTAACCGATCATGCCACACCCTGATCGGTCTGGTGACCGATCAGGGCTTCGGGCTAGTAAAAGCAGGAGAAGGCTCTGCAAGCTGGATCGGTCGGGTGACCGATCAGTAGCCTAACTTTAATTCAAAATGCGCTGTCAGAGTTCTGATCGCGCTCTGAACACTACTGATCTCACTGATCTCACTCTGATTTTCTCTGCTATCACTGATGCAAGTTTGATTTCATTTGCTAAACCCCTGATTAAGTGTGCAGGTGGCAGGGATGGATTCAAACACTCAAGGAGGGTCAATGGGAGTCTTTCCTTGGAGTAGGTTTGTTTGTTTCTCCATCTCAGGTTTCAACGGACGACTGCGCCACTGGAGCTGCTGACTGGGGCTCGGCTGAGGGAAGCTCAGGGAGTCCAGGAGGGTCAGAGTAGCTGGGCAGTTGGAGTTGAGCAGCTGGGAGTTGCAGAGAGGTGGCTGTGACCTGGCGATCAGGGCAGAGGCTTAAGAGTGTGGTAGTGAAGAAGACAAAAAAAGAACTCTGGATCGAGAACACTTCATTGGCAACAACTCTTGAGCTCTAGCGACAACTTTGATCATCTCTTTGAGCTAGCAACTGTGAATCTTGAGCAACCTTCTGATACTTGAGCACTTGGAAGAAACAAGGAGCTTGGCGAGTCCATCAGCAAGAAGACACGAAGAGCAGAGAAGTTCTTGCGTGAGATCTGTGCTGAGTGGAGCTCGGTGAGGAGTTCGCTTGTGTTCTTGCTGTCCTAAGTGCTCAGTAAGATTCCTTCTTGTGTTTCTCTGTACTTAACCTTTCATTCTTTTGAAACGCTATGGAGAGGTTACTCCACCGAGAAGGAGGTTGCATTCTATCCGGATTTTCCGGGGCTTGATCTGCCGACGATCAAGGGATCGCCCACCTCACGGGCACGCCAAGGAGTAGGGGCAAGTTATCCCCGAACCTTGTAAATCCTCTTTGTTAGTGTTTTGTGCTTGTGCTTATTTTAGGGTTTAGTTTCTGCATCTCTGTTTTTGTATTGCTTCCGCTGTGCTGCGACTAACCCTAAGTGCAGAAGTTCAAAAGTGAAAGAAATTTGTGTCTGGCTACATTCTGTAGCGACCCGCCTTCTCTACCTTTGACGGACCGTTACTTTGTCTACTCCTTGACTCTAATGCACGACTAAAAATGCGGAACTTTCTTTTTTTTGTATTCAAATCTATCTAAGAATGATATTCTAACTTTAATAGTCATGCATGATGCAATGGCACACTTCCTTTCTCTAAAATTCGTAAAGAAAATACTTATTGGAATATGATGCAACTTTTCTAAGCATATTTAAAGCAATAAACTTAATTCAAAGGAACTAGCAACATCTATCCAACCATTATAAATTATAACATTTCTAGAACTTCATAGAATGTAAATCTTACTTTTCTACCGAATTTACAAGCATTTTAAGCACAATTAGGACTAGTCCAAAAGGAAATAATAAGCTCAAGAATAAGTCTAAAATGCAATGTATCCACATGCTAAACTACTCATGCCCTTGCTCATCTAGTGCATTCACAAAAGTATGCATACTAATTGAAATGACATGAAATCTTCATCCTACAAAATTAAGCATGTAAAACTATCCGAAGCATAAATGTTTAATAAACTCCATAACACAATAACTTGAATTTGGAAATCTTAAACATTTCATTTCAAATAGCTAAACTGTCTCGTCCCAAGGACCTCTCCAAGGTCAGCCACCACACACACGTCACTCAGCACCGCCTCGTCGCCTTCCTTCAGAATTGCTTGCCTTTACCTTTACCTGCAGAAGAGGAAATGCAACTAATAAGCATAAAGCTTAGCAAGTACTATCTAGCTCACAAAATCTCGAAATGTGCAAGCATGCTTTTTAAACAATGTGAAATCACATGAGATACTTTTATACTTAAAAGAAACACTAAAACATGTATAACTCAAAACATGCATACTCAAGCATTATAAGTCTTAACTCACTTTTTCTTGGCTTAACTTGAAACTTTAGCAATTCTTAATTTTAAATCTTTCTTTAACTTTTAGAAAACTTCCTTAAACTTTAGGAAAACTTTGCTAAAGCATATACTTGAAAATAATACTCACTTGATCCACTTAAGACGTAAGTACCATCTTATGCGCGTTCCCTAAAAGGTTGGGGTAGCGAGCCGCCCAATAGAGCAGACCTTGGTCTACCAGGGCCAAGACCTTGGAATTGGACACCTGGATTTCTTTAACGACGCCCTTGGACCCGGGTACTGGCCTTAGAAAATAAAATAGCTTTTCTTTCTTTTCTTTAAATGCCTTGGCATTTTATCGAACACCTTGTGTGCCCAAATCCCTAAGTCTTGACTTTTGGGGATTTCGTAAGCCTTGGCCTTCTCTTTTCTTTTCTTTATCTTTCTTTTCTTTTCTTATAGATTTCTTAGACCCTAAACTCACATAGGATACTCTATCAAATATGTCTAAGCATATAATGAACTAAGATCACATGCAAAATCTTAAACTAAAAGTAAATATCTCTTTTAAAACTTTTAAGGGAAAATTCTTGCGGAAAACCGCCTCTTACTGCAGGTGAGCAGTACTTACCTTGATTTCTTGGACTTACAACCGAAATTAGACGACTAGGGCTCGGGAGAAACTTGAGATCTCGATGAACCGTTCGCGCCTACGCGTTCCTCTCGTCGAGACGAACGAAACGCTCCGCCCTCCTTGCTTCTTCCTTGGCCGGCGCCCCCTTAGAAGAGGAGAGGGGGTCTTGGTGTGGTTGGCGTGCACACAAGAGAGGGGAGGGGGTCGGCGGATGGTGAGGAGGAGGAATGAATAAAAAAAAGCCCTAAGTTTCCCTTTTATACTTATGGAAAAATTTAACTAATTATACCTTATCTATTGTTTCCGCTAATCTATTTCAACAAAAGTAAGCTAGCCCACTTGGTCCGCCCCTCCTCCTCTCACACCTAGGTTTAGGGATCAAATCCCACCTACGTGTTTTTCTCATTTTACCCCTTTTTGTCACTTTCGTTTACGGAAAAATTCTATAAAAATATCCATAAATTTGGAATAAATTCTAAGATATTTCTAAAATTAGTTTCGAGAATTTTCGGGCGTTACAATCCCCCATACCTTATAAAAAGTTCGTCCTCGAACTTAAACAACTCTGGGTATCTCTGCCTCATGTTGTCCTCTGATTCCCATGTTGCCTCTTCTACTCTGTGATTTTGCCATATGACTTTCACTAATGGTACCTCCTTGTTTCGTAATTTCTTAACTGCTCGGTCTATTATCTGAATAGGCCGACTATCATAACTGAGATCTTCGCGAACTTGTACCGTCTGTGGCTCTATCACCTGGGTGGCATCTGGGATATGCTTCTTCAGCATGGAAACATGAAATACATTGTGGATAGCTGACATCTCCTGAGGTAGCTCCAACTCATAAGCTACTTTGCCAACTCTTCTAGTGATGGGGTATGGTCCTACATATCTGGGACTTAGCTTGCCCTTCTTCCCAAAACGCATTACTCCCTTCATGGGAGCCACTTTGAGGAACACTGAATCCCCAACCTCAAACTCCAATGGTCTGCGTCGTGTATCAGCATAGCTCTTCTGGCGGCTCTGAGCTGTTTCTATCCTCTGGCGGATCTGCTGTATGGCTACGGTGGTATCATCTATAAGATCTGTCTGTAGGCCTAACTCTTGCCTCTCACCACCCTCGTACCAGCAGATAGGAGATCTACACCTCCGCCCATATAAAGCCTCATAGGGTGCCATGCCGATAGTGGCCTGATAACTATTGTTGTAGGCGAATTCTGCTAAGCACAGGTATCTGCACCAACTGCCCTTGAAATCTAGAGCACAAGCTCTGAGCATATCTTCTAGTACTTGATTAACTCTCTCTGTCTGACCATCTGTCTGAGGATGGAAAGCTGTGCTAAACTTCAGTTTGGTGCCTAGTGCTGTCTGTACACACTCCCAGAAGTGAGAGACAAAGCGCCCGTCTCTGTCAGAAATGATAGACTTCGGAACTCCATGAAGCCTGATCACTTCCTTCACATATAACTGCGCCAAATGCTCTACTGAGTGTGACACCTTGATGGCTAGAAAGTGGGCAGACTTGGTCAATCTGTCCACTATCACCCAAATTGCATCGTGTCCATGCGTGGTTCTTGGAAGACCTGTGATAAAGTCCATGGATATTTCTTCCCACTTCCCACTCTGGAATGGGAAGTGGTCTCTGGTGCTCTGCCTTGACTCTCTGGCAGGTCAAGCAGGTACTGATATATCTGGCCACGTCTCGCTTGAGTCCAGACCACCAGAACCTTTGCTTTAAATCTTGGTACATCTTGGTAGAACCAGGATGCATAGAGTACGGGGTACTGTGGGCTTCTTCTAAAATATTCTTTCTTAGTTCCCCATCATTGGGGACGCAAAGGCGGTCTCCAAGATAGAGGATGCCACTGTCTGATACTCGAAACTCTGAATTTTCTGCCTCTTGGATCTCCTGCTTGATCTTCTGGATCTCTGGGTCTTGACTTTGCTTTCTTTGTATATCCACAAGCAGGGTTGACTCTAGAGTCAATGCAGAAGGTTGCCCAATTATTACCTCGACTCCAAAATCCTTTATTTCTTTCTGAAGTGGTAGAGACAGTGATGATAGGGACATTAGTGCTGCACAGGATTTTCTGCTCAGTACATCTGCCACTTTATTAGCTTTACCTGGGTGGTAGAGGATTTCACAGTCATAATCTTTGACCAATCCTAGCCACCTGCGCTGCCTCATATTCAGATCCTTCTGAGTGAAGAAGTACTTCAAACTCTAATGGTCTGTGAAGATTCTGCACTGCACTCCATACAGGTAGTGTCTCCAGAGCTTTAGTGCAAAAACCACAGCTGCTAGCTCAAGGTCATGAGTAGGGTAATTCTTCTCATAGTCCTTGAGCTGTCTGGAGGCATACGCTATTACCTTTCCTTCTTGCATGAGGACAGCTCCAAGGCCCATCTTGGATGCATCACTGTAGATGTCAAAGGCCTTGTCACTTTCTGGAACCGTCAGGATGGGAGCACTGGTCAGTCTCTTCTTCAGCTCTAGAAAACTGTGCTCGCATTTATCTGACCATTCAAACTTCTTGTTCTTTCTGGTCAAGGCTGTGAGTGGAGAGGCTATTCTGGAAAAGTCCTCCACAAATTTTTTGTAATATCCTGCCAGGCCTAAGAAGCTTCTGATTTCACTGGCATTCTTGGGTCTACACCAGCTGCTGACTGCTTCTATCTTGGCTGGATCAACTTGAATGCCTTCTTTGGATACAATGTGACCTAGGAAGGTCACATGATCTAGCCAAAACTCACACTTTGAGAATTTTGCATAGAGCTTCTCCTGCTGAAGGATCTGCAGCACTATCCTCAAGTGTGTAGCATGGTCCTCTGGAGTCTGTGAGTATATGAGAATATCATCAATAAATACAATGACGAATTTATCGAGATACTCCCTGAAGATGTGGTTCATCAGCTCCATGAAGACTGCTGGAGCATTGGTTACTCCAAAAGGCATCACTACAAATTCGTAATGGCCGTATCTTGTCCTGAAGGTCGTCCTGGGGATGTCACTTTCTTTAACCTTTAGCTGATGATACCCAGAACGCAGATCTATCTTCGAGAACACTGTAGCCCTTTGAGTTGATCAAATAAATCATCTATTCTAGGAAGGGGTACTTGTTCTTGATGGTTACCTTGTTCAGAGCTCTGTAATCTATGCACAGACGCATAGACCCATCCTTCTTCTTGACGAAAAGTACAGGAGCTCCCCAGGGTGAATGACTCGGGCGGATGAAGCCCTTGTCTAGTAGCTCCGGGAGTTTCTCTTGTAATTCTTTCAGCTCTGCAGGAGACATACGATATGGGGCTTTTGAGACCGGACCGTTACCTGGCACCAGCTCAATCTCAAATTCCACCTCCCTGTTGGGCGGTAGTCTAGGTAGTTCTTCTGGGAACACTTCTGGATATTCGCAGACTACCCGTACATCCTCCTGCTTGAGTTCTTTCTTTGCTTATGAGTCCACTACGTGTGCAAGAAAACTAGCACACCCTTGCTCTAGCATCTGGTGGGCTGCCAAGGCTGAGAGGAATTTCTGAGTCTTCCTCTTTGGGGCTCCTTGAAACTCGAATGGTGGTTCTCCTTCTGGGCTGAAAACCACCTTCCTTCTACGGCAGTCCACTGAAACGATGTACTTACTGAGGAAATCCATGCCCAGTATGATGTCGAAGTCTTGCATCGCAAGGACTATCAGATCGACATATAGCTCTCGGTCTGAAATCTTGATTGGCACAGCCCGGAGCCGCTGGGTGGATTCCATGATCTCCCCTGAAGGGAGAGTTGTCAGGAATCTGGACTCCCAACTCTCTGCAGGCACCTGTAACTTACTAGCAAAAGGTACTGATACGAATGAATGGGTCGCCCCAGTGTCAAACAGTGTAGTAGCTAAATGCTGAAAAATAACTATTTGACCTGTTACGACCGTGGAGGCGCTGGTAGCTTCTTCCTTCGTGAGGGAAAAGACTCTGGCATTGGTTGGAACTGGTGCTGCTTCTAACCCTCCCTGACTGATCTGAGGTCCCTCCAGTATAGTAGGCATGTAATGTAACTGAGGCTTGCCTCCATACTGTACGGACTACTGAGGAAGTACCTTAAACTTGTTTGGGCAGTCTCTGGATCTGTGTCCCTCTTGTCCACATGAGTAGCATCCAGTTACACCCAAAAGGTATGCTCCCGGATGGGTCCTCCCACACTTAGGACAAGGTGGATACCTAGCTTGCTTGTTCTCTGGGTTTCCTTTTTGGCTGCCAGGCCACTGCTTCCTTTTGTGGTTCTTGTTCTTCTAGTTCTGGTTATTTGGCTGAGGCTTCTGGCCTCCTATTGTCTTGTTCTCAATCAGGACTGGCTTCTGCTGTGTTTGTTGTGCCTTGATGCTATTCAGATAGTGCTCTGAGATTAGAGCACTACTGACCAACTCCTCGTTGGTCTGGGGTCGGTGCGTCCCGCTGTTCACGTTGAGTGCTATTTCAGGGTTCAGCATGCGGAGCATCAGTCTGACTCGCTCCTTCTCTGTGCTGACTAGCTCTGGGCAGAGGCGAGCTAGTCTGTTGAACTTCGCGACTGCTTCTCCCATTGGTAGGTTACCTTGTCTGAACTCCATGAAGTCCTCGTAGTGCTTGTTGGTAACCCGCATGTGGAAGAACTCCTCATAGAACTCTTGCTCGAAATCTGTCCAGCTCATCTGGTTGACTATCCTCTTACTCTTGACCCGCTCCCACCACATACGAGCATCTCCAGTTAGGCAGAAGGAGACACATTTGACCTTCTCGACTTCTGGCCAGTCAAGAAGCTCCATTGTGCTTTCTAAAGTCTTGAACCAAGCCTGGGCATCCCAGGGCTCAGTCGTGCCTGAGAAGCTTTCGGGTTTCAGCCTCTGCCACTGGACGAGGTATGCTTCTTGTCTTCGGTTCACGGCAGGGGTCTCCTGTGTGACTGGTGGAACTTCAGCCACCACTGGAGTTCCCACTCCTGCTGTGGGTGGGGTAGGGGGCACTGGGTGCTGATTTGCCATCAGTGTGGCGATGGTCTTCTGTTGTTCTGTAATCTGAGCTTGCATTTGAGCAATAACTGCCATCAGGTTTGGCTGTTCTGTGCCAGGCTCATTGTTATCTTGAACTGGAGTTCTGTTCCTTGCATTAGGAGCTCGGCCTCTTCTTGCCATCTAATAATCCATAAGGGAACAAGAATCACTACTATATTTCTAGGTATAGAACTTGTTTTCTTACTTAGTAACCTAACATCCATTCTAGGGATTAAACATGATTCCGTGATACTAAGGTACTAAACATGCTTCCTTGTTCTATGCACATATGAGTAAGTACTTAAGCATTTCTCTATACTGCAATTAAGTAAAGGAGAAATAGAAAACTGAAACTTAAAGCTTTCTTACTTGAAGACGGCAAGGTTGATGCTGATGTGTGTATGATGCTGGAGAATGGGAACTGCTCTGATACCAACTGTAGCGACCCGCCTTCTCTACCTTTGACGGACCGTTACTTTGTCTACTCCTTGACTCTAATGCACGACTAAAAATGCGGAACTTTCTTTTTTTTGTATTCAAATCTATCTAAGAATGATATTCTAACTTTAATAGTCATGCATGATGCAATGGCACACTTCCTTTCTCTAAAATTCGTAAAGAAAATACTTATTGGAATATGAATGCAACTTTTCTAAGCATATTTAAAGCAATAAAACTTAATTCAAAAGGAGACTAGCAACATCCCTATCCAAACTCCACTTATAAAATTCTATAACATTTCTAGAACTTCATAGAATGTAAATCTTACTTTTCTACCGAATTTACAAGCATTTTAAGCACAATTAGGACCTAGTCCAAAAGGAAATAATAAGCTCAAGAATAAGTCTAAAATGCAATGTATCCACATGCTAAACTACTCATGCTCTTGCTCATCTAGTGCATTCACAAAAGTATGCATACTAATTGAAATGACATGAAATCTTCATCCTACAAAATTAAGCATGTAAAACTATCCGAAGCATAAATGTTTAATAAACTCCATAACACAATAACTTGAAATTTGGAAATCTTAAACATTTCATTTCAAATAGCTAAACTGTCTCGTCCCAAGGACCTCTCCAAGGTCAGCCACCACACACACGTCACTCAGCACCGCCTCGTCGCCTTCCTTCAGAATTGCTTGCCTTTACCTTTTACCTGCAGCAAGAGGAAATGCAACTAATAAGCATAAAGCTTAGCAAGTACTATCTAGCTCACAAAATCTCGAAATGTGCAAGCATGCTTTTTAAACAATGTGAAATCACATGAGATACTTTTATACTTAAAAGAAACACTAAAACATGTATAACTCAAAACATGCATACTCAAGCATTAATAAGTCTTAACTCACTTTTTCTTGGCTTAACTTGAAACTTTAGCAATTCTTAAATTTTAAATCTTTCTTTAACTTTTAGAAAACTTCCTTAAACTTTAAGAAAACTTTGCTAAAGCATATACTTGAAAATAATACTCACTTGGATCCACTTAAGACGTAAGTACCATCTTATGCGCGTTCCCTAAAAGGTTGGGGTAGCGAGCCGCCAATCCTAATAGAGCAGACCTTGGTCTACCAGGGCCAAGACCTTGGAATTGGACACCTGGATTTCTTTAACGACGCCCTTGGACGCCGGGTACTGGCCTTAGAAAATAAAATAGCTTTTCTTTCTTTTCTTTAAATGCCTTGGCATTTTATCGAACACCTTGTGTGCTCAAATCCCTAAGTCTTGACTTTTGGGAATTTCGTAAGGCCTTGGCCTTCTCTTTTCTTTTTCTTTATCTTTCTTTTCTTATAGATTTCTTAGACCCTAAACTCACATAGGATACTCTATCAAATATGTCTAAGCATATAATGAACTAAGATCACATGCAAAATCTTAAACTAAAAGTAAATATCTCTTTTAAAACTTTTAAGGGAAAATTCTTGCGGAAAACCGCCTCTTACTGCAGGTGAGCAGTACTTACCTTGATTTCTTGGACTTACAACCGAAATTAGACGACTAGGGCTCGGGAGAAACTTGAGATCTCGATGAACCGTTCGCGCCTACGCGTTCCTCTCGTCGAGACGAACGAAACGCTCCGCCCTCCTTGCTTCTTCCTTGGCCGGCGCCCCCTTAGAAGAGGAGAGGGGGTCTTGGTGTGGTTGGCGTGCACACAAGAGAGGGGAGGGGGTCGGCGGATGGTGAGGAGGAGGAATGAATAAAAAAAAGCCCTAAGTTTCCCTTTTATACTTATGGAAAAATTTAACTAATTATACCTTATCTATTGTTTCCGCTAATCTATTTCAACAAAAGCAAGCTAGCCCACTTCGTCCGCCCCTCCTCCTCTCACATCCTAGGTTTAGGGATCAAATCCCACCTACGTGTTTTTCTTATTTTACCCCTTTTTGTCACTTTCGTTTACGGAAAAATTCTATAAAAATATCCATAAATTCTAAGATATTTCTAAAATTAGTTTCGAGAATTTTCGGGCGTTACACATTCACCTCCCCTCTAGCCATCCAAGCACCAACATCTTGAAGCTTGCTCGAAGAGTGCTTATAAAGGACACTAAGGGCTAGGGCATTTTATGCCACGCCCCAAGACCAATGGAGTCGCTAATCCAATATAACATTGGACAGCATATCCCCTGTTCGGCGAACAATTTACACATACACACAAATACCCACGCAATATAATTGGCCACAGGCCTCAAAGCAGATATATATAATATGAAAATAAAGGCATCGCAATACGGAACAACGTAAAAACTCCCCTGAGCTACCCTAGGGCAGGCGCGCAACAAGACTACATCACAAAGGCCAACATAGGACTCAAAAATACAATACCACATGAATAAATCAAATACAAGCCCATAGTATCAAATCGAATACAATATATAGACCATGCTATAAAAAGAAACAAAACAATTGGAAGCACCCATCCAAATGGAGTCGTGGGGACCCGAGACCGGCAACTAGAGAAGCACCCATCCAAGAAGCACCTCCAACACCAAGGCATACTAGATTAGCCTCTAGTCATCCCCAATACTAAATTTTTGAAAATATCCACCATGGGGTTAGGACTAGATCATTCTTTAGAAATGAGGCTAATGAAGTTGCCTTAATTTCCGAAATTGAACCTAAAAAAATTGACGAAGCATTAAATGATCCCGATTGGATCATTATCATGCAAGATGAACTAGGTCAATTTGAGAGAAGTCAAGTTTGGGACTTAGTTCCTAGACCTAAGAAGACCACCATTATTGGAACCAAATGGGTCTTCAAAAATAAATTGAACCATAAGGGAGAAATCATAAGAAACAAGGCACGCTTGGTAGCCAAAGACTATAGTTAAGTTGAAGGCCTTGATTACGATGAGACCTATGCTCCCGTGGCACGATTAGAATCCATCCGATTGATGCTTGCATTTGCAGCACATCGAGGTTTCAAACTCTATCAAATGGATGTCAAATCTACCTTCTTAAATGGTCTAATAAGAGAAGAGGTCTATGTCGAACAACCTCCGGGGTTTGAGAGTACCGAATTTCCAAACCATGTGTTCAAGCTCAAGAAGGCACTCTACGTCCTTAAACAAGCACCCCGAGCTTGGTATGAGCGGTTGTCGACATTTCTAATTGAAAAAAGCTTTAAAAGAGGACAAATAGACCCCACACTATTTCTATGAAGAGATGGTGATAATATTTTTGTAGCACAAGTATATGTCGATGACATAATTTGTGGCTCAAACAATAAGGGCTATTTGAATGAGTTCATTGGATACATGGAGAGTGAATTTGAGATGAGCCTAGTGGGAGAGATGACTTTCTTCCTTGGACTCGAAATCAAACAAACTCGAGATGGAATCCATGTGCACCAATCAAAATACACTCAAGAGATGCTTCACAAATTCAACATGAGTGATTCTAAAGAGGTTACCACTCCCATGGTAATAAACACAAGATTAGACAATGATGAGAGTGGTAAGCCTGTGGATCTAACTCAATATCGGAGAATGATAGGTAGTTTGCTATACCTCACAGCTAGTCGACCTGATATACTTTTTATTGTGGGTATGTGCGCTAGGTATCAAGTTTGTGCCAAGGAATCTCATTTAATTACTGTTAAGAGAATTTTGATATACCTCAAGGGCAGAATTGGAGTTGGTCTTTGGTACCCCCGTACCGAGTCATTTGACCTAATTGACTACACCGATTCCGACTATGCTGGGTACAAGTTGGATCGTAAAAGCACAAGTGGGGGCTGCCAATTCTTAGGATCATCACTAGTTAGTTGGTCAAGTCAGAAGCAACATTGTGTTGCTCTCTCCACGACCGAGGCAGAATATATCACCATGGGTGAGAGTGTATTACAATTGTTGTGGATGATTCATACTCTAGAGGACTATGGATTAACCTACAAAGGTGTGCAAGTGTTGTGTGACAACATTAGCACAATAAACCTAACAAAGAATCCAGTCCATCATTCTAGGACTAAGCATATTGAAGTGCGTCACCACTTCATTAGAGATCATATTGCTAGAGGAGATATTGTGCTCTCACATGTAGAGTCCAAATCAAACCTAGCGGACATTTTCACCAAACCACTTCCCGAGAATGAATTTAGTTTCTTAAGAAGGGAATTGGGAATGTGTCGCGCTTCATAGTATTGAAAATCATATAAAACCTCTCATGATCATTTCAAAATTGTTGGGTAACAATTGGGCAACTTGGGGACATCTCACACACACTATAAGGCTTAACAAAATGTTTTTGTTTGCTAGATATGGGGTGAGATGGTAGGATCAACCAAATTACTCAAAATGTCAATGCATCCCTTGAGAAATTTGGTTGACGAGACAAAAATCACTACGGTGTCCAAGTATGAGGAAAACCAATGCATAACATATGTGTACTTGGCTCCATGATCATACTTGGACATTCCAATCAAGGAAACTTGATTGGAGACTCTATGTTGAAGCCAAACTTGATTGAAAGTTGATTGAGTTTGACTCAACTTGGATGGAGCAAATTGATTTGTTTACTCTATAAGGACCTTTGACCCTTGTTAAGGGATCAATTATAGTCAAAGGAACATCTTCAATATCGATAATTTTCATCTGATCATCTTAGAATTCGATAGGAAGTCTGAAACTAAAGGTTCTGATCGTATAAGAAAAATTCCTGATACCTGATCGGTCACCGGACCGATCAGGAGGTGGCCTGATCGGTCACCGAACCGATCAGGAGTAGGTCTAATCGGTTCAAAGGACCGATCAAGCTGTCTCGCGATTAATCACAGAAATCTCTCCATGGTGGCCTGGATCGGTCCACCGACCGATCATAAGGCTCACAGAATATCGCGTAAACTCTCTGTTCGCTCCCTGATCGATCGGCAGATCGATCAGGGGCTTGCCTGATCGGTCACCCGACCGATCAGGACCAGGCCAGTCTGATCAAGCTGGGGCCTGATCAGTCTGGGCGCTCCTGGATCAAACGGTGATCCATTCGATCGCAATAAATTTTGGTTGGTGGATCAGTCCACCAACCCGTTTAATCACACCTTCACCTTACTCCTCAACCCTAGTCGACCAAAACCACTTCTTCCTCCTCCTGCGTGCGCATGAGCTCCCTCCCTGCGACTTCTTGCGAGTGAGTTTTTATTGTGAGTCTTCAGTGAGACCTGTCTTGGTGAGAGTTCCTGTGAAGTTTCCCAGCTCCGTGGAAGCCCTCTACCTGCGCAAAGCTTCCTTTCCGAGGTCATCTTCTTCTTCGTGCACAAGTTTTCAGCAAATCTCACCCACATGGCACCAAAGTGAGCTTTTTTGCTTTCAATTTTAACTTGATGATTACTCCATAAACCATGTTCTTTTTCTAACCATAATGTTTCATTTTGTGGTTTACATTGGTGTTTGCCGTGACCTTGTCATGATCTGGCGTGCCCTTCCTTCACTCTACTATTGATCAAACCATATTTGATTGATTAAACCTAATTTCATTTGATCATTTTCTGTTATGATTCATTTGATCAATGTCTTAAACTTCAAATTCTTTTTCTCATGCCGTGACTTGGTCCATTCAATTTGTTGTCGTGACCTTGCCTTGATTGATCAAAATTATGTTGTCTATTTCTTCACTTGATGATTGATCAAACCATATTCCCTTGATTAAATTTTTATTCACTGATCACTATGTGTTCAATTTCTCAACTCCAATCTGTTGTCGTATTGTTCCAATCCTTAGGAGATCCTCTAAGGGGAAGGAACCCGCTGAGGGGACCTCGAAGGGCAAAGGCCCTTCTTCTTCCGCGCCCTCCCGAAGGCCTCAGCCTTCGTCTAGTTCTCGGTTCCCGAATGCGGCTTTTGAGCAGGCCTTTCAATCCAGAACTTTCAAACTACTTCCGTGTCAGTCTATTGATCGACCTTTCTTGGTTGAGCATTGCCCTTCTATCATAGAGGTGATTGAGTTTTATAACCTCGAATTCTTTCTCTCCCTCAAACGAACTATCAATTTTGACCTTGTCTCTGAATTCTACAACAATCTGCAACAAGGTCCGCAAGGGGGCTTTGATTTCACGACTCGGGTAGCCAAGAGAAATCTTGACTTCTCCTACGACATCTTGGCTGAGTGTCTGGGCGGTCGACGATCGCCTAATTTTTATTCTATCTACCCAGAGCTTCCTGACCCCTTATTGGCTCCATTCGAGGACGTCACCCCCGACGCCATTTATGAGCACTTCTTCGGACACCCTCGACCAGCTGACCTTGATGAGTTAGGGCCTGACTTTCTGACCTTTGCGGCCCTCCGTCTTTCCCCTATTGATTATGTTATTTTCAAGATAATTACGAACTGCATCCTGCCAATAACCTCCAAACCCCTGACTGAGATCCGACCATATCACTGTCTGATGCTTTATGGCATACATCGCCACCTTGACTTCGACATTATGGAGAGCATCTTTCAGTCGATCATTTCCTATCGAGAGCCCAGTCGTCGCACTGTTTACATGCCGTTCGGTCACGCCATTACTGACTGGCTTATATCAGTAGGTATTGATGTGACCAAGGGCAGGACAGTGCCCATGGTTCGCCAGGATTGCCGAGTGGGCAGACGAGCGTTTGCCAAGTCTGACATCATTATCAGGGATCAGGAGCAGAATCTAATATGGAAGGACGGGCGAGGTCTCGGTGAGCTTCCTAGGGGCGCACACTTTCAGGTACCCGCAGCTCCGGCTGCCCATCTGGAGGCGCCCGACGCCGCAGCTGACTATGACTATGAGCCGGATCCAGACCTGCGCTGGCAGATTTCAGAGCTTGATCAGACCATCCAGCATAGCCTTCATATCTCAGAGCTCTGGAGACAGGAGGTCCGGTCTGGGTTTCAGGCTTTCGACCGCAGACTGCTGGCGATCGAGTCCGACGTTTCTGGAGTCCGCTCCCAGCAGGAGGCTTGGCACGAGGAGTGGCGCGCTTGGACCGCTGGTCATCCGTACCAGCATACATCTCATGGAGCAGCGCCCTCCAGTAGTACTGCCCCGGGGTCCTTCATACCTAGTGATGACACGACTGATGACCCCATGCAGGCTGATGATCCCCCTGCCGAGGGCTGATTTGATTGTGCTATGCTTCTACTTGCATTGTATGACTTGATGCTTGTTATGACTTTGTGATCTGACTATTTTGTGTTGGTGATGTACTTGACTATACTTTTGATGCTATGTTATGCATCTGACGCTATGACTGATTTCCATGTATGACTTGCTACTCCATGCTTATTACTAGTCCATGTTTTTCATTCCTATTTCACTTGCATATGATGCGTATGATTGTTCTACCATGCTATATCTTATCATATGCTTTTCATATGCCTTAAAATCAATCATATCTTTGTTGTTTTGGGAAAACCCCTAGATTTGAGGGGGAGGTTTTATTCTTAAACTTAATAACCCCTCTAGACCCTTTTTTGGTGTTTGACAAAGGGGGAGAGTGTGGTTAGTTAAGTTTGGGATGATTACGAGCTTAACTGTTGTAGGGGGAGGATCTTGATTCCCCTATGGTTGTGAAATTTGACTACGATTGATTTCAAATCCCTAAACATAAAATCGAGTTGTCAAACAACAAAAATGGGGAGATTGTTGATGCAGTCTGACCCTGATTGTTGTTTTGCTGTTGACACCGATTTTAGTTTAGGTTGATGAGATGATTGGATTTAAGTCCTGGTCGGGGACTGAACTTTGGATGAATAAAGTCCAAGCTTGGAGGGCTAGGTGTGAAAAGTCATAATTTGGAGGGTTAGGTGTGAAAATTCCTAGCTTGGAGGGCTAGGTGTGAAAAGTCCTAACTTGGAGGGCTAGGTGTGAAAAATCCTAACTTGGAGGGTTAGGTGTGAAAAATCCTAGCTTGGAGGGCTAGGTGTGAAAAGTCCTAACTTGGAGGGTTAGGTGTGGAAAAGTCCTAGCTTGGAGGGCTAAGTATGAAAATTCCTAACTCGGAGGGTTAGGTGATAGAAATCCTGGTGAGTGAAACCAGGTCCTAGCTTAGGAAGCTAGGTTGAAGTCCCGGAGAGTGAAACTAGGCATGGAGTCTTGGTCCGGGGGATTGAGCACGAGTCAGAGAAGGCTGGGAGCCCGTTCTCTTGACTTAGAGTGGATTTGACCTTGCCTGGATTGGTCTGGTGACCGATCAGGGAAGTTGGCACGGAGTTCCCTCGTGGATCGGTCTGGTGACCGATCAGGGAGAGAACAGAAAGGTTTGGCTGGCTTCTGTTCGGCTCCTGATCGGTCTGGTGACCGATCAGGGATACTATTCAGATCGTTCTGATGAACGATCAAGTGTCGCGGACTCCTCCTTATAACCGATCAGGCTGGAGCCTAATCGGTCAGAGAGCTTCCTGATCGGTCTGCTGACCGATCAGGCCACACCCTGATCGGTCTGGTGACCGATCAGGGCTTCGGGCTGGTAAAAGCAGGAGAAGGCTCTGCAAGCTGGATCGGTCTGGTGACCGATCAGTAGCCTAACTTTAATTCAAAAATGCGCTGTCAGAGTTCTGATCGCGCTCTGAACACTACTGATCTCACTCTGATTTTCTCTGCTATCACTGATGCAAGTTTGATTTCATTTGCTAAACCCCTGATTAAGTGTGCAGGTGACAGGGATGGATTCAAACACTCAAGGAGGGTCAATGGGAGTCTTTCCTTGGAGCAGGTTTGTTTGTTTCTCCATCTCAGGTTTCAACGGACGACTGCGCCACTGGAGCTGCTGACTGGGGCTCGGCTGAGGGAAGCTCAGGGAGTCCAGGAGGGTCGGAGTAGCTGGGCAGTAGGAGTTGAGCAGCTGGGAGCTGCAAAGAGGTGGCTGTGACCTGGCGATCAGGGCAGAGGCTTAAGAGTGTGGTAGTGAAGAAGCCAAAAAAAAGAACTCTGGATCGAGAACACTTCTTTGGCAACAACTCTTGAGCTCTAGTGACAACTTTGATCATCTCTTTGAGCTAGCAACTGTGAATCTTGAGCAACCTTCTGATACTTGAGCACTTGGAAGAAACAAGGAGCTTGGCGAGTCCATCAGCAAGAAGACACGAAGAGCAGGGAAGTTCTTGTTGGACCGGTGCAGTCGATAGAGGGGGGGGTGAATATCGATCGTGAAAACTTTCGTAAAACTTTCGTAAGACTTCTGGACTCAGAGCGTTAGTGCAGCGGAAACATAAAAATAAAATAAAATAAGGCAAAATAGGGGACACGGCAGGTTTATTTACTTGGTTCCCAACCCCCCAGGGTCAGTACGTCCAAGGCCTATGTACTCGGCGTTGAGTCCACTAATAGTCTCCTTTCCGGAATTTCCGGAGGCAGAGAAACCCGACTTACAGTGCAATATTACAAGCAATAATATGGAAAAATAAATACTGTAATTAATTGCAAACCAAACACAAAGTATGAAGTTCGGCCGATCTGGACCTCCGAAGTGCCGCGCACTTCCTCCTGGAGCCTCCCGGTCGCAGAACCTCGTCTTTAGCGCATTGTCGTCAGTCGGAATGAACAGATTTGAAGTTGGAAAGTGTGTTGGAAGAAGAGGGGTCGAAGCCCCTTTTATAGCCCTCCTGGGGGCGCCCTGGTCGACGGGGGCGCCCCGGAAGAATCGGTCAAACCTCATCCTTGCGCCTACCTCGCCGTAGGGGATAAGATCTTTGACCAGGGCGCCCCGGACGCTCAGGGCGCCCCCGTGGAGGCTTATCCTGTGTTCTGGCTTCGAAACAGCAAAACAGCTACTAATCAGGGCGCCCCGGACGCTCCGGGCGCCCCGGTTGACACCTGTTCTGCACACACACACAAGTGCAGCTTCTGCATGCAACCTGGGGGCGCCCTCCATGCTGGGGGCGCCCTGGCTGAGGGGGGGGCGCCCCCTGGCTGCTGGGGGCGCCCCCAACCATGGGGGCTCCCTGGCAGCCCATTTTCAGCCCTTTGCTTCCTTTGCTTTGTCTTCTCCTTTTGGTACCTTCAAGATACACATATACAAAGCAAACATACATGGAATATCGGTGTTAAGGACTTGGGTCGGACTTCGGATTGACACGCAATCCTAGGTCGAACCGACGCAAACTCCTACCCCCGAGAAAGCGCCTTTCACCTACTCCTTTCAGGAGATGGTTGCCTCCCGGTCCTTCGGGTGGACTTTTGCCTAGCCGCCCTTCGCTAGGTCTTGGATACCAAGCATCCCTTCGCTTGGTGCCTAGCAGCCCTTCGCTAGGTCTTGTTTCCCTGACAGCCCTTCGTCAGGTGCCTAGCAGCCCTTTGCTAGGACTTGTTCCCCTGACAGCCCTTCGTCAGGTGCCTAGCAGCCCTTCGCTAGGACTTATTTTCCTGACAACCCTTCGTCAGGTGCCTAGCAGCCCTTCGCTAGGTCTTTTCTTTCTGGCAGCCCTTCGCCAGAGCCTAGCGTCCCTTCGCTAGGTCTTTTTCATTCTGGCAGCCCTTCTCCTTCGCTCCCCTTTGTCTGTTCAACATATTACTGACTTAAGTACATTGTCAAACATTAAAACACATAAAGGAGAACATCATTGATGCAACTTGCACCAACAGTTCTTGCGTGAGATCTATGCTGAGTGGAGCTCGGTGAGGAGTTCGCTTGTGTTCTTGCTGTCCTAAGTGCTCAGTAAGATTCCTTCTTGTGTTTCTCTGTACTTAACCTTTCATTCTTTTGAAACGCTGTGGAGAGGTTACTCCACCGAGAAGGAGGTTGCATTCTATCCGGATTTTCCGGGGCTTGATCTGCCGACGATCAAGGGATCGCCCACCTCACGGGCACGCCAAGGAGTAGGGGCAAGTTATCCCCGAACCTTGTAAATTCTCTTTGTTAGCATTTTGTGTTTGTGCTTAGTTTAGGGATTAATTTCTGCATCTCTGTTTTTGTATTGCTTCCGCTGTGCTGCGACTAACCCTAAGTGCAGAAGTTCAAATGTGAATGAAATTTGTGTCTGGCTACATTCACCCCCCTCTAGCCATCCAAGCACCAGCATCTTGAAGCTTGCTCGAAGAGTGCTTATAAAGGGCACTAAGGGCTAGGGCATCTTATGTCACGCCCCAAGACCAATGGAGTCGCTAATCCAATATAAAATTGGGCAGCATACCCCCTATCCGGCGAACAATTTACCCATACACACAAATACCCACGCAATATAATTGGCCTTAGGTCTCAAAGCAGATATATATAATATGAAAATAAAGACATCGCAATACGGAACAACGTAAAAACTCCCCTGAGCTACCCTAGGGCAGGCGCGCAGCAAGACCACATCACAAAGGCCAACATAGGACTCAAAAATACAATACCACATGAATAAATCAAATACAAGCCCACAGTATCAAATCGAATATAAAATATAGACCATGCTATAAAAAGAAACAAAACAACTGGAAGCACCCATCCAAATGGAGTCGTGGGGACCCGGGACCGGCAACTGGGCTCCTCCAGCGAGCTATCAACCTAAAACAAAAGCATTGCGATGGGTGGTGAGCCCAAGTGGATTCTGCGGGTATATAGAAAGATATGCATGGTAGAAAAGTAGCTAAATAAGCTATACAGAAACAACAGGATACAGTCTCAACAATAGTATTAGAAATATGCATAACTGAAGTAACAAAGGATTATACATACCAAAAATTAGTCTATCCTGATCATAAAAGGACTCGTACCATATGAGCAAGTGAAGAGTCATTAAACCACACAAAAGGTATATCCTGTATGTGCATGTCAAATAAGTACATCAAATAAATGCAGCAAACCCAATTAAATACATAAATGCATCATATGCATATGATGCAATGACATGGTCACTCCCTAACACCAGTCATACCACCGAGACATGTGATAATGTGTCAGCCGAGTGGGTAGAGCCGTGACACTGTCCACACTCTACCAGCACTGCTCTTGAGTGACTGAGTGGACAGGATTCTGGTGGGGCGCTCGCTCCGCCACATGTATATATGGGGGAGATATCTCTCTCATCTTCTTAGGTCTTTGGGAAGAGAAGGGATCCCTGCCTACTACCACGCTCCGAACCCACTACCTATGAGCGGTCGAGTGGAGCAGTACATAGCAAATGCACACAGCCAATGGTATCCACTAACCCATGAGTGGTCGTGTGTGCATATCATGTGTTGGAAGACGATAGACTCAACCATAAGGGAGTCGCTGATCGCCGACATGCAACATGCAGGTATGGTGCATGACTCTAACACATGCAACCCCTACCAGGTCATCAACACATAACTCAACCTATCATGCGCAAATCGTAAACATGTATCATAACCCAATCGTCGTGTATCCAAACACACGTGCAAATATGACTAGAATCAATTAATGCAACCGTACAGTGATATGCTATTCTTTATCTACATACTCATGCCCATATAAATGCAATACAGAATCAGATAACAAAAACACAAGACTGTATAGTAAGGAAATCTAGATCAAATCCAAGGTCAAGCATAAGTATTAAGCAGGATAACAAAACGGTAGCAGATAAAGGTAAATATCGGCCTACTGCATAAATGTCAAATAGCCATGCATAAAAGGTAAAGTTGATCTACATAACACAAGCAAGAAGTATCCGCCTCCAATAGTAGAAGTTTATATCAAAGCATAAAGAATCACCGGTCAATAGTCCAATCAAGCCCCTGTATCAATGACACATTTAATTAGCTATTACATAGATATGATAACTACTAGTTAATTAATCCCTAAACCATTCTAGGGTTAACCTGACCATTCCCTTTCCATTTAATTACCTCCAATTAAATGAAATACTCTTAGTTACTCATCGTAATTAAAATTAGATCCAATCCTAGATTCAAATTCACCACACTTAGTTTATTAGGTTTAAGCTTCAACCTAACCTATCTCAACCCAAAGGGTAGCTCACGGCTAGGAGCAGAATCTAATGAAAATATCCATCCCACAACCTATGTAGATTCTCATGGCAATGGTCATAAGATCAACTATACAGTTTTACTACTACTTCATCTAAACACCAAGATCTATAATCTGAGAATGGAAAACACAAGAGATTAAATCTAAAATTCAATATAATCATTCCATATGAGGAAACTCATCTTAATCCCACAATGGATTAAGGATCACCCTTAACTCACCCAAGACAATTTCCAACCGTGAATCACACAACCAAATCAGGCCACTGGATAAGCTATTTTAAATCTAAAATAGGACAATCTAATTCAACTCAGATCATTACTGCTACCATTCCAAATTCTGACCCAATAACAACATTAACATGCCACTGATCTATGCAATGGCTACATCAATCCATACGAACAATCACCAAATCCACAGACCTAAACAAATACCAACATATCTTACCTAGATGATGACTGATCTCTATTGATCGAAATAGAACAGAGAAAGAAGTGCTACCCAGAAGAAATCCTCGTTCGTTGGATAGTCCCCTACTCTCAAATCGATGTAGGGAAAGGGAAAGTTGCACATCCATGGGTCAATTAGGATTCAACAGCTGACAAGGATCGCTGGTGGCACTCGGATAGCACACGTACCACAAGAAGAGGCGATCAGGGACTAGGAAAACAAGATCCAACCAACTAGTATTCGATTCCTACATACCCGTGGCAGCAGTGGGGAGATCGGGTCACTAGCTTTGGCGATGGTCCAACACCCGAAAGCAACCCGTTCGGCGATGGCCGGAGTGGAAAGGCGATGGTGAGGGCTTGAGAAACCGCATCTTCGATAGCGAAGAAGATCGGTAGGTGAGTTGGGAAGAATGTGAGGAAGAGAGGGGGAAGGAGAGCTCCGCTTCAGAATCACGCGAAGGAGGAGGGGAAGGGCGTTGTCATCGGGTGGTGGCTCGACTTTGAGCTAGGGCAGCGAGACGAGGGGGAAGGTGAGGAGATAAGTGAATGGAATTTTGCAAAAGGCCCCTCTAATCTTTTAAAATCCCGCAGCCACCCTTACATACTAGGGAATCTTGCTTTTAGCCCCTTACACATTTCCATTTTTAATTCATTTGAATCCTAAAACTTTATCTAAGGGCCCGAAACCCTAGACCTTTTTCGAAAAAATTTTCGGAGCGGAATAAAAGTGTCAAATTTAACACCTTAGATCCTAAAAACTGATCAGATTCGAGGACTGCAGTCTTTATTTGTGTGAGGGAACCTCTGTCAACTCTAAGGCATCTTCCTTCCGCTCCAGGGCGCCTTCATTCCACTTCATGGCACCTCCCTATAGTGAAATTTTATCTCAAAATCTTATTTGCGCAAGGGTGCCTCTGGTATTTTCAGGGTGCCTACATTTAGCTCCGAGGCACCTCCGGTTACTTTCAAGGTGCCTTGAGCACTATTCATCTAAGGTAATTTTTATAGTTTAGACCCTCCAAAATAACGTTTGCCCATAGATAAAGTATACCCTACAAAATAAAATTAACATACTTAAAATAGGGTAAACAAGATATGAATATTAGTTAGATCATGTCTTCCCAAGATCAAGATTTAGTCAAGATCTCAGCTTAGATCTCCGAAATGGTTCTTATCTGGACCACACCTATGGTCCCACCAGGGACTCATTCTCACTTGATCTCTCCTTCAGTATCTTAGCTCACTTACCATTTCTAGATCAACTCAGCTTCTTAACCCACCAAGTCTTCTTGCCATATGCCCATCTGAACTTCGGCCAACTGTCAGGTCTCATGGACCTAGCTGGACTTCATGTCAAGTTTCAACTAACCTAGGCTTCAGCTAGTTGTTAGGCCCGGCAGACCCAACTGGACTTCCTATCAGGTTTCAACCAACCTGGGCTTCAGCCTAGTGTAAGTCCTATGCTTTTCAATCCAACAGATTTGGTAACAAAGTTAGACAAATAACACATCTAACTTTGACCTTTTGTCGTATATCAAAACCTTTTGTCATATAAAGGTACGAGAGCCGATGGAAGAGAACTTTATGGGGCAAGCCGAGGAAGTGTACTTCAAGGCATAGGCGAAGGATGGACTCCGAAGAGGTTGAGAGTGAGTTTGTGAGCTAGGCTGTCGACTGGCAAGGGAAGTAGTCGACTGGCAACGTTGAGAGAAAACTCACAGGAAAATCAGTCGACTGGTCCGGGTACCAATCGACTGGTCTACTCAAAATAGAGTCGTTAGATTAGCCATTGGCTGAACACCAGTCAACTGGCCCTTGGGGCAGTCGACTGGTATCGAGGCTGAGCTGTTTTGTTAACAACTCTCTCCTCTATTTAAATAGAAGCTTGAGACTTGAGATAAGTTAGCTATTTATTGTGAAATCCTGCTCAAGTGTTCAAGTGCTCAAGCTCCAAGTCTTCTATCTTCCTCCTAAACCCTTGCTCACATCTTGTAAAGAGGAAGAGGTCTTGTGAGAGGTTGTTCTCCACTGAGAAGGAGAAAGCTTTAGTCGGAGATTGTCGGGGAATGATTCACTGAAGGATCAAGGGTTCGTCCACCTCAAGGACACACTATGGATTAGGAGCAAGCAATCTCCGAACCACGTAAACGGTACATTGTTAGCATTGTTCTAATTAATTGTTTAAGTTTTCGCTTGCGCTAACAATTGTAGGAAGAAAGTGAATTCGGGTGACCAAGCTATTCACCCCCCCCCCTCTAGCTGTGTCATCGGTCCCAACAAGTGGTATCAGAGCACAAGGTCGCCTTCAATGGGCTAACCGCCAAGAAGAGCATATTCATTAAAATGGCCGGCTCGCACATCCAACCATCAAAATTCGAAGGAGAATTCGCTTGGTGGAAGTAAAGGATGGAAGTATTCTTCAATACCAATTTTGATATTGTGTTAATAATGGAAAATGGTTTTGAAATGTCTAGGGATCAAGAGAACAAGCTACTTGAAAAGATAAGATAGTGCAAGAAGCAAAGGGATGATTATTTAGCAAATTCAAAAGCTTTGCACCATCTACTAAGTGTGCTTCCCCAACAAGAGGTAACAAGGATTGAAAACTACTCAAGTGCCAAGGACTTATGGGATAAACTAGTAGAGGTTCATGAAGGCACTTCGGAGGCAAAATTGGCAAAGAGAGATCTTCTTCGATCTCAACTCAACAATATCAAGCTTGATAAAGGGGAGAATGTATCAAATTTGCATGATAGATTTAAAAAAAATACTTAATGGACTAATAAGCATAGGAGAGCAACTTTCAAACTGAGACACATAGATGAAAGCCATTAATGCCTTTCCAAGAACATCAAATTGGAGCTTAATAGTGGATTCACATTACATATCCAAGGATCTAGAGAAACCTCTCGAGAAGAATTTTTCTCAACCATGGAGTTCCATGAAATTCGAATTGGAGGAGCTATTGAAGATGTCTACAAACCAAAAAGTATAGCCCTTGTGGCAAACAAGGGAAATGATAAAAAGAAGGGACTTAGAAAAATCAAGTGCATCCATAGATAGTGATGCGGAAGCTGACATGGTAAGAAAAATTAGGAAAGCATTTAAACACTTATGATAGGAAAAGTTCAAGGAGCAAGAGTAGAACAAGGAAGATCATATGATACAATTGTCAAGGAGAAGGACATATGAGAGATGAGTGCCCACTTTTGAAGAAAAAGGAAGGAAAGAAGAAAGAAGAAAACAAAAGAAAAAGGGAAGAAGGTCTAAAGTCCAAAAGTAACATGGGATGAGTCATCTTCATCGGAAGAGGAGGAGCATCATGTGTCCCAATTTGCTTTAATGGGAATTGAAGATATTGCCTCCACATCATCCAAAATTGAAGAAGGAAAGAGACTAATTGAAGATGAAGGGAGCTCAATGGAAAGGGGAGGCTCATTTTTGGACTCGGACATCTAGGTAAGTGAGGTATAGTCTACCCACTACCACTTTAGTTAAGATAATTTCTAGCACTAATGATGACTTGTTTAAAGCTAAGAAGAAAATAAAATATTTGAAAAATAAAATTTATATGCTAAATGAAAAATTAGAATCCATGACAATCAAGGATGATATGAAAGAGGGATTATGTTTTGGAAAGTCCTTGGGATATGAAAGAGGGATAATTTCTTCCTCTCCTAGTTTAAATGATTCATGCTTAGAACAAGAAAATAAAGAATTAAAGAAAAAGATAGATAATCTAATCGAAGCCTTTGGAAAATTTGAAATTGACTCAAAAACCCTAGACATGATCATTGAGAGCCAAAGGACAAGTTTCAAGAGAGAGGGATTATGTTTTGGGAAGTCTAGCAATGATAAATCTTATCATTGTCTACTTGCTAGAGAACAATCTAAGGCAAAAACCCTAGGTAGGAAGTGGATCCCTAAGGAGTACTTGGTCAACCTAATTAGAAAGTATTTGTATTAGGTGCCAAAGTCAATCCTCAAAGGTTAAAGGATTTAGGTTTAGTCAACCATGTTATTGAAATTTCAAATTTTTGAAAAATGACTAACTTGAGACCTTGAGGGGGAGTACTTAGCCAAAATAGAAATTCTTGATAAAATTGGCTAAATAGGGATTACCTTTAGAACATCTCATAATGATTTGATTAATGTGTTTATTTATGGATATGAGATATTAGGATGATACTCATAATTCACATGTACTTATGACATTTTGGTGATTATGAATAGTATCATATTAGTGATAATAGACCAACTATAGAGAAAGCAAATGTTTAATTAATGGACATCCTGCCAATAGATCATAGTTGGACATTTTAAATATTTTAAAATATAAGCAATTCTGTGTTTTATTTTCTATGACATAGATTTGAAAAATACAAGGGTTCAAAATTAGGACTTAATATTGATACAAAGTTGAAGGTTTTTCAAAAATTTTTGAGTTTTGGTCAAAAAGCAAACATATTTAGATTTTTCATGAAAATATATTTTTCTCTGTTAGAAAACATCATAAGAAATATGTTTGCAAAATTTCATAATTTTTTTAATTTTTTGAAATTTTTTATGCAATTTTGAAATTCAGCTCAAAATGCTGAAATTCGAATATGAAATATATCAGTCAACTGGTACCAAGGGTTAATCGACTGATATAATTGTTTCTTGGAAGAAAGGGCAGTTTCGATGACACCAGTCAACTGGTAACTGACTCAGTCGACTGGTACATAAGTTTTTTGATTTCTGTGTATTTTCAGAAGTTAAAACTTTGTCCCTATTTGATACCATAGGTTAATATTTCTTGGTGCAATCTTTTTGACGGTGTCAAAGGGGGAGAATTGAAAGGTTTAAGTTAGAATTTAACTTAATTCTTTATGGTTATGCAAAAATTGAAAATCATGTGATAAAACATAGGTTAAGATGGAGGATGCATGTTTATGTGTCTTAATATACTATGCTTTTAATTTTCAATTATTATCTTTGTACGTAACTTAAATATATTGTCACACATTAAAAAGGGGGAGATTGTTGGTGCAATCACACCCAAGTTTGATCGTGTAGATCATGAGTTTTGATGTGTGTGTCAATATGATTAAGTTAGGTTTTCATGTTGATTTGATGTGTGTGTTTGAGTCTTGGAGAACTTGGTGAACCACAGATGAGGAACATGGAGTGAAGCATCCGAGGGACGAGAGCCGAGGAAGAGGACTTCAAAGGGTGAGCCAAGGAAGTTGATTTCAAAGGCATACGCGAAGGATGATATGAAGACAAGCCACGGGCTTGTGTACGCATCCGAGGGACGAGATTCGATGGAAGAAAACTTCAAGGGGCAAGCCGAGAAAGTGAACTTCAAGGCATACGTGAATGATGAACTCTGGAGAGGTTGAGAGTGAGTTTGTAAGCTGGGCAGTCGACTGACAAGGTAAGTAATTGACTGACAACGTTGAGAGGAAACTCACAGAAAAATCAGTCGACTGGTCCGGATACCAGTCGACTAATCTACTCAAAATAGAGCGATTAGGCTAGCCGTTGACTGAACACCAGCCGACTAGCCCTGGGGGCAGTCGACTGGTATCAGGGCTAAGCTGTTTGGTTAACAACTCTCTCCTCTATTTAAAGAGGATCTTGAGACTTGAGATAGGTTAGCTATTCATTGTGAAATCCTGCTCAAGTGTTCAAGTGCTCAAGCTCCAAGTCTTCTCTCTTCCTCCTAAACCCTAGCTCACATCTTGTAATGAGGAAGAGGTCTTGTGAGAGGTTGTTCTCCACTGAGAAGGAGAAAGCTTTAATCGAAGATTGCTGGGGACTGATCCACTGAAGGATCAAGGGTTCATCCACCTCAAAGACACTTCGTGGAGTAGGAGTAAGCAATCTCCGAACCACGTAAATGTTACATTGTTAGCATTGTTCTAATTGATTGTTTAAGTTTTCGCTTGCGCTAACAATTGTAGAAAGAAAGTGAATTCGGGTGACCAAGCTATTCATCCCCTCCCCCCTCTAGCCGTGTCATCGGTCCCAACACTCCTTCCTCCTGCAGCCATCCATCGACGACTCATCTATCCGACAATCTTGACAAAACAGACGAGAAAGGCAAGTAGAGCTTCATCTTCTTTGATTCCCCACCATCGGTCATCTTCTCCACCAATGCCAATTGCCAAGAGGTAAAGGCCTTTTCCTTCCTTCGGTCATCCACTTCTCATCTTCCTCACACCCGACACCAACCTCATTGCCACTTCTTTCGATACCATCACCACTTGCCCGATTTACCATCAGCTGATCACCTCATCCATAGACCCTCTCCAGAAGATTCATTCCTCGCCACCATCGATCAGTTGCTTCATCTCCATCTCAGTTGGAAGACACTCCCGATGACAACCATCTCCAATCTTCTTCTTCTACAAGGTAATTGATCACTGCAAGTTTTGTGAATTCCCTAGATTTTTAAGTGTTAATTCCAATTCAAATAGATCCAATCATCAGTAGAGTGTAGATCATAGATGGTTCATTTGATGAAACATGTTTGGTTAATTTCCCTTTACGCTATTGTAATTTGGATTGTTTGAATTTTGTATTTAAACTCAATTTGTGTTTAATTGTCGATCATGATTTACATATGATTGGTGGCAAAAGACGATTCGCTTGTCCCCAGCGCCTCCGCCAACCCGTCTCAAAATCAACAAGGTGGGAGTAAATCACGTGGGCTACTAGCCCGGATGTTGTGGTTAGTGCGTAGAAAGATTCAACAAACTAGCTTTGTCAGGTTTTGATCTTCAGACCTTATAATAGCAATGCTCACGTATTAACCATCAGTCCATCCTGTAAGGACATGATTTACGTATCATATGGATCATAGAATGCTTGTGGATTTGGTTAGATCATAATGCCTTGCTTTATGTTTTCATGAGTTGTTTAAAATCATAGTTTAGTTTGCTGATAAGGTTCCATTAGTTACATTTGTTCAAGTTAGATTAATCTCCTAAAATTCTTTTTCGCATTGCATTGTTGATTTGATTATGATTTGGTTAGATAAGATGTTGCATGAAGGTTAGGTTTGATTGGATTGCATTTCTTACATTTTCATGAATTGCTTGTGTTCATAATTTAGTTGTTTACCTTTCTATTAGTTGCATTTTTAATTTCATCTTTGTGGTTAGCCCTAGCATTTGAAAACTCAAACCCCAATTCTTAATAATTCGATTCTAAAATTAGAATTCGTCAACTACATTCCTTGAGAGACAATTTAAGTCATTTCCTATACTGCACTAGTGTAGGAAGGGATTTCAGTATTTTATTTATACTCATATCATGACAATATAGGTTTATCAAATTTGGCACCATTGTCGGGGACACTTTCCAAAGTGTCACATCATCGCATCCAGAGAGTCATATAACACATGTTCTATACTGTAGAAGATCATGTTATCTCACGCTATGTCGACCATGTTGTTCCATATGATATGCTAGCCCACGTATTATCTGATGTGATATGTCAACCCACGTGCTATTGATTAGCTAGGGTAGTTGGGCAGGAGGGTTGGCATGTTAAGTTAAGAAGCGTCAAATTGATGGGGCCAAGCCTGTTGGGCAGAGGTGTTGGATCGGTGGGGCTGAGCCAGCTGGGTAAGAGGTGTCAGATCGGCGAGACCGAGACAACTGAATTGGAGGTGTTGGGTTGAACTTTGTTGGGAAGATTCCTCGAGAGAGATAGGTCTTTGTTGGGAAGATGAGGTTATCCAAAGGCCTGCGCATCCGTAAGAGCGAGCCTCCTTTCATATATTATCAGGTCGTGGGGAATGGTGCACACACTCTCTTATCATGATGAATGAGAAGTCACGTGTAAGAATGAGGAATGTCCCATCGCCATGATTTGACGGTCAAGTCACCCCAAATTATGTTGACCATGTTGCTCACGCGCTATGTTAGTTCATGTGCAGTCTCATGTACTATGACAACCCACGTGTTGTCTCACATGCTATTGATTAGCTAGGGTGGTTGGGTCAGAGGGTTTGACGTGTTAAGTTGAGAGGTGTCAGTTCGGTAGGACTGAGATAGTCGAGTAGTAGGCGTCAGGGTTGGCTTTCGTTGGGAAGACTCCTCGAAAGAGGTAGGTCTTTATCGAGAAGATTCCTTGGGAGATCGGTGACGCAGCTCGTCAAATCTACTCGGTAGTAGACATGCTACATGGAGTCTGTTGACCAAGTCCCAGGTTATATCGCATGACTCCTATGTTGACCGAGTAAAGGACCCAATCACAAGGACTTTTATTTACCTCGACATCAACTATATAATTCTCAAACTCTATTCATGAAATGAGTACATATATATTTAAATTTATTCATTTATTTTAACAAATGTTCAAGTTTATTTATTAAATATAATCAAACTCTTACCAAATTCAACGTCACATTTATTACTGCCCTATCAATAACAGACATAAGTCGTAAATTGATTTAAATGGGTAAAAAAAGAGAAAACATTATTTTATAAGAACAATGATAGAGAGAGTTGAAATAGGAGAGTGAAAATCATAGTGAATGATGTGGTATGACATGACATTTTACATGCACATGTCCGATTATTACTTGGACACTATTGACGGCCTTCGACCGCCGCTCCGAATCAAACTATATCCTGAGGGACACGATGAATCCGTCGGAGATCATGCATGCAAGGTGCCACGTCATTCACTATGATTTTCACTCTCCCATTTTCACTCTCTTAATCATTATTCATTTTATAATTGATGCTCATTTGTTCACCTCGCATTCATGGAGCCATTCAAGATGCATCGATCATGTGTCTCTCATGTTCGACGAAGATATGGCGTCTACTCTATATATATACTGTAGGGTTTTTCGGGTCGCGAAAACCACTTTTCGCGTCGCGGAAACCCCGAAAGCCCCAATAGAAAGGATCCGAGCGAAGAAAACCATTTCAAAAATTTACGAGTGCTCGTTTACATGCTTCAAAACCAATCTACAACCTAGATCTATTAGAGAAGAGAAAAACTACCTTCGATGCGTGCCCCGCAATTCCCGCTCGCTCCTCGGTTAGTGTCGGATCTCAAGGATGCAAAGTAGCAACCCTCTAGAAGTATCCACACAAGCAAGAGAGTGGAGAGGAGAGCCCAAAAGTGTGCTAGCACTTGATTGGGGTCTCGGCAAGATGAGAGGATAGGGAGAGCAAAACAAAAACCCAAAACCAAGTTGGAAGAAGAATCAATCACACACCCACAAAAGACTCATTTTGTGTGTATAAGTGGCCGGCCACCACCTTTGGTAACCCCCTATTTGAATTCAAAATTCAAATGGGGAGGTTACTTGGCCTTGATGATGATGCCAAGTCATCACTTGGTCAAGTCAAGGTGATGTGGCTTGAGTCAAGTCAAACTTGCCTTTTATGGACTTTCCATATTTAGCCAAAGTCAAACTTTGACTTCATTATTCTCCCATGATTAGATTCATCCAACACTTGGATCAAACTCGAGTCCAACTCAAGTTGTCTAATTTGAGTCAAGTCAAACTTGCCTTTTATGGACTTTCCATATTTAGCCAAAGTCAAACTTTGTCTTCATTATTCTCCCATGATTAGATTCATCCAACACTTGGATCAAACTCGAGTCCAACTCAAGTTGTCTAGTTTGAGTCAAGTCAAACTTGCCTTTTATGGACTTTCCATATTTAGCCAAAGTCAAACTTTGACTTCATTATTCTCCCATGATTAGATTCATCCAACACTTGGATCAAACTCGAGTCCAACTCAAGTTGTCTAATTTGAGTCAAGTCAAACTTGCCTTTTATGGACTTTCCATATTTAGCCAAAGTCAAACTTTGACTTCATTACTCTCGGTCCATCATATGGACTTATTCTCCATCTATTGCTCTATGTGTGTGACCCTATAGGTTCTTGTAACGTTGGCAATGCCCTTAAACCTATTTAAGGACATAAGCAATGAGAGGTATCTAGCAACACATCATTGCTACCCAAGTTACAAGAATGTCGAGATCCAACATCACCATTGTGACTAATAATTGTGACCATCACAATATGTGACAACGTCCTTCTATCCTCGATATCTAGATTGATCTTTCATGAGGCATAGACCGTGTCATCCTCAAATCAATCTATATGTCTTGATCTCCAAGTAGACTCACTATAATCAAATAAGCTCAATATCTAATATTGCCTTATTTGGGCATGGCCATGCACTTAGTGGTCTTACTCTATCAAGAACGAAGATATCACTCCCGTCATATAGGAGGGATAGATCCCATCTACGTTACTCACATCCCTCCGCATAATTTGTTACAAACCCAGTAATCGCCTTTATAGTCCACCCAGTTACGGGTGACGTTTGACGAAGCCAAAGTACGTAACTCCTTATGTAGGGAACTATGGTAACTTCAGGTCTAGGACTATAGTCATACTAATAGTCACATGAGAAAGTATATGACACTCATATAACGATCCATGATACTTTCTCATGGCGGGTCATTCAGTATACATTCTCTAATGTATACCCATGTGTCAACTTGATATCTCATATCCATGACTTGTGAGATCAAGTCATCATGTTGACCTACATGCTAGTCTCTATGCATTAACATTGTCCTTGAATGTTAATACTTGACTAGGAATAATTAAAAGTAGTGTTCTCTATATCATCTCACTATCGATTCAACTAATCGATTGATATAGATAAGAACTTTCTACTCAAGGACGTTATTATACTAAGTTATTTGGCACCAATACACATAAGTACAATAACCATAAGAAATGCCTTTATATATAAGAAATATATATACAAGAATATGATACAATGAGTCCAAAAAAGTAATCATCATATGATTGGCTCTAGGGCTCTCACTAACATATACAAGCACAAGGATCCTTCTTTTAACTCTTTAGGGTGGTAAAAAATAATTCATTCACGTGTAACATTCTCATCAATCTCTCCTAAAGTCAACACGATAAAGTAAATTATAGAGATTACTAGTCTGGATGTTATAACTAGTGAGTAGAGAAGACGAACACATTGACTTGTCAAGTTTTGACTCCCAGATCTCATGATGACAATACTCACTTATTAACCATCAATCTATCCTATGGGGATTCTTTTTTTAACTCTCTAAAACCTACATATGTTACATCATATTAGTTTAACAACCATCTAGATTGGAAGACCACATCGTATGTAGATTCCTAACCATGATAATAGCAACAAGTTTATTTTTGTTTCTTTTTTTTTTATTATGTTTTTTTACCTGCTTTTAGTTCATGAACATGACATGCCAACAAACCCTAAGTGTCGACATGATCACACAAGAATGATAATAGTTCTTTGATGGAGTTTCATATTCATTTTTGTTTTACTTGCTTTTAGTTCATGAGCATGCCAAACAAGAATGATAATAGTTCTTTGATATGGACATCGGGTCATGGCAGTCAACAAAGTTCTAGCAATTGTTATGTGACTACATAATTTGTCCCAAGGCCAATATTTGACAAAAGAGATAACTTAATTAGACCCTCATGCCATTTTGTTATCATATAATCCTATTGAAAAATCATACACTTCATGTGATATAATGAGATACTCTTGATACTAGTTTTGTCCTTTCATATCATTTTATCTGTCGAAGCCACCAAAACTGTCATACTCATGATAATAGTTCTTTGATATGGACATCGGGTCATGGCAGTCAACAAAGTTCTAGCAATTGTTATGTGACTACATAATTTGTCCCAAGGCCAATATTTGACAAAGAGATAACTTAATTAGACCCTCATGCCATTTTGTTCTCATCTAATCCTATTGAAAAATCATATACTTCATGTGATATAATGTGATACTCTCGATACTAGTTTTGTCCTTTCATATCAATTTTATCTGTCGAAGCCACCAAAACTGTCATACTCATTGTGAACCTTTTGATATGGAATGACGTCATCAATGGATGTTTATGATGTCACAAATACCAACGTAGTCTATCATAGATGCATAGAAAATTATCATAATTCTCTGCATACAAATTCAAACCTCTTTTCAGTCCCCGCGTTAGAAAAAATTTATTTTCACTCTCTATATGTAAAGTTTTTGTTGGAATTTTGTTGACTTGTATCTCCTCGGTATTTGACTTAGTCAATTTACGACCGTCAGATCTTCCGGGAGGTTGCTTTTGGAGGAAGCAAACTGATTGGTTTATGTTGAGGCTAGTATTCGACACTATCTCCGTAAAACGATATTGCTCCGCTACTGGTGCTCACGGATAGCAGCAATTCATTTCCAAGATACAACGACGTCGTCTCGGAATAGTAGCACTTCAAATTCCGAGACCGGCGAACCTTTCCGTAGGCTTTTTGGACTCTCGATGCAGAAGATGCATGAGTGCAAATGCTTTTTAAATTGCAATGCTTGAATGAATCAAATGATCAAGTGGAGGGATCTATTTATATCGAGTGAAGAGGTAAGTACCCTTTGGTTTGGACAGATCTAGACCGTTCATAACGAAAGGGTATAATACTTTAAAGGTCTTTTAATCTCGTCCCTTGATCTGAAGAGTTATAACTCTTTAGATCTCATCTTGATCTCAGCGGCCAGATTAGAACATTTAATCCGACGCCTCAGATCCATCCTCCCTCTTCACAGTCAGATTTGAATCTGATGCTTCAGATCGCACGTATCTTGAACAATTAATTTCTCATTCACCCTTAATCGGTTTTGAGCAAATAAATAGTCCAGATTTATCTACGCGAAACGTAGATTTCAATTTTGAAGTCAAATTTGACTTTCAACGATTGATGACATCAAAATTTTCTAACAATCCTCCACATGAATGAAAATTAATGCATGTATTGCATGTATGCATGCTGACACTTTACAAGAGTCCAATCGATAAGTCAATGCATTGGGAAAGGTAGCTTGTGGCTTTAAACCTTCTGTAGTGGAATGCTATCGAGCATACTAGGCCACGCAGTGAACGTGATATCTTGAACTGCTCAGCTGTTGGTGTATACTAAGACAATAACACCCACACAGAGACTTATCTCACCCACTTTTGGTTCTCATGGTTGGTTCTGTTTCGGCCATGGACATCATCTTGGATTCATGAGTGTTTCATTGAAGTGGTCTGTCTTCACACTCACATATGTGACACTTCTATCAAGAGTATCCTACCATACTCCACCTTAAAGGTATATAAGTCATTAAAAGCATAAGCTTATCCTCACTACATATGGTAGGACAGCACCAAATCATCCTAGGATTGGAATAGTAGAGAGAATTATTTCTCTTGTGCTGTTGCACAACTTATGTAACTTCGTTATCCCATTGAACCAAGATCTTGGGATCTCCAGTCAACAAGGTTGGGTTACCGCTACAGTCATTTTTAGTTGTAGATTTTAAATCTCATTCCTCTTGATGAGCAGTATACTTAATCTTGATTTAGCCCCTTTGTTAGGGGATTTGCCAAATTATCCTTAGATTTGACATAATCGATTGCAATCACTCCGTTTGAGATCAACTGCCTAATGGTATTATGCCGACGGCATATATGTCGTGACTTACCATTATATATACTACTCTGTGCCCTTCTAATTGTTGATTGACTATCATAGTGGATAAGTACGGCGGGCACAGGTTTTGTCTAGCTCGGAATATCTTCCAAGAAATTCCGCAGTCATTCAGCTTCTTCAACTTCTTTGTCAAGTGCTATAAACTCGGATTCCATTGTTGACCGAGCTATGCACGTCTGCTTAGTGGATTTCCAAGATACTGCTCCCCCACCGATCGTGAATACATATCCACTGGTGGATTTGGAGTCTATTGTATCGGTGACCCAATTAGCATCACAATATCTCTCCAAGACTGTAGGATACCTTCCGTAATGTAATCCATAGTTCATAGTATATTTTAAATATCTAAGAACTCGCATAAGTGCTTTCCAATGGGTGTCGTTTGGATTGCTCGTAAAATGACTCAGTTTGTTGCCCACACAGGCAATATCCGAACGAGTACAGTTTGTGAGATACATCAAATTGCCAATTATCCGGAAATATTCCAATTGTGATATGGGTTTACCATGATTTTTCGCTAAGTGTTGACTTAGATCCATATGTGTTTTTACAGTAGAGAGATCGTATGCGTTGAATCATTTCAATACTGACTCTACATAATGGGATTGTGTTAAAACTATCCCATCGGACGTCCTGAGAATTTTAATTCCCAATATGACATCTGCTAGACTCATATCTTTCATGTCGAAACTATTGGTCAACATTTTCTTAGTACTCATGATGATATTATTATTACTTCCCATTATGAGCATGTCGTCTACGTATAAACAGACGATTACTTAACTCTCAGGTGTGCTTTTGTCATAAATACATTTGTCACATTCATTTATTCTAAATTCGTTTGATAGCATTATTTTGTCAAATATTTCGTGTCATTGCTTTGGTGCTTGTTTAAGTCTGTACAACGACTTAACAAGTCGACACACCTTTCCCTCAGTTCCAGGAGCTATGAACCCCTCGGGTTGCTCCATATAGATTTCTTCTTCCAACTCACCATTTAAGAATGCAGTCTTAACATCCATTTGGTGTATTTCAAGGTCATACAATGTTGCAATGGCTATCAGCACTCATATGGACGTAATCCTTGTCACCGGTGAGTAGGCATCGAAGTAATCAAGGTCTTCCTGTTGCTTATACCCTTTAGCTACAAGTCTGGCCTTATACTTGTCAACCGATCCATCATCTTTATACTTGCGTTTTAGTATCCACTTACAACCTAATGGTTTAGTACCAGAAGGAAGGTCTACTAATTCCCAAGTATGGTTATTCATGATGGACTCGATTTCACTATTGACAGCTTCTTTCCACAATGGGGCGTCGGGACCAGAGAGAGCTTCGCTTAGTATTCTTGGGTCAATTTCTGACATGAATGTCATGAAATCTGGACCGAACGATTTCTCAACTCTAGCCCATTTGCTCCGACGTGGTTCTTCGCTTTGATCGTCAATAGCCCTTTTTTGACAACTAAATTCTGGAACATTATCTTTGTTAGAACTGCCGTTGTCATTATTTTGAGCGTTTCCCTTCTTATTTGGGAACACGTCTTCAAAAACAAAATATTGCATTCCGAGATTCTATGGTTGGACCCACATGAATATCAGGAATGTCTGACTTATGAACTATGAAGCGATATGCACTACTGTTTTGGGCATATCCGACAAATATTGTATCGAACGTTTTAGGTCCGATCTTAACTTGCTTTGGCTTAGGTACTTTTGACCTTGGCTAAGCACCCCCACACTTTCAAGTATTTGTACGATGGCTCGTGGCCTTTGAGAATGTGGTTTGCTGATAATATGGCTCCCACCCCCCATAAGTTCTAAGGTAAGCTGGAATAGCTCAGTTGATTAGAATATGTGGCTATTAACCATAAGGTCGGAGGTTCAAACCCTCCTTTTGCTTGTGCTTTTTTAGGTAATTTTTAGAAATCCTTCCATGAAGGAGAGAGTTTCTCGATTACCGCAGCAACTTTGAATAACTCGTTCAACGGCATTCCTTCGGCGTCCAGATCATACATTATCAGTTGCATGTCTTGGACCTGAGACGTGACGCTCTTGGAATCCACCATTTTGAAATCCAGAAACCGGCCGACGATGAATTTCTTCAGTTCGGCGTTTTTCGATTTTGTATTTCTTCTTCAGCGATTCCCACATCGACTTGGTCGTCTCCATTATGCAATATACATTATATAACGCATTATCTAGCGCATTTAAGAATGTAATTGCGACATAGGAAGTCTCCGTGTGACCATGCATTGCGAGCAGCCTAGCTCCCGGAATTATTTTTTGTAGCGGCTGGCGGGTCTTCACGTAGGAACCGTACAAGGTTCAACGTGGTCAAGTAGAACAACATCTTCTGCTGCCATCTTTTGAAGTCGGCTCCATTGAATTTCTCCGGCTTCTCGGCGTGAGGGACGGCAGTTGGTACATTGAAGTTGGCTCCGTTGAATTTCTCCGGCTTCTCGATGTGAGGGACGGCGGTTGGTGCATTGAAGTCGGCTCCGTTGAATTTCTCCGGCTTCTCAGCGTGAGGGACGGTAGTTGGTACATCGTTGATTCCGGCCATATCAGTTTGCCGAATATCGTTTTACGATTGTTGGAATTTTTTGACTTGTATCTCCTCGGTATTTGACTTAGTCAATTTACGATCGTCGGATCTTCCGGGAGGTTGCTTTCTGAGGAAGCAAACTAATTGGTTTACGTCGAGGCTAGTGTTCAACACAATCTCCGTAAAAAGATATTGCTCCGCTACTGGTGCTCACGGATAGCAGCAATTCATTTCCAAGATACAATGACATCGTCTCAGAATAGTAGCACTTCAAATTTCGAGACCGACGAACCTTTCTGTAGGCTTTTTGAACTCTCGATGCAGAAGATGGATGAGTGCAAATGCTTTTTAGATTGAAATGCTTGAATGCTTGAATGAATCAAATGATCAAGTGGAGGGATCTATTTATATTGAGTGAAGAGGTAAGTACCCTTTGGTTTAGACAGATCTGGACCGTTCATAACGAAAGGGTATAACCATTTAAAGGTCTTTTAATCTCGTCCCTTGATCCCATCTTGATCTCAGCCGCCAGATTAGAACATTTAATCCAACGCCTCAGATCTATCCTCCCTCTTCACAGTCAGATTTGAATCCGACGCTCCAGATCGCACGTATCTTGAACAATTAATTTCTCATTCACCCTTAATCGATTTTGAGCAAATAAATAGTCCAGATTTATCTACGCAAAACGTAGATTTCGATTTTGAAGCCAAACTTGACTTTCAACGATCGATTACATCAAAATTTTGCCAACAGTTTTATTTGTTTCAACTATCAATTAATCGAATTATCTTCAAGTTTTTTAGGTATAAAAAATTTGAAATCAAGTATAATCCTTCGTAAATTCAGTATCATTTAACTAAAATTTAATATATTTTCTATCAAATTATGTACGACCTAATTAATTCATCCTAAGCTAATCGATTGACATGAACTCCTAATCAATTGGTCAGGAGTAAAAAGAATTATGCTCAATTTGATAGAAAATATACTAAATTCTAATTTAAATGTGTTGAATTTAGGAAGAATTATACTTATTTTTGGACATTTCGTACCTGTGAAAAATAAAGATGGTGTTCTTTTGTGACAAATACAACTGATTAATTACCGATCAATTCTTAATCAATCGAAACTCCCCAATCTACTGTCTCAATTGATTTGAGTGGCTCCAATCAATTGTGGGCAGTTTTGATCAAATCTCGATCAACTAAATTTGAAAAAAGGGTCGTACATAATTTAATAGAAAATATATTAGATTCTAGTTATATGATACTGACTTTAGGAAGAATTATATCTCATTTTATATTTTTTTATCAAAAAAAAATAATGAGGGCAATTAAATAAATTAGTATGTATTAGAAAGTTAGCAAATAGAACTTTACATGCAGAGAGCGGAAATGAACTTTTTCTAATATAGAGATTGAAGATAAAATATAAGATATAATTGAGAAATTAATTTGAAAATTAGTTTTAATTTATAATTATATTGATTTGGTTCGTGTTCATTAAATCAAGAGTATATAATTGTATTTTATTTTATCGAGTTAAATTAAATGAATGAAGGGGAGGGTGATGTTAGAGTTCCTTTAACGGTTTAAGAAAGTGTGAATCAAGTCTCCTTGGAGTACACAACGATGAGCAATTTGCGGACTCGAGCGATCATCTAATAGAGGAGGATCCATAGGAAGATAACATACATCCACGATATGGTTTAGTTCTTTGTCAAGTTAAGAACTTGACTAGTGCCTTGTGGTTGGATTCTAAGTGGTCCTTCAGCGTTAATAGAAAAAAATAAATCACGAAAATTACTAATTTGAATATTATGACTATCTTATGGTCGGATTCTAACATCTTATAATCCAAGTCAGAAATTTTCTATATTTTTTATATATGCATCGAGTGTGCAAAGATTTTAAATATGCTTCTTTCTTTATGTGTTAAGTTGCCCCGTCGATGTTGCAAGTTGAATTTTTCATTAAGATATTTTAGAAAGGGCTGCATCAATTTATTTCTTAAGAGTTCCCGCCAAATAGGAGTTTGACTAATAGTAATTTTCCAATATTACTTTACAAATTATTTTAAACTATTGGACTTTCTGTTATTCCATCTGATTGCCGGAGATTACAGAGGTTAATATAAATTGGAAATTACATAATTAAAATTAATCTTATCTGTTGGATGACCTAACTTAATAATCTCAAGTAAGTTAGATGGTCTAAGCTAATAATCTCAAGCTAGCAGGGGATTGGTTTGGCCGAGCTTCCGATGGTCGGCGCAGAATAGTCCGTCCACTTGAGTTATCTGCTGCTGCCTTAACTGTTGTGGTTGATCTTCTCCGATCACGTTCCCAGATGATCGGAAGGCAACTGGAGAGGAAGATGAACGAAACTGAAGTCTCCAAGCAGATCCAACAGATGGTGTGATTTATCCATCAGGAGGCTGAAAATGATTAGGATGAGAAAAGGAAACACTTAAGGAAGAATTAAACAATTTCATATTACAAATTAGAATGTGCAATTATACACAGAATTTGTTCAAGAAAGAATGCAAAAGAGTTCCTAAATGCAATTTCCACCCAATTTTCTTTGCAGGTTTAGGCGATCATGCTGAATAGAAGCGTATGCATAACTTTTGCATAACTAAAACATCGTTCGTCTCATTTGTTCACGTATAATACAACTCAACATTAAATAACAAGTATCTATAAGATTAAACATCAGCATTTCCCGAGTCAACATCAAAAGATGACGTCCGTTGCACAAATAGTCTGAGTCTCTCCGCTTCACCGATTGCAGTTAACCATTCTGTAAGAACATTCATTGTCACATAGTTTGGTTTGCATCCCTGCGAGCTCATCTTGTCCATAAGCTCGAAGACTTTATTAGAAATGTTATGGTCCTTAAAACCCATGAAAATGGAGTTGTAGGTCATGACGTCGGGTAATATATCTTGTTTCTGCATCTCATGAAAGAGGTCTATTGCAGCATCAACTTTATGATTCTTACAATAAGAATCAATGAGGATGTTATAAATAACAGTGTCGGCCGGCACCACTGACATATCCATGCTCCTGAAGATCTTCATGGCCAGGTCAAGTTCACCAGCTTTGCAGTAACCGTTGATCAGAGCTCCATAAGTGACAACATTAGGTTTGCATCCATCATCGACCATTTCGCTGAGGAATTTATCAGCCTTCGAAAAATCACCAGCCTTGCAGAAAGCATCAATCAAAGTAGTGTATATGAAGATATCAGGCCTAAGCCCTGCCTTGCACATTTCGTCGTGTATCTCAAATGCCTTATCCAACCTCTTCTTCTTGCAAAACCCACTGATCAAAGTGTTATAGATCTTTATGTCTACAAGAAAACCATTCTTTCTCATCAACGACACATTCGAATAAGCATCATCCAACTTACCAACTTGACTCAACCCATATATGAGAGTAGAGTATGTTCCATAATCAGGGGAAACTCCTACCTTGATCATCTCATCAAGCAACGCCGTCGCCATTCCTACATTGTTGGAATGAAGAAAAGCACCAATCAGGATGTTATAGGTGATAGCATTGCCTTTAACTTCCGGCCATTCAACCTTTTTCTTTTGAAAAAAATCTAGGGCACTTACGATCATCCCATGTTTGCACATTCCATTTACAAAGGCGTTCAGCGTAAACACATTGACGGCAACCGTTTCCTTCTCCATCCTGATAAGCAATTCATGAGCCATGTCCAACTCAGCAGCCTTGCAGAAGGCATCGATCAAGGTGGTGTAAGTCACACTGTTAGGATCACAAGCATGGCTTGATTTCATCCTATCAAGCAAGGAGAGACCATCGTGAAGCCTTCCTGCCTTGCAGAGCCCATCGATGAGAATGCTAAAAATGATTGTGTTAGGGGACACTCCCGAATCTGGGCCTGACATTGCGTCGAGCACGTTCAGTGCATCGTCGAGGCGACGGGATTTGCAAAGGTGTTTGATGAGTATACCGAAGGTGACTACGCTGGGGCGCACGCCCAAGCCTTTCATCTCCGAAAACAGAAGATTCATACTTGCAAAGTCTCGAATTGCAGCTAGGCCGGACAAGAGGGAGTCGCACACAGGTGCCTCGATGGAGCCGCCAGCATCCTTTACCGCGTGGAAGAAATCCCATGCCCCGGAGGTGGCGCCGCCATGGCACAGCTTGTTGATGAGCTGAGTGAACAGGAGGGCGTCGGGCGGGAAAAATCCCATCTTGGCCATCTGGACGAGGAGGGCGAGGGACTCCTCGTTCAGGGGATGGCTTCGCTTGGCCAGGGCGGAGAAAACGATCGACCGAGTGGCGGCGTCAGGCGGGGAAGTGGAGTCAGGGGAAAGCATGCCTCGGAGGATCGACCAGGCGGCAGTGAGGCGACCGGGAGAGGAGGAGTTGAGAAGGGAGAAAAGCTGGTCGTTAAGATGGCCAAGTGCGGCATTGAGGGAGGGTTTCTCAGTTAAGAGGTGGATCACGTCGCTCCGGGTGCCTACGCTACCATCGCATTCGACGGCGGCGGTGGAAAAGGAGGAGAAGTAGAGGCGGCGGAGAGCCGTCGAAAGCAAACACGGATTCTTCACCAGCTTCATCTTCCCGGTTTGGCCACTCCACGCGGCTGCGTTGGCAAAAACTTGGGTTCTTATAGCCGTAAAGGAATCCGCTGGAAGGCATCGTCAGCGTCCATACTGCCTTTAGATTCGTGTAGTTATCGTGATTAACCCGTTTGGAGCGATGGGAATGATATTGAATCAGTGGATCAGCGATAACAAACTCATATATATATATATATATATATATATATATATATATATATATATATATATATATATATATATATATATATATATATAAGGATTTACTCTCCTGCGGACCGCGTGAGCAACCACTGTTGATCAGTGCCTGATCGGTCACCGTGACCAATTAGGCCATTGCCTGATCGGCCACCGGGGCTCAGGAGCGTTTCTGACGGGTTCATCGTACCCCTAGGGTTCATCGCTCACTCCCTGGGTTATAGTTTTGTTCGGGGGCAACGACCGAAGGCCGTCGCTGGAGTCCGATCGACGCTCCCAACGCAAACCTTACTACGCAAACCCGAGCAAACCTTACTACATAAGGATTCATGAAAGTCGTCGGATGCGCAGGGGAAAAAAGCCGGGATTAGATCTCGACCGTCGGTTTCCCGCTCATTCCCGATGCTTCGAGGCCACTTACCCTGCCGCCGCACGAGTCTGACAGATGACGCCTCGTTGCCAGGGAACTCTAGTCGGGGGAGGACACGTGGTAAAGTATTAAATGCTAATTTGATTCGGTATTCGGCCCATAATGGTTAAGATTCGGAGACCATAATGAGAGCGGGGGCTATGATGTAATGGATGTTCGATCGGGCAAATAGCCAAGTCAGTCGGGCTCATCGCCTCCTTCGACTATACTTGAAGGAGAGTCTTGTGATCCGGTCGGGTAGGTTATATGAGCCGTTTACTCGGCTGGTCGGGTTATGACTCGGTCGGACAAAGACGGTCAGGTTCGCTAGGTGTCAACCTAGCTTGAAGGCTCAGAGTTCAAGGTTGCTTAGGTTGAGGCCGGTTGCCGGTATCCGGTCGGGCGTCGCCGGTCGGGAAAGTTCAGTCGGGCGGAGGTAAAAGCACGTGCTAGGCTCCCTCGAAAAGGAGAGGTGGCAAATATGTAGTGGTGCTCCCGGTCGGGCACTCCCGGTCGAGGATGCCCGGTCGGGCCCTCCCGGTCAGGAATGCCAGGTCGAGCACGTCCGGTCGGGAACTCCCCGCCAGACGACTTAATCACCTTGTTAATGGAATCATTCACCCGCTCTAAGAAGCGACTTACACAGGTCGACTATACGGTCTGGCTCAGCCGGTCGGACCTGCCCCGACCAATGGGGTGGATCAATACATACCAAGAATGGTCGGGTCCTCACGGTGGTGGGTCCGTTCCAAACACATGGATAGTCGAGAGGCCTAGCTTACCTGACCGGCCGTCTTCACTCGGTCGGTCAAGCTTGGGTAGGCTCATAGCTGCCCAACAGGACAAGCCCAAGTGATCGAGCGAACACATGACCCAGATTGGTCAGCTATTATCAGGATCCCAATAGCAATAAGATCTCCCAAATCTTCTCATTATAAGGAAAAGACATCTGCCTTAATCATGACTTGGAAGGGGATCAAACATTAATGAGGATCGAAATGACACCTTGGATAGACATCTAGGCGACCGTGACAGACTCACAAGGTAATAAGGCTGTCAAAAGATCAATCTGTCAGCTGTGTTGGGGCAATCGACCCTAATATGATCTGGAGAATCATGAGTTTTGATGTGTGTGTTAATATGGTTAAGTTAGGGTTTGTGGTTGTTCTAATATGTGTATGTGAGTTTGCAAGTTTACAGGTACACATGGACTTGGTTGATGTCTTTAGGTGAAGGGTGACATGGAGGCAAGCTGAAAGCTTGTGTGCGCATCCGAGGGACCATGGACAAAGCAGGAATGATGAAGCCGAGGGAAGCGGACTTCGAGGCGTACCTGAAGGATAGCATGGAGACAAGCTGGAGGCTTGTGTGCGTATCCGAGGGACGAGGGCCAAAGCGAAGAAGCCTTGAAGGCGATTGGTCGAGGCTGCTGAAGCAGAGACGATGAGCTGAGGGATGCGGACTTCGAGGCATGCGTGAAGGATGACATGGAGGCAAGCCGGAGGCTTACGTGCGCATCTGAGGGACGGGAGCCGAAGCGAAGAGGGCGTGAAGGTAACAGATTGAGACTGCTATTGAAGAGTCAACCAGGTCGTAAGGGTCCGAGTGATAAGTGATTGTACTCGGGGACTAAGCCGGGAGAGTTCGAGTACGGAGAGAAATGTACTCGGGGAGTGTAACCCTAGGCTTAGGGAAGGACCAGTCGACTGCTCCAGGGGCAGTCGACTGGTAATGCCTGGCAGATTCGAACGTTGGCTGTAACGGTCGAATCTGAGTGGGACCAGTCGATTGCCCCAGGGGTAGTCGACTGGTAACGACCCGTTTAGACTTGAGCTCTATTTAAAAAAGCTTGTTTCATGCTTTTGTTTCTTGGCGAAACTTGCTTGGTCAAAACTAGTTAGTAACATATTGTACTCCGGTAGTGTCCAGAGCTTGTGGAGAGGTTTCTTCACTCACAAGGAGCTACGAGTTCTAGCCGAAGGTGCTCCGGGGAATCATCCACCAACAGATTAGGGATCGCCCACCTTACGGGCAGTCGTGGAGTAGGAGTATTATCTCCAACCACGTACATCGGTGTGTTTCTTCCTTGTTTTAGTTTAGTTTAGTTTTATTTTAGTATATTCTGCTTGCGCAACTAACCATGTAGGAAGAACGAATCGAACATTGCTATCCCCCCCCCCCCCCGCGTCTAGCAAGGCGTAACGATCTAACAAGTTGGTTAGTTTTTAATGAGATAAGATAGGCTTAACAAGACAGGGGCCTCCTCCTCCTTCATATAAGGCCCTTGGTGCTTCAGAGAAGGGATTCCTATTGCTGGAATTTTTCTTCTCCACCCTTTGTGTTCCTGTTTTGGTCCGACCCCGACTCAACCATTCCCTACTAGCCTTTGAGCCCGACCCTGACTCACACGCTGCCGCAACTCGAGTCATCTTGATCCGACCCAGTCATCTGAGCGAGAGTCCTCTCCGCTTGTCGACAGGATTATTTATCATGTCACAAATACCAACGTAGTCTACCATAGATGCATCGAAAATTGTCCTAAATTCTCTGCATGCAAACTCGAACCCCTTCTCAGTCCCCGTGTCAGAAAAAATTTATTTTCACTCCCTGTATGTAAAATTTTATGTGTTTCAACTATCGATTTATCGAATTATCTTCAAGTTTTTTAGGTATAAAAAGTTTGAAATCAAGTATAATCCTTCGTAAATTCAGTATCATTTAACTAAAATCTAATATGTTAGAATTTGGTGACCTGAATTCAGTTTGATCCGTTAATTTATTATTAGATATTTTCTTATTAATATGTTAATTAACAAATTCTTTATAAATCAATTAATTAACAGTTTCGTTATTATTATTATTTTTTGACTAAGTATCCTAAGGTCTCTATAAATTGTGTATCCCATGGACAAGTTTGATCAATCAAGAAAGTTATTTTGTTACCTCTTCTTTCTTTCTCTCTACCTCTTTTTTCTCTCTATTTCTCTTTACTTTATCAGAGCCGCCGACTTTGTATTCCACCGTTCATAGTGATTTTTCCTCCTCTGCCCGTGGTTTTTCCCGTCAAGGGTTTTCCACGTAAATCTGGTGTGTTCTCTATTGTTCTTGTTATCGTTTTTTGTGCTAATCTCGTTTCAAGTGGTATCAGAGCAAGGTTGGTTTTGAGGATTTCAACCAGAATTAATAACAACGGCAAGCATGAAGTATGATATTCCGCTTTTGGATCGCAACACCAGGTTTACGCTGTGGCAGGTTAAGATGCGAGCAGTGCTAGCACATATGGACTTGGACGACGCACTGTTCGAGATAGACAACATGCCCTCGACATGGACAAAGGAGGAAAAGGAACATAAGGATCGAAAATCCCTATCTCAGATCTACCTTCACCTATCGAATGAGATTTTACAGGATGTGTTGAAGGAGAAATCCACTGCTGTACTATGGCTAAAATTGGAGCAGTTGTACATGACGAAAAGTCTTACAAACAAACTGGGTCTGAAACAACGTTTGTATTCTCATCGCATGGTAGAAGGTACGTCGTTAAGAGATCACTTGACCGTGTTTAAGGAAATCATCTCTGACCTAGAGGCTTTGGAGGTCAAATATGACGATGAAGATTTAGCATTGATCTTAATGTGTTCTTTACCCTCGTCATATACGACTTTTAGAGATACTATTTTATATAGTCGTAATACTCTTACTTTGAATGAAGTTTATGATTCATTATTTTCGAAAGAGAAAATGAAACAGCTTGTCGAAGGATTTGAGGCTTAGAGTGAGGGTCTTATTATTCGAGGAAGGACTCAGGAGAAAGACTCTGATGATAATATCAAGGGCAGGTCGAAATTCAGAAATATCGATAAGATCTGTAATTATTGCAAGAAGAAGGGACACATCAAATTAGAATGTTACAAGCTGCAAAATAAGAATAAAAGGGCAGGTGAAAATTCGAGGGGAAAACAATCATAGAAGTCTGGTGAGGCTGATGTTGCCGAAAATTACAATGATGGTGAACTTCTCGTTGCATCTAATGTTGATTTAAAGCAAAATGAGGAATGGATTCTTGATTCTGGTTGTATGTTTCATATGTGTCCCAATCGGGACTGGTTTTCAACTTATGAAACGGTTTCGAGTGGTGCCATTTTGATGGGCAATAATGCATCTTGCAGAATCGCTGGTATTGGTACGGTCAGAATTTAGATGTTTGATAGTGTCATTCGGGCACTTGGTAATGTGAGGCACGCCCCTGATTTGAAGAGAAATATGATGTCTTTGAGTATTCTTGATTCTAAAGGGTACAAGTACACTGGTGAAGGTGGAGCTGTGAAGGTCAGTAAAGGGTCTCTTGTTGTGATAAAGGGACTAAGGAGAACCGCCAATTTATATGTTATGCAGGGATCCACAGTAATAAGTGATGTTGTCGTCAAAGGTGACATTGATAAAAGAAGATCACTTACGGGGTACGTGTTCACTATTGGTGGTTGTGCTATCAGTTGGAAAGCTACTTTGTAGAATACAGTTGCATTGTCCACTACAGAAGCTGAATATATGACTATTACAGAAGCAGTTAAGGAAACTATTTGGTTGAAAGGACTTTACAGTGATCTTAGCGAAGACTTGCAGCTTACTACAGTCTTTTGTGATAGTCAGAATGCTATTTTCCACACGAAGGATCAGATGTTTCATGAGAGGACAAAGTACATTGATGTGAGGTATCATTTTATACTTGATGTTATTGCTCGTGGTGATATGATTGTCAGGAAGGTCAGTACTCATGATAATCCTGCTGATATGATGACTAAGTCACTCCCTATAGACAAGTTTAAGCATTGCTTGGACTTGGTTGATGCTAGATGCTGGGATTTGCCGGTGGGACTTTTGTGGAAGAGGTGGAGAATGTTCTTTTGAAGATTTATTGAATTTACGTCAAGGTGGAGATTGTTAGAGTTTGGTGGCCCGAATTCAGTTTGATCCGTTAATTTATTATTAGATATTTTCTTATTAATATGTTAATTAACAGATTCATTATAAATCTGTTAATTAACAGTTTCGTTGTTATTATTATTTTTGACTAAGTATCCTAAGGTCTCTATAAATTGTGTATTTCACGGACAAGTTTGATCAATCAAGAAAGTGTTTGTTACCTCTTCTTTGAATTTTCTTTTCTCTACCTATCTTTTCTCTCTACTTCTCTTTACTTTATCAGAGCCACCGACTTTGTATTCCCCCGTTTATAGTGATTTTTCCTCCTCTGCCCGTGGTTTTTCCCGTCAAGAGTTTTCCACGTAAATCTGATGTATTCGCTATTGTTCTTGTTGTCGTTTTTCGTGCTAATCTCGTTTCATAATATATTTTCTATCAAATTGAGTATGACCTAATCAATTCATTCTAAGCTAATCGATTGACATAAACTTTTAATTAATTGGTCAGGCGGAAAAAGAATTGTGCTTGATTTGATAGAAAATATACTAAATTTTAATTTAAATGTATTGAATTTAGGAAAAATTATACTTATTTTTGGACTTTTCGTACCTGTTAAAAATAAGGCTGATGTTCTCACGCGACAAATACAACTGATGGATTACCGATCAATTTTTAATCAATCAAAGCTCCCCAATCGATTGCCTCAATCGATTTGAGTGGCTTCAATCAATTGTGGAGAAATTTGATTAAATCTCGATCAACTGGATTTGAAAAATAGGGTCGTACGTAATTTGATAAAAAAAAATATACTAGATTCTAATTTTATGATACTGAATTTAGAAAAAATTATATCTTATTTTGGACTTTTTTACCAAATAAAATAATGGGATAATTAGGTAAATTAGTATATATTAGAAAGTTGAAGAAATAGAACTTTGTATGTAGGGTGTAGAAATGAACTTTTTTAATATAGGGATTGAAAATAAAATTTGAGATATAATTAGGGATTTAAAGACAAGATGAATCATATGCGGAAGGAGGAACAAAACAAAAGCCAACAGTGAATAGATTTGATTGTTTGATTGGTCCAGCTTTGCAAATATTTGATTGTTTGATTTGATTAATTTTATAAAGTTTTTTTTTCTAGAATTTTTGATATTCTGGTCTCGTCTGATCGGTTTTTAATTGATCGATTCGTTGGTCCGTTTGACAAACACTAGATAGAGCTGAGTAAATCATAATAAAATTTGAAGTTGGTTACATTTAAGACAGTGAGACAAAAAGTTTTGATTTAAACTTAAAAATCAAACGAAATTAATTTAAAAGTTAGTTTTAAATTATAATTATATTGATTTGGTTCGTGTTCATTAAATCAAGAGTATATAATTGTATTATATTTTATCGAGTTAAATTAAATGAATGAAGGGGAGGGTGATGTTAGAGTTCCTTTAACGGTTTAAGAAAGTCAATCAAGTCTCCTTGGAGGACACAACGATGAGTAATTTGCGCACGGTTTAGTTCTTTGTGAAGTTAAGAACTTGACTAGTGCCTTGTGGTTGGATTCTATGTGGTCCTTGTTACGGGATTAGAACGGAAAAACGACAACAAGAATAATAGAGAACATACCAGATTTACGTGGAAAATCCTTGACAGGGAAAACCACGGGCAGAGGATGAAAAATCACTAAGAACGACGGAATACAAAGTCGGCAATTCTTATATCATAATAAAGTAAAGAGAAGTAGAGAAAAGGAGAGGTAGAGAAAAGAAAGAAGAGATAACCCAAAAACTTTCTTGATTGATTGATTCAACTTGTCTATGAGATACACAATTTATAGGGATCTTAGAATACTTAGTCAAATAAAAAATTAATAACAAAACTGTTAATTAACAGATTTATAAAGAATCTGTTAATTAACATATTAATAAGAAAATATCTAATAAATTTTAACGGATTAAACAGAATTCGGGTCACCAAATTCTAACAATCTCCACCTTGACGCGAATTCCACAAATCTTCTAATGAACATTCTCCACCTTTTTCACAAAAGTCCCACAGGCAAATCTCAGCATCTAGCATCAACCAAGTCCAAGTAATGCTTTGTCCTCTCATGAAACATCTGATCCTTCGTGAGGAAAATAACACTCTAACTATCACAAAAGACTGTAGTAATTTGTAAGTCTTCGCTAAGCTCACTGAAGAGTCCTTTCAGCCAAATAGTTTCCTTACAAGCTTTCCGTAAGTGATCTTCTTTTATCCATATCACCTTGTGACGGCAACATTACTTATTACTGTGGATCCCTGCAGAACATATAAACTGGCGGTTCTCCTTAGTCCTTTCATCACAACAAGAGACCCTTTACTGACCTTCACAGCTCCACCTTCACCAGTGTACTTGTATCATTTAGAATCAAGAACACTCAAAGAGATCATATTTCTCTTCAAATCAGGAACGTGCCTCACATTACCAAGTGTCCGAATGACACCGTCAAACATCTTAATTTTGACCGTACCAATACCAGCAATTCTGCAAGATATATTATTGCTCATCAAAATGGCACCACTCGAAACCGTTTCATACGTTGAAAATCAGTCCCGATTGGGACACATATGAAACGTACAACCAGAATCAAGAATTCATTCCTCACTCTTCTTCAAATCAGCATCAGAGCCAACGAGAAGTTCACCATCACTATAATTTTCGGCAACATCAGCCTCACCAGACTTCTCTGATTGTTTTTCCTTCGAATTTTTACCTACCCTTTTATTCTTATTTTGCAGCTTATAACATTCAGATTTGATGTGACCCTTCTTCTTACAATAATTACATATCTTATCGCTATTTCTGGATTTCGATCTGCCCCTGATATTACCATCAGAGTCTTCCTCCTGAGTCTTTCCTCGAATAATAAGACCCACACTCTGAGTCTCAGATTCTTCGACAAGCTGTTTCATTTTCTCTTTTGAGAATAATGAATCATAAACTTCATTCAAAGTAAGAGTATCACGACTATATAAAATAGTATCTCTAAAAGTCATATATGACGAGGGTAAAGAACACAGTAAGATCAATGCTAAATCTTCATCGTCATATTTGACCTCCAAAGCCTCTAAGTCAGAGACAATTTCCTTAAACACGGTCAAGTGATCTCTTAACGACGTACCTTTTGCCATCCGATAAGGATACAAACGTTGTTTCAGACCCAGTTTGCTCGTAAGACTTTTTCTCATGCACAACTGCTCCAGTTTTAGCCACAGTGCAGTAGCGGATTTCTCCTTCAAAATATCCTGTAAAATCTCATTCGATAGGTGAAGGTAGATCTGAGATAGAGCTTTTTGATCCTTACGTTCCTTTTCCTCCTTTGTCAATGTCGAGGGCATCTTGTCTATCCCGAACAGTGCGTCGTCCAAGTCCATATGCGCTAGCACTGCTCGCATCTTAACCTGCCACAACGTAAATCTGGTGTTGCGATCCAAAAGCGGAATATCATACTTCATGCTTACCGTTGTCATTAATCCCGTTTGAAATCCTCAAAACCAACCTTGCTCTGATACCACTTGTTACGAGATTAGAATGGAAAAACGATAACAAGAACAATAGAGAACACACCAGATTTACGTGGAAAACCCTTGACAGGGAAAACCACGGGCAGAGGAGGAAAAATTACTAAGAACGATGGAATACAAAGTCGGCAACTCTTATATCATACTAAAGTAAAGAAAAGTAGAGAAAAGGAGAGGTAGAGAAAAGAAAGAAGAGATAATCCAAAAGCTTTCTTGATTGATTGATTCAACTTGTCTATGAGATACACAATTTATAGGGACCTTAGAATACTTAGTCAAATAAAAAATTAATAACAAAATTGTTAATTAACAAATTTATAAAGAATCTGTTAATTAACATATTAATAAGAAAATATCTAATAAATATTAACGGATTAAACAGAATTCGGGTCACCAAATTCTAATAGTCCTCAAGATTAATATGAAAAAAAATAAATCACGAATGTTATTAGTTTGGATATTATGACAATCTTATGGTTGGATTCTAGCATCTTATAATCCAAGTCAGAAATTTTCCTGACAATTTAATTCTTAAGAGTCCCGACAAATAGGAGTTTGTCTAATAGTAATTTCCCAATATTACTTTACAAATTATTTTAAACTAATGGACTTTTTTTTATTTACAAGGATATCCAAGCTTGCACCCGACTAATCCATTTGGCTGACCGGCCCTGCCCCACAATCTTTAACGAGAGTCTCCACCGGTCAACGAGGGTAAATCGCGGAACGGAGACATGTGGCGACTTCACCACTGATGATATCGGTATCAGATGGCCTGACCACGTAGCAGCAAGTGGCGATTTCTTCCGTCAGCATACTGCAAACTCTACCAGGGAGGAATCGAACCCGGGAAGTGAAGATTTACCCAAGTAAGTCATTACTAATCACGTCATGCCCACGAGGGCAAACTATTGGACTTTCTGTTATCCCATCTGATTGCCGGAGATTACAGAGGTTAATATAAATTGGAAATTACATAATTAAAATTAGTCTTATTTGTTGGATGACCTAAGTTAATAATCTCAATTTAGGCTGTGTTTGGTTTGCGTTTTTCAACTTATTTTTTATTTTCATTTTCTATGGAAAATATAATTTTTTGGAAAACATGTTTAGTTTGTACTTTCCAGCTTTGTTTTCTAGAAAAAAAATATAGCGTTTTCTGAAAAACTAGAGAATAAAATAAAGTCACTTTCCAAAAAACGAGAAAATACGATTTTCTAGAAAATAAAAATAAAAAATGAAACAAACCAAATACCCTAAGCTAATAATCTCAGGCTAGCAGGGGATTGGTTTGGCCGAGCTTCCGCTGGTCGGCGCAGAATAGTCCGTCCACTTGAGTTATCTGCTGCTGCCTTAACTGTTGTGGTTGATCTTCTCCGATCACGTTCCCAAATGATCGGAAGGCAACTGGAGAGGAAGATGAACGAAACTGAAGTCTCCAAGCAGATCCAACAGTTGGTGTGATTTTATCCATCAGGAGGCTGAAAATGATTAGGATGAAAAGGAAACACTTAAGGAAGAATTAAACAATTTCGGATTACAAATTAAAATGTGCAATTATACACAGAATTTGTTCAAGAAAGAATGCAAAAGAGTTCCTAAATGCAATTTCCACCCAATTATCATTGCAGGGTTAGGCGATCATGCTGAGTAGAAGTTCAAGCATAACTTTTCCGCAACTAAAAAATCTCTCGTATATGGTACAACTCAACATTAAATAAGAAAGATCTATAAGATTAAACATCCGGATTGCCCGAGTCAATATCAGAAGATGTCGTCCGTTGCACAAACAGTCTCAGTCTCTCCGTTTCACCGATAGCAGTTAACCATCTTGTAAGAATATTCATTGTCACATGTTTCGGTTTGCATCCCTGCAAACTCATCTTGTCCATAAGCTCGAAGGCTTTATCAGACATGTTATGGTCCTTAAGACCCTTGAAAATGGAGGTGTAGGTCGTGGCGTTGGGCAATATATCTCGTTTCTGCATCTCGTCGAAGAGGTCTATCGCCGCATCAACTTTTTGATTCTTACAATAAGAATCAATGAGGATGTTATAAATAACAGTGTCGGCCGGCACCACTGACATATCCATGCTCCTGAAGATCTTCATGGCCAGGTCAAGTTCACCAGCTATGCAGTAACCGTTGATCAGAGCTCCATAAGTGACAACATTAGGTTTGCATCCATCATCGACCATTTCACTGAGGAATTTATCAGCATTCGAAAAATCACTAGCCTTGCAGAAAGCATCAATCAAAGTATTGTATGTGGCGACATCAGGCCTAAGCCCTGCCTTGCACATTTCGTCGTGTATCTCAAATGCCTTATCTAACCTCTTCTTCTTGCAAAACCCACTGATCAATGTGTTATAGATCTTTATGCCTACTTCAAAACCATTCTTTCTCATCAACGACACATTCGAATAAGCATCATCCAACTTACCAATTTGAGTCAACCCATAGATGAGAGTGGAGTATGTTCCAGAATCAGGGGAAACTCCTTCCTTGATCATCTCATCAAGCAACGCCTTCGCCCTTCCTACATTGTTGGAATGAAGAAAAGCACAAATCAGGCAGCTATAGGTGATAGCATCGACTTTAACTTCCGGCCACTCGACCTTTTTCTTTCGAAAAAAATCTAGGGCACTTCCGATCATCCCATGTTTGCACATTCCATTTACAAAGGCGTTCAGCGTAAACACATCGACGGCAACCCTTTCCTTTTCCATCCTGGTAAGCAATTCATGAGCCATGTCCAAATCTGCAGCCTTGCAGAAGGCATCGATCAAACTGTTGTAAGTCACACTGTCAGGATCACAAGCATGGCTTGATTTCATCCTATCAAGCAAGGAGAGACCATCCTGACGCCTTCCTTCCTTGCAGAGACCATCGATGAGAGTGTTAAAAATGATTGTGTTAGGGGACACTCCCGAATCTGGGCTTGACATTGCGTCGAGCACGTTCAGTGCATCGTCGATGCGACGGGATTTGCAGAGGTGATTGATGAGTATACCGAAGGTGACTTCGCTGGGGGGAACGCCCAAGCCTTTCATCTCCGAAAACAGAAGATTCATCCTTGCGAAGTCTCGATTTGCAGCGAGACCAGTTAAGAGGGCGTCGCACACAGGGGCCTCGATGGAGCCGCCAGCATCTTTTACGGCGTGGAAGAAATCCCAGGCCCCGGAGGTGGTGCCACCGCGGCACAGCCTGTTGATGAGCTGAGTGAACAGGAGGGCGTCGGTCGGGATAAATCCCATCTTGCAGAAACCATCAATCAAAGTAGTGTAGATGAAGATATCAGGCCTAATCCCTGCCTTGCACATTTCGTCGTGTATCTCAAATGCCTTATCCAACCTTTTCTTCTTGCAAAACCCACTGATCAAAGTGTTATAGATCTTAATGTCTACTCGAAAACCATTCTTTCTCATCAACGACACATTCGAATAAGCATCATCCAACTTACCAACTTGACTCAACCCATATATGAGAGTAGAGTATGTTCCAGAATTAGGGGAAACTCCTTCCTTGATCATCTCATTAAGCAACGCCGTCGCCATTCCTACATTGTTGGAATGAAGAAAAGCACCAATCAGGATGTTATAGGTGATAGCATCGCCTTTAACTTCCGGCCACTCGACCTTTTTCTTTCGAAAAAAATCTAGGGCACTTCCGATCATCCCATGTTTGCACATTCCATTTACAAAGGCGTTCAGCGTAAACACATTGACGGCAACCGTTTCCTTCTCCATCCTGGTAAGCAATTCATGAGCCATGTCCAACTCTGCAGCCTTGCAGAAGGCATCGATCAAGGTGTTGTAAGTCACACTGTCAGGATCACAAGCATGGCTTGATTTCATCCTATCAAGCAAGGAGAGACCATCCTGACGCCTTCCTTCCTTGCAGAGACCATCGATGAGAGTGTTAAAAATGATTGTGTTAGGGGACACTCCCGAATCTGGGCTTGACATTGCGTCGAGCAAATTAAGTGCATCGCCAAGGCGCCTGGATTTGCAGAGGTGATTGATGAGCATACCGACGTTGAACACGCTGGGGCGCACGCCCAAGCCTTTCATCTCCGAAAGCAGAAGATTCATCCTTGCGAAGTCTCGATTTGCAGCGAGGCCAGTTAAGAGGGCGTCGCTCACAGGGGCCTCGATGGAGCCGCCAGCATCCTTTACGGCGTGGAAGAAATCCCATGCCCCGGAGGTGGCGCCGCCATGGCACAGCTTGTTGATGAGCTGAGTGAACAGGAGGGCGTCGGGCGGGAAAAATCCCATCTTGGCCATCTGGACGAGGAGGGCGAGTGACTCCTCGTTCAGGGGATGGCTTCGCTTGGCCAGGGCGGAGAAAACGATCGACCGAGTGGCGGCGTCAGGCGGGGAAGTGGAGTCAGGGGAAAGCATGCCTCGGAGGATCGACCAGGCGGCAGTGAGGCGACCGGGAGAGGAGGAGTTGAGCAGGGAGAAAAGCTGGTCGTTAAGGTGGCCAAGTGCGGCATTGAGGGAGGGTTTCTCAGTTAAGCGGTGGATCACGTCGCTCCGGGTGCCTACGCCACCATCGCAATCGACGTCGGTGGAAGCGGCGGCGGTGGAAGAGGAGTAGGCGTGGCTGCAGTGGAGAGCCGTGAAACGCAAACAGGGATTCTTCACTAGCTTCATCTTCCGTTTAGCCACCCAGCGCGGCTCCGTTGGCAAAAACCTGGATTCGGGCGGTGGATCAGCGGATTACAAACTCAAATTTATCACCTGGATTCGGGCGTTGGCAAAAAAAAAAAAAACCTAATTTAGAAGGTGGTGGGTGTTACCAACTTCTATATTAGTGAGATCTATTCTCTATTATATTTATCTTATTTTATTATTCTTAATTACGTTTTTTTATTTTCCTCTCCCTTATTTAATATAAATATTTATAATTTTATATTATCTAACTAGAATATTTATTACCCGTCTAAGTATATATTTATAGGATAATACTAAATAATTAGAATTTGGTCACCCAGAATTTATTTTTTTCATAATTTTTAATGTGATTTAACAAAATTTAATTTTAAAATAAATCATAATATATGTTTTATAGCTTTAATTTAAAATATACATATTTATATCAAATATATTATCTATTTTATCATTACTACAGTAATTAACATAAATAAAAATTTAATGGACTCAAATATAATTAAAGAAAAAATAAATTCTTTTAAAATAAATCATAATATGTGTTTTGTGATTTTATTTAAAATATACATATTTATATCAAATAAATTATCTATTTTAGCAATACTATAGTAATTAACATAAATACAAAATTTAATGGACTCAAAGATAATTAAGGAAAATAATCAATTCTAGACCGCGGCCACCAAGAATTACTGATATTTATATATCTTAAATGTGTCTCTTAAAATTTTTCATCAATAAATACAACTCCAACTCTCTAATACTTTCATTTTTATTAATTCTATACATCCTCATATGTACACATATCCACTTTAACATCCTCATTTCTACAACTCTCATATTTTGTTCATGTGTGTAGGATCATATTAGGTGGCGGCTACAGAAGGGTGAATAATCCTAAAAATAAAAGCATAAAAGAAAGATGTACAATGTCTTACTTGATTTGAAACTTGAACGGTTGCTAATCCAAAACGATAAACATTCCACGAAAAGATCTCCTTTGACGAAGACGGAAAAGCATCTTACAATCGATGAGAATATAGAATGTTTAGAGAACAAAAAGAAATGAATATTGAGTGTGTTGTATTTTTTTCTTAGCTCAAGGAGCTTTATTTATAGTTCCTAGAAGAACTTATCTACTGCTAACATGGCACATCCGAGGCGCCTAAAGTTTTATTTTTTTACTTGGATGTAACCTGAATGGTTGCTAATCCAAGATAGTTGAAAGCACAATTTTCAAATATCTCTTTGTATAGGCGGAGAAACCACTTACAAACTCTTAACAGCTCAGAGAAGACTAAGGAAATGAATACAGAATTATTGATATAAAATGTAATAGAGAGTTACTCAAAAAAAAAATATTTCTGAGATTTTTAATATTTAAATTTTATTTTTCCAAAATAAATTTGTTAAAAAATCTTTTTTTGGTTAGAAAATTTTCAAAATTTTTGTCAACAAGTTAATATAGGCAATCTGACTTCGTAAAAATTTTCACAGAGAAAAGAAATTTTTTTAAGTAAGTTAAAAAAAATCTTTATACAACCTAGAAATTTTAAAAAATAATTTTTAAAATTGGATTTCGACTCAAAAATTCTTGAAAATTTTTCTTAACTGTAAAAATGCAACTTTTCATTGTCAAAAAATCTGGTTTTTCAAAATAATTTTTTAAGTATTTTTAAAATTAAAAAATTGATTTTCAATGAGAAATTCATAGAAATTTGTGTAACAGTCAAAAATATACAAAAATTTTTATGAATAGATATGAATTATTTTTATAACAGAAAAATTCAAAAATGAATTAAATCCTTAAATAAATCATTGAATAGATTTTTCATTGTTCAAGAATTTTTAATGTAATTTATTCAACTACTAAGCATGCATAAAAACATATTTAACAGTTTAAAATAGATTTGGGAGCCTAATAAAGATTCCTACCTACTTAATTAATTAAAAATTTAGATAGAATATATTCTAGGCACCTTTGTAATTTGGCACCTATGGTTCCTCAAGTTCCCGTTAAGTCCTTCGTCATATCTAACATTTTTATTAGAGCATGTAATAATTTGAGCATTAAAAATCCTTTTTCAAGAATTCAATTTGTTCTTTCAAATTATCATTTTCATTTTTAAGTTTGTCAAAGTGTTCTAGTGGACATGTTGTTGACAACATAACTTTAAGATCATTATTTTCCTTTTTTATTTTTACGTATTTTGATCTTAACTTGCAAAAAGATTCTATTATCAATTTAATATCTGAATATAGTTGATCTAGAAGAAGTTTACATACCTCACTTACCATTTCGTCGGTAGATGCTCCCTCTTCATCGTTGTCATTTTCTGAAGTATTTCTCTCTTCATCGATGCTCATTTTAGATGGGCTTTCGTTGTTTTCTTGTAGGTTCAATTGTTAGTGCTACTAGTCTGGCAATCTCTTTGGTCTTGGATTCGTCTGAAGATGAGCCAGTATCCATCGAGGAGACACATTCTGCATCTTTTGGTTCTTCGTGGAGTTTCAGTACCTTATTCCAGAGGTCATTAGCATATGTCTAAGATCCGATCCTTTTGAGCTCCTCATCTAGTAATACACTTAAAAGATGGAACTCAGCCTTCCCGTTTGCCATAAACTTGTTGTGTTATTTTTCAGTCTGACGATGTTCTTTGAATTTTTCTCTGTTCTTATCCTTCGGTGCTTCAAAACCATATATGATCGTTAGTAAAATATTAAAATCTATTTTGAAGAATACCTCTATTCGACATTTTCAAAATGTGAATTCTCCCTCAAACTTTAGTGGGTAGATGATAGACTTTTCCATCGTCTTGTTGCTTTAGGCGGCGAAGCGGTTAGACTCGGATACCAATTGTTGGATTGGTTCGGTCTGCTAGACGAAGGTGAATAGCCCTAAAAAATAAGACTAAATTTTTGGTTTCTCAACTTAGCAAAGATAATAGATTAGGCAGTTAAACAAAATTCAACAACATAGATAAATAAAGAAAAGGCTACCAGATTTTTTTATATGGTTGCAACCTGAGTGGTTGGCAGTTGAAAGATCAATCTCCAAATATTCAGACTCTTGACAGCTCAAAGAAGACTTAAAAAATGAATACATAATTGTTTATAATGAATGAATGAAAAATCTGAGCAAAAGAGGTTTATTTATAGAGCCTGAAAGTCTTATCGATGTGCTGACATGACACATCTAGGGCGCCCGAGTGTAACACGGACGCTTGATTCGGGCAGCGCTTATCCACGTTGCAGTTATCGGGCACCCAAGTCAACACGAGTACCCAAATCCACTCGAGTGCCTGATCCCATTTGGGAGCCCGGGATCAGCAACTTCAGCATTGTTCTAGTCAATTTTTGGTTCACCAGTCTTCCGAGACTTCTGGTGATTTCTAATCATCCGATGTCAAGCTCACCCTAACTCAATTTTAGGTCTTTTCCTCAAGCAGTCTTCCTCCTCATCCCTCAGACATCGCGCATACCCTTCTCTTCCACTAGTGTATTCTTTCGCAGAATTTGCATCCCTTGGATGCATCGAGCCCGTCGGCTATCTTCCCGTGCCATCTTTTTCGTCTGATGCTTCTTCCGCTTAACTTCCTATGCTCTTAAGCTCCTGCATACTTAAACATATGGATGAAATTAACAGGACCTAACTTAACTCGGTTGACTACATAAAACCTAAGCTTGGGGTACTTACACATCAACTCGAGTTAAGTTAGGGAAATACAAACAAGAAATAAATCAAAAGTAGTAATAATATTTGCAATTAAATATAAAAAATTTTGCAATAAAACCTCCCCCTAACTTAATTCTTATTTTCTCCCACTTTGATTACATTAAAAAAAATTTGGTTAAGGGAAAAACTTAGAAAATTCCTAAGTTATACTAAAAGATATATCTAAAAAATTCTTTATCTTGGCAAATAAAAAAAAAGAAGATAATTCATGCCCCAAAAAAATGAAAAAAAAAAATCTTTATCTTTGAAAGATAGTAGTTTTGAAAAATAAAAAATAGATTTCTTCATACAAAATAAATTGTTATTTTTTTGAGATTAGATTTTGAGATTGTGAAATCCAATCAAGATTCATCAAAAAATTGGTTTTTGTAAAAAATCGGTTTTCAAAAAATTTTAAATTTAAAAAATTAGTTTTTATCAAAAATTCATAGAAATTTATTCACTGCTTTGCAAATTCTGTACAATTTTTGTGAAAACTTCAAAATATCATATCTGACTACACAAAATTTTTATGAGAAAATAAATTTTGTTTGAATGCGAAATATTAATTTTAGAATAGTCGATATCAACAGCTAACATATAAAAATTTTGGTTTTTAAAAAATAAATTTCAAAGTATTTTTTAAATATAAAAATTTAGTTTTGATCAAAAAATCATAAAAATTTATTTAATGATAAAAAATTCTCAAAAATTTTTTGTTGATAGATATGATTTATTTCTATCAAAAAAATGTAAAACATATTAAATCCTAAAAAATCTTTTAGAGATTTTTTAAATTTCAATAATTTTAAATAAAACTAGCGAAAAAAAACCATGATCTAACAATTTAATATAGATTTTGGAATACAAAATAAATTTCTACCTACTAGATTGATCAAGAATTTTGGTGAAAAATAATTTTTAGATACTTTTGCAATTTAGCTCTTATGATTCCTAATATACCATTTTAGTCATTAATTTGCATTACTATTTGGACATGCGGTTAATACCGTTGTAAAGTTGATTAGGAGATAAAAAGCATATCTCACTTATCATGTTGAATCTAAAGTTGGATTCTCCATCTTCTGACATAGCTCTCCCTTTATCGATGCTTTCTTCTGAGGTTGGTTCATCATTTGACTCTTGGTGACTAGTCATCAGAGCTAGCCCGATGTATTCCTTGACTTCAGACTCATCTGATGATGATTTGTCCCGCGTTGCTTTGAGGTTTCATTGTTTGATTTTGTTGCCCCTTTGTCCTTGTTTTTTAATTTTGGCAGTTGTCTTTCACATGTCCTTTCTTGTTATAGTAAACAACAGCAACAACAACCAAGCCTTATCCCACTAGGTGGGGTCAGCTATATGGATCCTTCTACGCTATTGGGCTCTATCCACTATTATATCATCATCTATATTTAAATAAAATTTATCTTATTTTATTATTGCCGACCAAGTCTTTTTTGGTCTTCCTCTCCCTCGTTTAATGTGCGTATTTATCATAGTTTTACATTGCCTAACAGGGACATTTATTGGTCGTCTAAGTACATGTTTGTACCATCTCAAACGTGTCTCTCAAAATTTTTTCTCAATAGATGCAACTCCACTTTCTCTCTAATGCTCTCATTCCTTATTCTGTCCATCCTCGTATATCCACACTTTCACCTTAACATCTTCATCTTTGCAACTTTCATCTTTTGCTCATGTGCCGAGTTATAGTCCAACATTCAGCAACATATAACATAGCAGGTCTAACTGTCATTTTGTAGAACTTTCTTTTAAATTTTAGAGATACTTTACAATCACATAAAACATACAACAATAACTTCCATTTCAACCATCCTGCTTGTATTCTTTGTAAGACATCTCTCTCAATCCTTCCATCACTTTGGAAAATGATCCTAAATACTTAAAGCTCTCAGTTTTAGATAACTCGTCATTTCCTATCTTAACAATTATCTTATTACGTCTAATATTGCTAAACTTAAATTTCATATATTCTATCTTTACTCTACTAAGTCTAAAATCTTTCACTTCTAGTGTTTCCCGCCAAGATTCTAGTTTAGCATTTACTCCTTCACATGTCTCATCTATCAAAATAATATCATCTGCAAACAACATGCACCATGATATTATATCTTGAATGTGTCCAGTGAGTTCGTCCATGATTAGTGTAAAAAGATAGGAACTTAAAGCTGATCCTTGATGTAACTCTATCCTTATTGGAAATATTTCAGTTAATTTGTCTGAAGTCTTCACTCTGGTCATTACATCTTCATACATATGTTTAATTAGTTCAATATATGTTACGCTAATGCCTCTCTTAATATATATTGAACTAATTAAGGATATGTATGAAGATGTAACGACCAGAGTGAAGATGTTATAGTAGTAACATCTAATTTTCCTTTTTCCTCGTGGATTTCTCTTGACCTGTATCTCATTAAACTTATTAGATTTTTTAAAAAATTTAAACTTCCTTACCATATACATTTCTTGATCCTTGTTAAGAGATGACTCTGATTTTGATTCGACCTTTCTCATGTTGAGGACGATGTTGTTTGTCCTTCATTTTCTTCTTGCACATCGAAACTCGTGAAGTTTGAAAGTCAAAAAAAAATTTTCTAACATACCTCAAAGTCCTTAAAGATGTAATAAGAGTAGACTATCGCAATGGCGGAACCAGCCTAGCCGATCTATCTGGGCTGATCCCAGGCGGTGTGCTACGGGCACCGATGGCGACGAGTCACCCCGGGCTACTTTCCACTTCCTCTCATTTTGTTTCCCTCTCCCTACAATAAATCCATGCTCTTTTCCCTCTCATCCTTGTTGGATCCCCCGGGCTACAGCCCCGGTGCTTGCTATCGTAGCTCCGCCCTTGGACTATCGATATCTATTCCGGTGTTCTTGGAAATGCATTTAATGCATACCTTTGTGAATCTCAGTTTGTTACCATTTTTCGATATTTTTGAGTCTGATGATCAGCTCCTTAATCTTCAGTTAAAGTTGGACCATGATAAGTCATCATTTGATACATTCTTTTGGGTGGCTATTTGGTGTAATTTGGCTAATTGCATATTCTATATTACATCTTTTATCATGTCCATGATTGTAGGTTTGTTTTTAAGATTAAGAGTAATTTTCCTCAATTTATTCTATTTTCTTTCTTTACAAATTCAGAATTGGTTTTTTTTTGTATAGACACTTGAGCTGGTTTAAATGGGCACATGGTCTAGGTCAAGTAAGTGGATTCATCTAACAAGGAAGCTTAACAAGTTGGCTCGAACCACATCAAGTACTCAAGATTAACCCAAGCTAAATCCATTTCACAAATCCCTAATCCCCATTTAAACATAAACCCAAGCCAAATTGAATCTGGTTCAATGGTTCATATAAAAACTCAGGAATCGTAGGTGAACAATGGCTTGCACTACTATTTCATTGTGATTTCCTTCTCCTCCAAGCCCACGCTCATCATCATCTTCTTCCTTCCCATGCTCCAAAATCATTGAGGAAGCATTAAGGCAGCATTTGGATGGCATTAGGAAACTGAATCGCTACGTCGAGGGTTTTGGCGTCGAGTTTGCTGAAGCTCTGTCTTGCTGAGATTTCTGCCAGATCTGCTTGAATGACGAAAAAAGCAGATTTGGATCGTAATTCACTCATCTTCAAGCTTCAGAGGGGTTCTCTGATGGTTCCCAATTCCATCCCAATCATCCTCATAGCCATCCGCAGCAAATCAGATCTAAGTTTCCAGATCTGCAATAGAAATTTGATTTAAATTTGAATTCAGCTTGAGAGAGGGTTTCTCGATTGAAGATTATCATATTTGCTCAGATTCAAGGTTAGATGTCTTCTTCTTTTTCTTCTTAATTGGTTTCCGAAGTAGAGGGTTTCTCTTTGGCTCTTGTGTGACGGCAAGAAGTGAAGCTTGAAGATGGTTGCATTTGAGTGATGCTAGTGTAGTTTAGTTTCAATTCTACAATACTGCTTTTGATTACTATATTTTGAATCTTACTTATTGCAATTTAGATTTTCGTTCATCCATTAGTGTTAAATTGCTTTAGAAGTTAGCTTCTTAATTCTGAAATTTCATATCATACATCTTACTTTTGCATTTGGTCTCACTTCGGTTTTATTTTCAGTTCACAAGTCTTAGTTTAAGTCCCAATTCAAGTTTCAATTTCTTAGGATGAATTCTGTTTTGTAGTTAATTAGATTTTTTTAGTGCAATTTCGTTTAGACCTTGAGTAGCCTAATTAGTCTATTTATCTACATGGTTTGTTGCAATTAAGATTAGTTTCATATTAGCTCGGTTTTAGTTATTTGCAAGTTTATTTCTGTCTTTGCATTACCACCTTAAGCTAGATTTTCATTAAAAACCAAAACATCCCATTTTAAGTGAAACCCCCAAAAAGAACCCTAAGTCTAATTCAACCAAACCACTACTAGCTCCTTGTGAAAAATACTACTCGAAGCTCCTATACTTCATCCTTTATTTTGTGAGCTGAGGGTTTTCAGCATTTAATCAATTTATGGTTCAATCGTGACACTAATTTTGGGCTTATCAAGCCACTATTTCTCCTTCCATTCGAAGGTTATGTAGTTGATTCCGAAGTAGATCTCGTCTCGCTAGTTTGGCTTCCAAGGTTTTGGCAAAATACTCAGCAAATGGAACTCTACTTTGTCGTTGGCCATGAAGTCGGCTTGCTCTTTCTTGTTCCATAAATGCTCTTCTTGTTCTTCTCCATTGTGATCATTTAGCGCTTCAAACCCATATTTGATTGTTAGTTAAATATCAAAGTCAGTTTTGAAATATATCTTTATTTTGCGCTTCTAAAGCGAGAACTCCCTCTTGAACTTTGCTGGATAGATGCTCGATCCGACCATTTCTTTGTTGTTTCGGGTGGCAATTAGTTCTTTTAAAGCGACATTGCTCTGATATCAATTGTAGGATCTCGTTGGGCTGGCTAAAGGGGGTGAATAGCCTTGAAAAATAAAAGCTAATTATCTTGCTTTCTATTCTAGCAGGGGCACGCTATTAATTACAAAAAAAATCATAAACATAAAAGAAAGAGACACAACTATTTACTTGATTTGCAACATGAATGATTGCTACTCCAAGACAATGAATGATCCACTAAAACATCTCTTTTGACAAAGGAAAAGAAGCCTCTTACAATCGTTGAGGGTATAAAACATTTAGAGAGCAAAAAGAAATAAATACTGAATGTGTTGTATTTCTTTCTGAGCTCAAAGGGATCTATTTATATCTTTTGGAAGAACTTATCTATTGCTGACATGACACGTCAGGGGCGCCTGGATTTGCTCAGGGCGCTTGGAGTTTGGTCAACTCTGATCTACTCCACATTGGCTGAAAACGACTCTTCGACGATAAGGTAGCACAGTTCGGGTGCCCGAACTAGCTACGAGCGTCCCAAGGTCCAAGCGCCCGAATCAACTCCTAGTGCCCCACAGTTTGGGCACTCAGATCAACTTCGGGCACCTTGAGGTCCGGGCACGTGGATTAGCTATAGGAGCTTGGATCGTGGTCAACCATTGGTTGACCAATTTTTTTGGTGCTTTAAGTGATTTTTGATCGTTCGAAATTGAGCTCTCCCAAACCCAACTTTCGACATCTCCTTGAGTAGGATTTCACCCTAGTTTCTCATCCCTTAGACATTGTGTGCGTCCTTTTTACTTCACCGGTGTACTCTTTCGCAGATTCTCATCCTTTGGATGCACCGAGCCTGTTTGCTCTCTTCTCGTGTAATCCTTCTCGCTCGTTGAGTCTTTCGCTTGACTTCTTGTGCTCCTAGGTTCCTGTACACTTAGACACAAGACATCAAAACATAACTGGACCTAACTTAACTCGATTGACCACATCAAAGCTATCCCAGGTTACTTATATGTGTTTGAGTCATAGTCCAACATTCAGTGTCATATAACATAGTAGGTCTAACCGTTGTTTTGTAGAATTTCCTTTTGAATTTTAGAGGTACTTTATGATCACATGAAACAATCAATGCTCTCCTCCATTTCAACCATCTTATTTATATTCTATGTAAGACATATCTCTCAATCTCTCCATCATTTTGCAAAAATGATCATAAATACTTATAGCTCTCTATTCTACTATCTTAACAATTGTCTCATATGTCTAATATGTAAATATCCCGAGTTGATTTTGATGTGATCAACCAAGTCAAAATAGGTCTTGTGTGGTTTGATCCTTATGTTTAAGTATCTAGGAGCTTAAGAGCACAAAAAGTCGAGTGGAAGACACAAGATTCGAGAATGACAGCACGAGAAGGGAGCCGACGCGCTCGGTGTGTTCGAGGGACAAGAAGACTACGGAAGAGTACACTAGTGGACGAGAAGGGTGTGCGCAACTTTCGAAGGATGAGAATTCGAAGAGGAAGTCTACTCGAGGAGAAGGCTGAAGTTGGGTTCGGGTGAACTCATGTCTGAACGGTCGAAAATCACTCAAACGATCGAAGGTTAAAGTCAACATCAAATGTTGACTTTGGAGCTGCGAGCCTAAGGTACGAAGGCTCCCTAAGTCAAACTAAGGGGGCCCCACTTTTGACTGAAGGCGCCCTCAATGCAAAAGGCACAAAGCACCTTGGATCAACTAAGCCGTCTCCAACGGATAATAAATGAAGTTAGCTGTTCGAGTGGATAACATCTTATCCACTAAAGTTATAGAAGTGAGTACCTTAGGCAGTTTCTTGCGGAAAGCAACATCTAGTCCTGCATCGAGTGTATTTTCACAAACAACCTTCCCTTCTATAGAAGCCAAGGCAACACACCAAAGCTGATAATAAAGGATTTGTATTAGTATAATAGAAGGAGCTAATAATAAAAGATGTGATAGCAAAACAGAAGGACTGCATTCGTGAGCAAATAATATACCAAATATCCAGATCTTACCACCCGATTAATACGGATAGTTGGTTCAACCCCATATTCCGCCCACTAAGTTGCACCAAGCCTCTTACTACCACACCAGGCCCGAGGGCTTGTAGGCAAATTAACTTGATGCATATAATGGGAGCAAACAATTTGATTAACTATTGTTGCTTACACTGTATAATTGATATTATCAACCATGTAAAGATACTATTCTGGAAGTGAACGACGAGGATGACGAATCACCAAATCGTAGCCTATGATGACGATGACGAGGAGAAGATGTCAGCGTCTGTGAAATTAACATCAGCGTAAAGGGGATGCACAGGAAGAAGTTCCGGTGGAGCCTTCTCCGACGCTCAAGTCAAAACTCCTTCTTCTAGAGAGGAAAACGAGGAACCAAAGTATTCGAGTTCTAAAATCTTACCCCGTTTACCTGGGTGTCGAAGCATTGTATATATCTGATGTCTTCCCCCCACATATCTCCACCTCTCCCTCCATGTTTCCTAGTCATCGATTATTTGATAGTTGTTCACCTCTCCATGATGACTAGTAACAGCCACTGTAACTATTAAGGTCATCATTACCATGGGTTACAAGCAATAATTACCTGCTGAATTTTCTATTCTAGAAGGAGGGGAGGATACTTGAAGCTTTGTTCTCTTATCCCTACGCTGCTCTTTGGGTTCCACTCTCCCGAGTTAGTCTCAGAGTCTTATCTCCCGGACTGAGTTCGGGGACCTTCCTCATTTCCCCGAGATAGTCTCGGGAGCTCGAGCTCCCAGTCTGGCCTCGGGGGCCTTCCTTCATTCTCCCGAGATAGTCTTGGGAGCTCGAGCCCCCAGTCTGACCTCGGGTCTCTAGCTTGGTAGCACGTAGCTTTTCCGTGCCACGTGTCCTCCCCAATTACTCATCCCTATCACAAGTCCCCCCTTCAAGTCTAATCGAAGGAAGTGAGGCTGACTGATTAGGCTGGTGGCACAATGATAGGAAGCGTAGTATATGCGGGGCCCATATTACCATTCCTTCTTCCTTAATGACTTGTCGGGTCCTAAGAATCGAAACATTCATCCCTATGCCCGAGGCGGTCATTTGAGTTAATCGAAGAGTCCTTACGAGTTCCAAAGCCCTGTACTGATAGTTGTCCATCACCTATTAAGGGTGAATGGGGTATATTAATGGCGAGAGAGTTTTCCTGCGAACGGATTACTGCCACGTGGCAGGGTCCTTTCTACGTGATTTCTGATATGCTTAGTTAGGTCATACCAACCAATGGCTATAATGAACTGCAACGCCTCGAGATTTGTAGTTCTCACCATCCACGCGACATGCATCTATTCCTTCGCACGATAGCTGCTCCTTCCCTATAAAAAGGGGAGGTGGAAGTGACCTTTCGTCTTCTTGCACCTCCGACTATTAGAACTTGTGCCTCCTGTCTTTGCCTACTAAAGTTTCTCTTGAGAGATCTTCTCCTTCTCGTGTAAGTCCTATCTGCCTCCATCTTCTTCTTTTCTCCAATATCATGGGCAAGGAAGGAAAGGGAAAGAAATGTTAGGGTAAGGAGAAGAACCTGAAGGGAAGGGGACGTATCATCCGGAGTAGTATGAAGTCACTTCATCAAAGGTTAAACCTAATACCCTGAGAGCCGCTTGTGAGACCTATAACATTCCGGTAGAGTTAGAAGTCAGGGTTCATAGGATCGACCAGTCTCTGGTAGAACTCCCCTTAGAATTTTACACCTTCTTCCTAGGGCAAGTAGAGTTCGGCCTTCATTTCCCAATTCCTCCTTTTTTTTCATGGTCATCTCTAAGGATTTCGATATTCTCTTACACCAAATAGCTCCAAATGCCTTCGCTCAGATAGGCAGGGCGTTTATCCTATTCAAACTATTCGGCATACCCTTTACTCCCCGTTCCTTTCATTACTTCTTCCTCCCCAACCTGGTGTCTAGGGGAGCCTTTAGTTTTACTGCTCGTCCCAGCCATAAATTTATAGGTGGCCTCCCTTCTTCTCATAAGGGGTGGAAGGAGCGTTTCTTTTTTATCTAGCTTTCCAAGCGTCCTTTCTGTCTGATTCGTTGGCGAGATGATTTACCCTCTCTTTCAGATTTGGGTGAATTCTAGCAAGATCAAGGGTACCAACGGGCTAGGAGAATCTTAGCTGGAATGGAGTTCTACGACCCTAATCTGGTTCAATGCGAAGAACTCCTGTATCGGGCTGGGATTAGCCCCAAAGTCATCGACCTCAGTATGTTGCAGAAGAAATCATGCTTGCGTGGGTGATGAGCAAGCTGCTCAAGTGGGAGCTCGCAGATGAGAGGGCTCTTGCACCCCCGCCAGCCTCGGCAGTCGAGCCTTCCGAGGACTCTGAGCAAACTTAAAGCCAAGAGCCTCCTGCCCCCAGCTACCCACTGCTCTAGAAGTCGATCCTCCTTCTACCTCCACTAGAGCAGGAGGTGATGAGGAACCATTAGCTCGGGTTCCTAGGTCGGCGACAGTGCCAACCAAGAAAGCAGACCCTCTCCCTGCTACACGAAGAAGACTCATCCTGCCTAAGGAGGAGGAGGAAGAGAGTGAGCTGCACACTTCCCGTCAAAAGAGGAGGATGAGAACCCGTTTAGCTCGGGCTTTAGATGGAGAGAAGGATGTTATTCCCCTCTCCAAACGTTACCAGAGGGCGGCACCTGCCGTTGCGGAGCCCGAGGGTGAGACCGAGTCATCGTTCAGGGAGGTCCACTCCCTTCCTCCCTCGTCCAGAGTTCCCAACTCCCAGGGCAGTCCCAAAGGCAAGAGGGAGAGGTCAGAAGAACCGGAGTTCACTAGTGCCCACCTGCGCCGTAGGCTACAAGTAGCTGAGAAGGCGGCCATATCAGGTTATCAACCTATACAACTTAAGAAGCGACCATGGGAGGGTCATCGTTCTGAAGAGGCCTCCTCCAGTACTAACGACGGTGCTCTCAGCCCGTATGTCATCCCCTACTCAGCGTCGAGCCTCCTGCCTCTTACCCCTCATCGCTCCGGTCTATGTCCAATATACCTTCTCCAAGGAGCCGGGAGGCCATGAGGGGACGGACCGAGGATCACCTCACTTTCCTCAGAGGGATAACCTCGGCTAGGGTGATCGCCAGCCTATACGAGTCACTGCTGAAGGTAAGGTTCCCTGTATCCGTTTTTATTATCTTTATTCTCCTCTCTGACACTTATTATTTCTTATGTCAAGCTACTTCCGAGTTCCTTCTTTTGGGCGGGCGAATGTCTCCCGAGTAGGAGACTGAAGCCCTGCACCAGCAAGTGATGGAGCTGAAGGCAGACGTGTACTGGGCCCATCGAGCAGGCCAAATGCAAGCAGAGGTTAGCAAAGATCTCCGGGTCAAGGTGGACCACTGCTTGGACACCCTCCTGGCCTCCGAGTCCTCTCTGCATAGCACCCGCCATCGGGAATACCTTGTTGGGGCAATCTATGGTCCGGAGTGACCATGTGTTTTGATGTTTGGGCAAAGGGATTAAGTTAGGTTCACCCTTGTGTTTGATATGTGTATTTGAGTGTGCAGGTTTGCAGGATACACATAGACTTAGCTAGATGGCTTTCGGGTCCAGTGAAGGATGGAATGGGGAGACAAGCCGTGGGCTTATATGCATCCGAGGGACCGTGGACAAAGCAAGGACGATGAGCCGAGGGAAGCGAACTTCGAGGCATACAAGAAAGATGGCATGGGGAGACGAGCTGCGGGCTTGCATACATTTGAGGGACGAGAGCCAAAGTCGAAGAAGGCTTGAAGGCAACAGGTCGAGGCTGCTGGATGAAGAGTCAGCTAAGTCGTGAGGGTTTGAGTGCTGAGAGAATTATACTCGGGAAGGGAAATCCTAGGTTTAGGGGTGAACCGGTCGACTGATGCTTGGATCAGTCGACTGATAAAGTGCACAGAAAGATCAGTTGACTGATGGTGGCTGGAATTCGAACATTGGGTTGTAACGTTTGAATCCAAGTTGGACCAGTCAACTGGTGCTTGGACCAGTCGACTGGTAACGACTCTTTTCAGCTATGAGCTCTATTTAAAAGAGCTTGGTTTGGCTGGGAAAGAGTTGACGAAATAAGCTTGGTTAGAGCTTATTAGTAGTCTTCTAGTGCTCAGGTATTGTCGAGAGTTTGTGGCGAGGTTTCTCCACCCACAAGGAGCGACAAGAGCTAGCCGGAGGTCTTCCGGGGACTCATCCACCGTCGGATCCAGATCGTTCACCTTATGGACAGCCGTGGAGTAGGAGCTTTATCTCCGAATCACATAAACAGTTTGTCTTCTTAGTTGTTAGTTTTTGTTATTTGTTATTCCGCTTGCGCACTAACAACGTGTAGGAAGAAAACCACGACCAAAGTGGGTGATCGACTATTCACCCCCCTCTAGCCGTACGTCAAGGTCCCAACAAGTAGTATCAAAGCGAGGTCGCTCGTCTACGGACTAACTGCCGGGAGAGAAAAAAGTGCTAGAGGAAGATAGATTTGGAAGGTCTGCTTGGATGGGATACTCGGATCCCACCTCCATACGATCAAAATGACTTCAATTATTGGAGGAGGCAGTTGGAGACGTGGTTCCAAATGGATTGGGACCATTGGACCGCATTGGAGGTTCCATTTGAAGCACCAACAGACAAGAAGGGAAAATGCCTTCGACCTCGGTATTGGACCAAGGATCAAACGGATGAAGCGGAGGCGGATAAGGAGGTAACTATAATTGTCTTAAATTTATTACCTCCATATATTGTGTCAAATGTAGGAGAATACAAGAATGCGTATGAGATACGGAGAAAGGTGATAGCTTTGCATGAAAAGTTGACACAAAGACAAGGAGAAGAGGAGCCCAAGGAAAAGGGGTCATTGGTCCAAGAAAAGGAGAAGGACCAATCGGAGGTTGAATCAAGTTCAACATCCGAAGAGGAGGAGAAAGTGGAATCGCCCACATCCTCAAGTGAGGAAGAAATAGAAGGAGTCTCCACTTCAAGGATTGAGGGGGAGGAGAGACCATCCTCAATACCGAAGGAAGAAGAAGCTTCCACCTCCAACAAAGCAAAGTCAAAGACCACATTATTTGCTTTGGGTGTAATGAAAAGGGATACTATAAAGACAAGTGTCCAAAGGGGAAAAAAGGAGGTAAATCCTAAACCCAAGTCAATTCTTTCAAATTCTAACATGGGTTGTAGGGAAAAGAAGGAGAAGAAGCACATTAGGAGTTTCACATGCGGTGAGCTAGGACACTACCACACCAAATGCTCAAAGAAAGGTGAATTCAAGAAATTAGAGCATTTGAGGAAATGGGAGAAGAAGGAGAAGAAGAAAAACTCACATCAAGGGGGAGCTACAAGGGTAAGGGAGGTAATCTCTAACTTTAAGTTGAAATGTAATTCAAATTTAAACTCCTTCATGCATGTTAGAAATAATGAAAATTATTTACCCATGCATAGTTTTGGTTTTAGATATCATGATAAAAATAGGGTTAATGTTGCATATCAAAACCCTAGGGAATTCATGCATCATGATAAACCTAAAACCTTTAGACCTAAGGACCAAGGCATTAATCCCAAGAAGGGGAGACACATGCCTAGAATGGGTAGGTCTAGGAATGTCCAAGGTGGACATGTTGATTCTAGATTTCAGAATCTAGAAAGGGAAAATCTGTTGGTGCAGGCAGCACCCAAGTCAAACCTGGGTTTTGATAATGGCAAAGGGTTCAGAAGTTAAAATGTTATTGTTGTCTAATGTGTTTACTAAGTGTGCAGGAAAGAAGTCCTAGGTACACTAGGCAAGAAGTCCTGGTAAAGGGCTGGGCAAAGAAGACCTGGTCAAGGGGTTGGGCATCGAAGACCTGCTCGGAAGGTGGGCACGAAGTCCTGGTCGAGGACTGGGCACGAAGTCCTGGCAAGGGGCTGGGCACCGAAGACCTGCTCGGAAGGTGGGCACGAAGTCCTGGTCGAGGACTGGGCACGAAGACCTGGTCAGGTGGATCGGGCAAAAGTCCAACCGGAGGAGCCGGTTGGCAAAAGGTAAATTCTCCTGAGAGGAGTAGGTGAGGACGCGTTCCCCGTCGAGGGAACAGTAGGCATCGGTTCGACCTAGGGTTCCATTTGGGAGACCCGAAGTCAGAACCAAGACAGCTACGGCTGTAAATACTGAACAATATTCTTGTTTTATTTGTTTTGGAACTAATCTTGGATGCAGGGACTGAAGGAGTATGTTTCTGCAGCTCAGAACACCCCAAAGGAGAGGGGCAGGCAGCTGGGCTAGGCGCCCGGGAGGTCCCAGGCGCCCAAGGTCAAAGCCAAACAAGCAAGGAAGCAAGAATCGCTTCGAAACCACACTGGGCTAGGCGCCCGGGAGGTCCCGGGCGCCCAAGGTCAAAGCCAAAGAGGAATCGAAGCAAAATCAGCCACGAAGCCAGCGAACCAAGTCAAGCTGGGCGCCCGGGAGGTCCCGGGCGCCCCAGTCAGCTCTAGAGGCCGATTCTAAGGGGATAAGCGCTGACCGAGCTGCGGATGAAGGTTCTCCGATCTGAAGGCACGTGTCAGGCGCCCCCAGCGAATCAGGCGCCCCCAGGAGCACTATAAAAGGGGCTCGACCCCGAGGCTTCAAGAACACAACTTTCTAACGCCTCCAAGCTTTTCGTTCAACCGCTCTGCTCCGGCAAACTCCGATCTCGAGATTCCAGCGTCGACGATGACCCTCTGCTCCGAAGTACGATCCACACCGGGTGTCGGTAACGAAAAGTGTAATTCTGTTATTTACTGCAATATTCTTGTATCAAAATCTGTAAACCTTTGCGCGATTATAGAATTGCCCGAGTAAACGGTCAAGGACCGTGGGCCTTGGATTTGGAGCCGACCGCGACTCCGAACCAAGTAAAAATACTTGTGTTCTTTGTGTGTTCGTTTTATTTCCGCTGCGTATTTTCTCTTACTCTTATCCGAAAAAGTTTTAACGATATTCACCCCCCCCCCCTCTATCGTTTCTATCGATCCAACAAGTGGTATCAGAGTGGGGTAGCTCAAATTTGGTGCAACCACCAATTTGGGAGTTTTTCGGATTTTTACGAAGTTTTTAATTTCTTTTTCGATCGAATTTTTATCGTTAATTGAGGTTGGTGCAACACCACTCGATAATTTCTTTTAAATATCTTATTCCCGCACTGCTAATCCAAGACCAAGTCTTGGGATAGTTTTTTTGTTGTTATTATTTTAGAATCTCTAAATGGTCATTCAAGAGGGTTTCAGTACAGCCAGACCACCACTCTTCAGTGGGGAGGACTTCTCCTACTAGAAGAGTCGGATGGAAGTCCACCTGAAGACTCAGGTGGACATGTGGATAATAATCCAATCTGGTTTGGAAATCCCGAAAAATGCTGAAGGAGTGGCACAGCCTTACACAGAATGGGGCGCCTCGCTGAAAAAGAAAATCGAGGCTGATGCTAAAGCGACCCAGACACTCCAATGCGGTCTAACCAAAGAAGAGCTGAACCAGGTAGGACCATTCAACAGTGCAAAGGAACTCTGGGGTAAGTTAATTGAATTGCATGAAGGAACCTCCGACACCCGAATCAGCAAGAGGGACCTACTGCTAAACAAGCTATACACAATCAAAATGAACGACGGCGAGTCAGCAGCCCAGCTCCACGCCAGAATCCAGGAGTTGATGAACGGTCCACATACAATCGGTCACAAGGTAGAAAACCATGACCTGATCAGGTATACCCTTAACGCTTTCCCGAGAAATACTTTGCGGGCATCTATGGTAGATGCGTACAAAGTTTCAAGGGATCTTTCTAAAATCAAATTAGACGAGTTATTTTCTGAACTTGAATTACATGAGCAGACTAACTGCACCTTAGCCGAGAAAGGCATTGCTTTTGTTGCAGTCAAAACAGGAAAGGTGACCAAGAAGAAGCCTCAACCTGCACCCGAGTCTGACTCAGACTCAGACTCAGAAGACAGCGAAGGGGATCGACCCAAGCTTGTTCGGCTAGCCCGAGACTACTACAAGGAATTGAAGAATCAGAACAATAGAAGAAAAGCCAGTCGAAAGAAGGATGATCCAATCGAACCATCCAAGATCAAATCCAACGTAACGTGCTTCGAATGCAACAAGAAGGGACACTTCAAATCGGAGTGCCCTAATCTGAAAGAAGCCAAGAAGACAAGAAGGAAGAAGGCCCTTCAAGCAACATGGGACGAGTCTTCATCCGAAGAAGAAGAAGAGGCCCCACAATCGAACCTGCTCACTTTGACTGCTTCCGAGGAAATCGACACCGGATCAGAATCGGAGCCGGACGACGGACAACTCACCATCTCGGAGGACGGCAAAATAACTGTAAGTGGTTATTCTAAAGTAGAATTAGCTGAATTAATTGCATATCAATCTAGTAACTTGGCGAAAGCCAAAATTCGAGTCGAGTCTCTCCGACAGGAAGTAAAACTCCTGAAAGAGGGAGCTGACTCTAGATCCTTAACTGAGAAGGTTCAAGAAGGAACCTCTACTCAGGTTGAAAAACTTGAGAAAGAGAACTCCTCCTTGAAAACTCAACTCAAGGACCTTAGAGCAGCTTTGGAACGATTCACTTCGGGTTCCAAGGGTCTTGACATGCTCCTTGGAAAACAGAAGTCCGTTCTAAATCGATTCGGGTTAGGGTATCGAACCAAGGCTAGACAAAGGTCATATTATGCTGTACTGAATCAGTCTAGACCCAAAGTTCAGACATGGATACCCAAACTTTGCCTGAACAACCAAGCTGGACCAAACCAGTATTGGATCCCCAAGGACAAGATTCATATCTTGCCTAATCACTACCGTGGCTTTAGTCCAGGGGGAGCCAACTTAAAAATAATTTTTATAGTTAAATAAATTTCTTTTCTTATTTTAAATTGCTTGATTGCATGTTTATTTACTTTCTGCAATTTACCTTGCTTAGACCTAGGACTGGTTAGATTAAGGACTAAACCGATTAACTGAAATTTGAACAACATAGTATTGGGTGGAGGTGAGATGATAGTACGTTAGGGAAGCCATTTTGGCGAAACTAGCCGAAGCTACCGATCCAAGACCCAAACTAGTTAGACCAGAATTTCTCAAAAAGTAATCTTGAAAATGAAATTTCACTAAAAGGCTTTGTCAAGGAAAGGGTTGATGATCCAATAAGGCTACGGCCAAAGAAGGCCTTGTGCCTCACCAAGACCTGGAAGCCAATTTTTGAAATTCAAATTCAATTTACACTTTGTCAAATTTAAATCTAACACAAATTTCAATTAATCTTAGATTCAAATATTTCTTTTTCAAAATAAATTGAAAACTAACTATTTTTAAAATTAATTTAACTTTTCAAAATTAATCATGGTTTTCAAAATAAATTTCTTACTTCTATTAAAATCTGTCTCACAAAAACCCATAAGATTAACGTGATTGATAACTCTAGATTGGGTGAGACAGACTAGGTTGTGAAAATCAATTTAGGCTATCCTTGATTCTAATTGGATCCAAATCAACAAACTCTTTATGTGTAGGAACATAAAGATTTGGACCAATGGATGTTGGATAGCGGTGCTCCAGACACATGACTGGGGACAAATTGAAATTCACCAAACTCAAGTTCAAGAACCTAGGCTCAGTGGCATTTGTCAACAATGCTACACTCAAAGTCATTGGGTCAGGTAACATTGAACTCAAATCTGATTTTGTCATTAAAATGGTACTTTTGGTTGAAAACTTTAAATTTAACTTGCTTAGTATAAGTTAATTGTGTGATACTGGCTATGTAGTTACCTTTACCAACTCTAACTGTCTGATTAGAAAATTGCAAGACTTAGAAATCATGCTTAAGGGCACTAGAAAAAATAATATTTACACTATAAACCTACCCTTAGTACCTAAATGTCTCTTAACTCAGTTAGAAGAATCAAACCTCTGGCATAAGAGATTAGGTCACACTAATCTGAGATTAATTTCAAAAATCACCCAACTTGGCCTAATTAAACGAATACCTAAAATTAAGAATCATGAAAACATAATATGTGAAATAAACCAAGTCTAATCACAAGCAAATTCAATCAGATCTAACTCAGACAACACTTGAGCTCCTGCACCTTGACCTATTTGATTCACATAGAGCCAAATCACTAAGCGGAAATCGGTACTGCTTAGTAATTATCGATGATTACTCTAGGTTTACTTGGGTTAGGTTCCTAAAAACTAAAGATGAAATTCTAAACTTATTTATTGATTTTTGTAAGTTAATTGAAAATCAAAACGATACCAAAAGTAAAAGACTTAGGAGTGATCACGGGGGAGAGTTTGAGAATCAACGGTTCGAGAAATTTTGTAGAATAAGCGGGTATATACACGAATTTTCGTGTCCTAGAACCCCCCAACAAAATGGGATAGTCGAACGAAAAAATAGAACCCTACAGGAAGCCGCTAGGGCTATGCTCAATGAATTCAACCTAGATAACCAATTTTGGGCAGAAGCAATTAGCACGGCTTGCTATATCCAAAATAGGGTTCTAATTAACAATGCAAGAGGAAGCCTTACCTGATCCTGATTGGATCATAGCAATGCAAGAGGAGTTAGCCCAATTTGAAAGGAACCAAGTCTGGGAACTAGTACCTAAACCTGAGGGCAAATCCATTATTGACACTAAGTGGGTGTTTAGGAACAAGCTAAATGACCAAGGGGAAATAGTTAGAAATAAAGCCCGCTTAGTAGCTAAAGGGTTCAGTCAAGTCGAAGGGTTAGACTATGACGAAACCTATGCCCCAGTAGCTAGACTTGAGTCTATTAGAATGTTGCTAGCCTTTGCAGCCCATAAAGGATTTAAACTCTGCCAAATGGATGTAAAGTCAGCTTTTCTAAATAGATTTATTAGAGAAGAAGTCTATGTAGGACAACCCCCCGGTTTTGAGGACTTAGAAAAATCTGACCATGTTTACAAACTCAATAAAGCATTGTATGGACTAAAACAAGCACCTAGGGCATGGTATGAATGCCTATCAACCTACCTCATTTCTAAGAAATTTAACCAAGGACAAATTGACTCAACTCTTTTTGTCAAGACCTTAGAAAAAGAAATCTTTATTGCCCAAATCTACGTTGACGATATAATTTTTGGATCCACCAACTCAAATTTCTTAAAAGAATTTGTAAAAATAATGGAAAATGAATTCGAAATGAGCTTAGTTGGTGAGCTCAACTTATTTTTAGGATTACAAATTAAGCAAACTAGGGATGGAAATTATGTCCATCAATCCAAATATGCTAAGGAGTTAATAAAGAAATTCAAAATGGATAACTCCAAAAGCATAAGTACCCCTATGACTACAAATGTAAAAATAGATAGTGACCCTGGTGGTAAATCTGTAGACCTTAAACTATATAGAAGTATGATTGGTAGTCTACTTTATCTTACAGCTAGCAGACCTGATATCCTTTTTGCTGTAGGAATGTGTGCTAGATACCAAACATGTGCTAAGGAAACACACTTAGCAACCCTAAAAAGAATACTTAGATACATCAAGGGCACCATAAATGTAGGGATTTGGTATCCTAGGACCTCAACTTTTGACCTGTCAGGATACTCAGATTCTGACTTTGCTGGTTGTAAACTAGTTAGAAAGAGTACAAGTGGAAGCTGCCAACTTTTAGGAAATAGTCTAGTAAGTTGGTATAGCAGAAAGCAACACTGTGTAGCTCTATCCACAACTAAAGCTGAGTATGTTGCTTTAGGAGAGTGTGTAGCACAACTGTTATGATGATGCACACTCTTAAAGACTTCCAGCACAACTACACCCAAACCCAGGTCTACATTGATAATATAAGTTCAATTAATCTAACTAAGAATTCAATCCAATACTCTAGAACTAAACGCATAGAAGTCAAATACCACTTCGTAAGAGATCATGTAGCCAGGGGTGAGATAGTCCTTAAGCATGTAGACTCAAAATCTAACTTAGCTGACATATTCACCAAACCCCTACCTGAGTCTGAGTTCAGCTCACTAAGAAGGCAGTTAGGGTTATGCTTGGTAGAATAGGACTGCTCTAATAATATTTTTTTTCAAAAAAAAACTATTTTATTATTCTGCAAAATTATTTCTTTATTTTCATTATGTTATTTAAAATGATTTTTCGACTTAGTTTTTTAATAAAATTACCCCCTTCAAAACTAGGGCTTTTTCGCAAATGGACTTAGCCTAGGCCCTAACCCTAGAACTGCATGCACCTATAGATCTAGAAGCCATCATCTCACAAGCACCTTAGGGTACTTTTGATTGATAACCTAGAATGGGTTGAGATGCTTAGGTCTTTGCCTTGATTCAAGATGCTTTAAGTCAGTGCATCTGCAGTAATTGGGGCACTAAATACCAATTAAACAGTAATCAGGTTAAGTGTCAAGCTTAAAAAATTTAACTTGATCAGATCACTTAACTTGACTAACCCTAGCAAAAGCTACTATTTATAACAGTTAGTAAGTAGCTAATTGGGTTAGACAGGACCCGAGAGTGGAAATTCAAATTAATTTGGTCTAGTTTAAACTTAGAATTGGTTCAGTACAGCATCTTACTGTGATTACTCATTTTTTTTGCTATATTTTTTTTGATATATGATAAAGGGGGAGAGATTGGAAAGGAGAGAAAAGAATGTTTCAAAATTTAATTTTTTCTTCAAAATTAAATCTTTTCAAAAAAACTTTTATCTCTTTCTTTTTCGAAAAGTAAAGTTCCTTAAGTACTTAAGTTCTTTTTGCAAGTTAATGTTCTAAGTACTTATACTGAAAACTGTTTCAAAAATATTTCTAAGTATTAAAACTGTTTGAAAAATATTTCTAAGTATTGATAAATACCATTTTATTGATTATTTTAATTGCTAAAATCCATGTTTGACCTATGATTTTATTGTTTAATTGTGATTTTACCCTAGGTTTTAGGATTTCCTCTTATTTTGGACTTAATTGCAAATTTACATATTTTTGGATTATTTGGCTACTAATTTTCTGATATATTTTTGTAGGCATGAAAGGATCCTGGACCTATAGCATATTGGGTCAAACTTGAGTCGGAAGTGAACCGGATCGAATTATCAAGCTTACGATTAATCCGGGTCGTCCGATTCAAAAGAGGCTAGATCTGAGCCATCCGGGATCATCTGAAGCAATCCGAGCTAGGGCTAGGGTTGATCAAGCATCCTGATCAAGATCTGAAGGTTTCATTCCAATCAGAGCTAAATCAACCGTTGGATCAAGCTTGGAGGGCTCTAGATCGTCCATTCAAAGATTAGATTGATCTGGACCATCCGTTGCAAATCTGGAGGATCCGAGTTACCACGAGGTAGATCCTGACCCCAGATCATCATCATCAAAGTTCGGCTCCAATCAGAGCAAGATCAGTCGTTGGATTTTCTCAAATCAATCACAGTCGTCCATGCTTAAGTATTTAATTAAACTCACCGCAGCCTTCCTTCCTCGTCGCGTCTCCACCGCTACAGTAGGTTGCTTCGTTTCTTCTTCGTTTTCCAGCTGATTTCTTCCATCCAAGGGGCGCGACCACCTCAATCTCCATCCCAGATCAAGAATTGAGTCTTTGGGGATCGATTCCTTGAAGAATTCAGCTCCATTTGCGCCGGAACAGGGATTGTTTGAGGGTTTCGGCAATTCCTCAGTCCAATCATTGGTTTCTCACCCACAAACCATTTCCAAGCGTCTGAGCAGCTTGTAGGGGTTCTCAGGTGGTCTCAGAAGCTTCCCAATTCATCATCGCAGCTCATTCAACTGAGATAAAGTGATTCGGACTGTAATTTCCAGCAAGCGCAGATTGGAGCAGAGTCAACTTCAGAAATGGTTTTCCACTGATTTGCTGAGCCTAGGGGTTCGAAGCCGGCTCTTGATTGACGACCAAGAAGCTCTTGAGCTTGGGAAGGGTTGAGGAGTAGTTTAGTTAGCTAGTTTCATTGTGTTTATAGCTTAAATTCCATTTCTGCCGAATCTGTTCTGTTTCTGCAATTTTCAGTTTTCAGCTGTCTTAGTTTGTAATTCTGAATTGTTTGGTTTCATTAGGTTTTTAATCTTTGAGTTCAGCAATTTAGGAACTTGTTTAGTGATAGATTGAGTTAAATTTCAGTTTAATTGTAGCTTAAATCATTGCGCGCCAATTCCCAGCTTGCGTGCCATGTTATTTCTGCATTACATTCAGTTTTTGATTTGTCTCCGAGTGTTTGATCTCTGAATTGTTTTCAAGTTTTTAGTTGTCAACTTCTGCTCTAGCATTAGATAGATAGCATGTTTAGTTGAGATAGCATTTAATTGTAGTAGTTTGCAATTTCATTCCTTGCGTGCCATTCCATTTGTGTGTATCAGTCACCCTGCGTGTTCCTTTCATTTCTGCACTCTTGCACTTCATTTCAGTATCAAGAACATTTCTGAATTGTTCATATAGTTACTGCACTTCAGTTCCAAGTCTACATTCTGAATCAAGCAACAAATCCGCATTAGATTAGTGCCAAGTTAAATGAAATTCTGGTGTGCCATTGCATTGAATTCGGATTACTTTGTTCATGTGTTCTGCATCGGAATTGCACTTCAATTCTGCACACTTAAGTTTATCCTTCTGAAGCTAGTTTTGAGAAATTATCCACAGCTGAGTTGATAGATTTTGTATCCAATTCATGCTGCAATTCATTTCTGCATCTAGTTGCTGTAATTCCTGCAATCGATTTGGCATTTCTGCATTTGAATGTTGCTGAAATTCTCCATTCCTATTCTGCATTGAAGCATCAGTGCACTTGTCTCTCATAGCTGAATTGTGTTTCGGTTTTCTTACTTAACAACAAATTGTTTAGCATTCAGCTCATTTCGAGACTCAACTCTTGAAGTTAAGCATAGTTTTTGGTGTGCTATTGCACCAGAATTCTGCATTGCTTTGCATCCGGAATCAATTCTGAATAGCTGTTCCCAAATCTGAATCTTTCCCTTCATTCATCCAAAGCATTCCACTAAGAGTGTTGACTTCCAAGTGAACTGGTTAGTTTCAATTTGACTTGATCAGCTTCATTCCTGCAGTAGTATCACTTTAGGCACAGCAGCTTCCTTTTCTGCATAATAACTTGTTGCATTTGTTTGCTTCCTGATTTTGTAGCTAACTGGTGTTGTATTTGTCTTAAATTGATTGTTGAATTTTATGGATAACATTTGACTTAAGCCTGCTTGCTTAACATTCGGTTTTGATGGATTGATAAATCTTGAAGGCGATTATAAGGAGTGGTGTGATATTACAGTTTGTATCAGTTGAATTCTAAAGGTTGCAAGTTTGCCTTAATTGGTCAAAGCCTCATTCGGTCAAGATTATTAATTGCCATTACTTTGTTTAGCTTATTAGCTAAGTTCCTCTATTTTCATTGCATTTCCATGTCTATTTGAAACCAAATCCAAATCATATTCGAAACCCGAAATTTATAAACGACACATAAATACAAGCGCGAATCACACAACGTCAACAGTCCCCGAGAAAAATACGACCTGTGGCCCCTTTACTACGTTTTCATATTTTTTATTGCAAAAAGGGTTTCCAGCATCCAGTTATTCATTCACATCTAAATCTGATGGTCCCAACTTTCGTGACAACTTTAATCTAGTATTTCGGGGCCATCAAATTTTTGGCGCCGTTGCCGGGGAAGCAACTAGTTGATTTGTTTGATTTTTGCTTGTATACTTTTGGACATATCATTGGGTTCTATTTTTGTTGCTTTATCATTTGTATACGGTTGCTGCTATTTTTCTTGTTTGTTTTGTGACAGGGTTGCAAGATCAAAATGTGGTCACCAGAGTTCTGTAAAGAGATAGACGAGGCACTGGAGGAGTTAAAAAATGTGTGTAAGGAGTTGGTAAATCAACAAAAACATAAAGCTCAGTCATCTACTTACCAGAGGCTGATTCAGCCACCTCAGCCACAATTTCAGCCTTTCCAGCAATTCCAGCCACCACAGCAAGATTTCCAACAGCCCTACTCAAATTTCCAACAAATTCAGAATGGGCAACCCCAATTTTCAGTTTTTGAGCAACCCAATCAATTTTTTCAGCCACCATTACAACAATTCGAGCAACCACAGCAATTTCAACGATTTCAGCCGGATTTTCAGCAAGTTTACCAAATTTCCAAAATTTTCAGAATGGGCAGCCTTTCCAAAATTTTCAGCCCAATCAACCAAATTTTCAGCAAGAGTTTCAGCCCCAGTTTCAGCAAATTCAGCCCAACTTTCAGCCACCTTATCAACAAGATCAATCACTTTTTCAAGGAATTCAGCAAGGGTGTTTAAATAATCAGAATTTTCAGCAACCACCCTTCCCTCAAGTTCAACCAAACCAGAATTTCCAGCCCGCGCAATCTCAGTTTTTACCACCACAATTTCAACATTTTCAGCAAGATTTCCAGTTTCAAGGACAGAATTTTCAGCAAGACACTGAGAATTTTCAGCCCCTCCCATTTCAGCAGTTTAATCAAGGAGGCTTTGAGAATCCTGATTGGGATGAGGCTCTACAACAGAGGGTTGAGGATATGTTTCAACAGATGATGCAGCAACAACAAGCTCAACAACAACAAATACAACAAATCCTACAACAACAGCAAAATTTTCAACAACAACAACAACTTGCAAAATTGGAAGATAAATGGAATCAGATAAAAGCCCAAATATCAGAACAATTATCTTCTCAAGTTCCTTTTAATTCTGAGAGCCCCGGAGTTGGTTTTATATCAGTTCAAGTTGACCCTAGTGCAAGGCCAAATCTTTCTTTAATGGATCTTGCAATTTTGGAAGAAGAAGAAGAAATCATCAAATATAGGGCACCTACAGCATACATCCCTCCGGAGATTCCTATTCAAAATTCATTTTTAAATTTTTCAGCTCCAGAAGAAGAAACTGAAGATCCACAGGACCATTCTAGACTTTTATTTTCTGATAATAGTATTATTGATGGTCCTAATTTTTCTAATGTTGTTGTTGCAGATATTACAGGAGAAACTTGCATAGAGGATGATTCCACAGGTGTAGGGGACTGCACTAAGCCCCAGGGACCACCACAAGATTCAGAAGATGAACCAGAAAGTGTAGGGACTTGCATGATGGAAGCAAGCACCCAAGGATCACCTATTCCAGTTGAGTGTCCACCAGAGTTTGAGGCTGAAGAGGAGCATGTACTTGACCAGGAGGAGGCCATGGATACATCTACTCTTGTAGAACCTCCAGGTATTCTCCAGCACGCTCAGGTAAGTATTTCTCCTCTTTGTTCAGAAAAATACAGCGAGGTACCTAGTGCTGACTTTATTGATTCTGATGAATTTATTGATATTCCTTGTGTAGAAAGTGTTTGTGAAAATCCAATAGAGGTACCAAACATTGATTTCATTGATCGTACTGCATTACTTGATACATCTCTTGTAAATATGGATTGTGAAATAATTTTAGAGGCACCTATAATTGATGTTGTTTGTTATGATGAATATCTTGATACATCTTTTGTGGATATGGATAGTGAAACATTTTTAGAAGTGCCTGAAATTGATGTTATTTATTTTGATGAATCTCTTGCTATATCTTATGCTGAGGTTGAATGTGAGAAACTTATGGAGATATCTGAGATTGATTTGATTGGCTGTGATACATTGCTTGATACATTCTTGATAGGAAATAATTGTGAAATTTCTATTGATGTGCCAGAACTTGATTTCTTTATTTGTGATGAGTCTCTGGATGAAAATTTGGTAGGAAATAATTTTGAAAATTTCATTGAGGTACCAGAATTTGATTTAATTAGATATGATGCAGTTTTGGATACATTTCATGCAGAGACTGAATTTATATCATTTCTTTCTGACCCTGAACGCTTGAGAGAGGTATTACATTGTTTTGCAGGGTCCAGAAGACTTCAGGAGTGGGTGCTCCAACTGAACAGACTTCAACCTCCTGGAAGGACTTCTGAAAGGCATCAAGAAGGAGGAGAAGATCTTACTTTAATCCATAGCCCTCCATTCCTTCGATGGATTCTGAACCCAAATGGCCTGCGGCCACCGGAGCATATTTCTGCGAAGTTTAAGTATGGGGGAGTCCTACTTCTCCCAGCTACCCAGACTCCTCCACTACCACGATGGAGGCTACTGCTTGATAGACTCCGTTCACCAGAATAAAAGGGAGATTGTTCTTTCTTGTATTTTCTTTTATTGCAATTTTCATTTTCATGCTTTTTAGAAGTAGAATTTTCTTTTAAATTGAGTCCTTGTCAATAAAAGCATGTTAGTTCTCTTGGAAGTTTGTTTCTTACATGAGTAGAAATAAATGTATCCCTCTAGGTTCTTCCATAGCATTTTAGAATCTCTTTGAAAATAAGTTAAATTTGGTTGTCAAAATTTAGGGTTTAAACTCATGGATGAATTCTTGGATGCTTGAGTACTACTTGGTTTTAAATTCTTAATTGAGGACTTGGGATGAATTATTTTTACCTAGTGAGAATTAGCCTAACTTTTGTGGCACACACATATGTTATTGAACTCTAGAACTTACTTAGGTTCTTTCGAAATCATATTTCAATGGTTGGATCACATCTATAGGGACTAATCATTTTATTTACCTTTCCACATCAATTTGTCTATTTTATTCTAGTTGTCTTTCCTTATTCCTAATCTTAATCCCCAATTTTTATATGGATTTGTTTGCTTGGGATGTTTTCTTGATGCTATTTTGCCCGAGACGGACAAAGTTTTAAGTGTGGGGGAGTGATTAGTGATTTGGAAGCAAATTGTATCAAAAGAAGCAATTCATGTCAACGAAAAAAAAAATTTCTGCATTTTCATGTGCCAAGTGAGTTGAATTTGATTTGAATTTCGAAAATGAGCAAGAGGATGGAAGCAAATGGAGGCATCTAGATTCTTGACCATCAATATGAAGATCCAAACAATTTGGAGCCAAGATGAATTCGGTTGAAGAATTTGTGTAATCCAAATGACACACAATGAAGGAAATCTATGCCATGTCAAAAGAGAGGAAAAGTATGTTTCTTGATGCTATGAAGCTATTCGGCCACTTTGCTAGAAGCATTAAATGCAGCTGCCCTTGCTGGAGGAAGCTGAACAAATCAACTTGGAGCTGCTTTGAATCATCGAATGACTATTTGTGAAGCTGAATTGGAGAAATTAGCAGTGCATCACTGATTTTAGATAGAAATTGCAGAATTGTGAGGCTGAATTAATCTCTTGGGGAGCAGATTTCTGAAACCTGTGAATTGTTGAGGATGGAATCTATATTCCTGATCTGGAATGGAATGAATTGAAGCCGAAACAAGCTGGAAAAATCAGAAACAAAGTGCAGAAAAGTTGAAGCAAATACAGAAATCTATAAAAAATCAGTAGGAATTAGGAATGTGAGGCAGTTTTGAACCAATTTCAAACTAAGTTCAAACTTCTTAATTCAGCAAGGCATAGCTGAAGTTGAACAGCATTGGCAGATTGTTGTTTTGGTCTGACCCTGATTGAACAGCATTAGCTGAAGTTCAAACTTATTGTTGATACAGTCTGAACCTGATTGTTGTTTTGGCGTTTGACACGGATTTAAGTATGATTAAAGTTTGGTTGAATTCGGATTAAGTCCAGGTGGATCGGGAGATCGCACGCTGGCATGTAAAAAGTCCTAGCTTGGAGGGCTAGGTGTGAAAAGTCCTAACTTGGAGGGTTAGGTGGGAAAAAGTCCTAGCTTGGAGGGCTAGGTGATTGAAATCTCGGTGAGTGAAACTGGGTCCTGGTGAGTGAAGACAGGTGATGAAAATCCCGGTGAGTGAAGCCGGGTCCTGGTGAGTGAACCCAGGTTGATTAAAATCCCGGTGAGTGAAGCCGGGTCCTGGTGAGTGAAGCCAGGTGACTGAAATCCCGGTGAGTGAAGTCGGGTCCTGGTGAGTGAAGCCAGGTGACTGAAATCCCAGTGAGTCAAGTCGGGTCCTGGTGAGTGAAGCCAGGTGATTGGAAATCCCGGTGAGTGAAGCCGGGTCCTGGTGAGTGAAGCCAGGTGATTGGAAATCCCGGTGAGTGAAGCCGGGTCCTGGTGAGTGAAGCCAGGTTGATTGAAATCCCGGTGAGTGAAGCCGGGTCCTGGTGACTGAAGCCAGGTGACTGAAATCCCGGTGAGTGAAGCCGGGTCCCGGTGAGTGAAGACGGGTGATCAAAACCTTGGTGAGTGAAGTCAGGTCCTAGTGAGTGAAGCTAGGTTGAATGAAGTCCCGGTAAGTGAAACTGGGCATGGAGTCTTGGTCTGAGGGATCAAGCACGAGTCAGAGATGGGCTGGAGGCCGGTTCTCGTGACTTAGAATGGCGTTGACCTTGCCTGGATCGGTCTGGTGACCGATCAGGGAAGTTGGCACGGTGCTCCTTCATGGATCGGTCTGTTGACCGATCCAGTGATAACTGATCGGTCTGGTGACCGATCAGGGAGCATACAGAGGCTTTGGGTGTATTCTGTTCGGCTCCTGATCGGTCTGGCGACCGATCAGGGGAGAACAGAAAAACCTTCTATTTGGCTCCTAATCGGTCTGGTGACCGATCAGGGAGAGAATAGAGTGTTTTTGGTTGGCTTCTGTTCGTCTCCTGATCGGTCTGGTGACCGATCAGGGATACTGTTCAGATCGGTTTAGTGAACGATCATTTGTCGCAAGGTTTTCACTATGACCGATCAGGATGACTCCTGATCGATCAGGAAGCAGCTTAATCGGTCTGGTAACCGATCAGGGCACAGCCTGATTGGTCTGGGGACCGATCTGGAGTGTGCAGCAGATTGCTGGATAGGTCTGGGGACCAATCAGGAGTGTGCAGAAGACTGTTGGATCGTCTGGTGACCGATCAGGGTCCTCTCTGATCGGTCTGGGGACCGATCAGGAGCAGAACCTTAATTCAAATACGCTATCAGAAGTGTCTGATCGCGTCTGTTTTTCTCTGTCGATTCTCTGATACATTGCTGATTTCATTTGATATGCATTGCTAAGCCTCTGTTGGAATGTGCAGGTGATAGCAGGTGATTCAAATACTCAAGGAGGGTCAATGGAGGACTTTCCATGGAGCAGGTTTGGATCTATTGTGTTTTTAGGTCTCAACGGCGTCTGGCGCAACTGGAAACTGACGAAGGCGCGGCTGGCAACTGACGGAGGCTCAGCTGGAGGAGTGTCCAGTGGACTGAGTGCTCAGAAAGGTCAGTTGGTCAGGGTGTGGGTCAGTGGTGCTGATGGAGCTGGCGATGTTGAGCAGGAGCTTAAGAGACGAAGCTGGAAGTAGAGGAGCTGAGGCGAACAAGACAGAAACTGGGGGAAGTTTGGCTGGGTTGTGTTCGTGCTCTCTGTTACTTTGTGCTTAAGCGTTCTACTACATCCTTGTGAGATCTGAGTGAGCATTTCTTCTTGTGTGATCTCCTGTACTCAAGTTCCATCATCCGTGAGATCTATGGAGAGGTTTCTCCACCGAGAAGGAGGCTCTATCTTATCCGGGTTCACCGGGGCTTAATCTGCCGACGATCAAGGGATCGCCCACCTTACTGGCATGCTAAGGAGTAGAAGCAAGTTATCCCCGAACCTTGTAAATGACCATTGTTAGCGTATTGGTTTGTATTCTTCCTTCTCTGCATTTCTGTTTCTGCTGTTATACTTGTATTGCTTCCACTGTGGCTAACCTAAGTGCAGAGAAATTTGAAAACTGCTAAGTCTTGAGGGTCAAGCTATATTCACCCCCCCCCCCTCTATAGCCATACAAGTTCCAACAAGTGGTATCAGAGCCTGGGGCTCTGCACAAATGGATTAACAACCGAGAGTCAACAAGATGGCCATGGGAGGAGAAGGCTACAGCACAAATCGACCTCCATTCCTCGACGGCACAGATTTTCCATATTGGAGGTCAAGGATGGAGTTCTACCTCAAAACCAACATAAGCATATGGTTCTCAGTGAAGGAGGGCTTTTCACCTCCAAAGGATGATGAAGGAAAAGAGCTAGACTTCTCCTTGTGGTCGGTTGAGCAAATCAAGAAGGGGGAAGCCAATGCCAGAGCTATTGTCACTTTGCAATGCGGAATGACCAAGGACCAACTAATCAAAGTTGGTCCCTTCACAAGCGCAAAGGATCTATGGAACAAGCTCATCGAGCTTCACGAAGGAACTCGTGAAACCCGGACAGCCAAGAAGGACCTCCTTCACAGCCAACTCCAGAACTTGACAATGGGAAAAGATGAAACTGTAAGTATGTTTCATTGTCGGTTCAAGGAGATCTACAATGGTCTCCACTCCATTAATGATAAGGTCGAGAACCGCGACCTTGTGAGGTATATTCTAAAGGCATTTCCAAGGAATGCCTTGTGGTCATCCATGGTGGATGCCTACAAGGTTTCCAAAGATTTATCAATTATTAAGTTAGAAGATCTATTTTGTGAGATGGAATTACATGAGATCTCTAACCAAGGCTCCCAAGAGAAAGGAGTTGCTTTAGTGGCAGGTGACAAAAAGAAGAAGAAAATGGAGGAGGAGTGGACTCACTGTCACGTGGCATTCATGGCCATAGAAGAGTCATCCAAGGAGAGTGACAACGAATCAAGCTCCTCAACCGCGCCTTCATCATCTTCGGATGATGAAGAGGAAATTTCTCCCAAGTTAGATAAGTGCTATCGAACCATTGCATGTCTAACTAAGTTGTTAAAGAAATATAAGGCCAAAGTCAAAGCATTAAGGTTGGAAGTAAAAGAATTGAAATCCTCTAAGGTTGAGGACATTAATGATTTGCATGATAAATCCCTTAAGGATGAAAATAAGAATTTGAAGAGCGAAGTTGAAAACCTCAAGAATGTTCTTGAGAAGTTTTCAATAAGCTCTAAAACATTAGATATTATACTCAACTCACAAAGGGCGATGTACAACAAGGTTGGTTTGGGCTACCAACCTAAAGAACCTAGTGTCATATCTTTAATGTCAAGAACCCATTTTAGATCATCAAATGATTCTAAGGTTCAAAAAGTCAAAAAGAAATTGACTAAGGCATGGGTGCCAAAGTCATTCATTGTAGATTCATTAGGTCCCAAAATTTGGGTACCTAAAACCTCAATATTTAGAATTGTATAAGCATTAATTGAGAGGGAGCATCTATCAACATAGGTTGTTGATAAGTGGTGCTCCAAACCCAAGGCTAAGGTTACACTAGTTTCAAAATAAGTCAACAAGCCTTGGAAATTATTTTTATATATTGCATGAAGGGTTTAGATTCACACATAATTTGCTCTTGCCATGAATTGCTTAGAATAATTAGTTTTCTCGTTTCAATTTATGTTTTACTGCAATATATGATTTATGATATGACCTTATCTCACGCTTAAAGCATTTTGTTCAGTGAGCATGATCAAGTATGCCTTGATTTATTGTATGTGTTAGTAATGTTAATGTATTGCATGCAAATTTTTGAGGAATGTATAGTTTGTGATGATCATTATAAAACCTCACAAGGCAACGTCAATGCATGCTTTCGAAATGTTTTTAAAACTGGTTAAGTGAGATAAAAGCATGTCGGACAAAATACAACCTTATGAATTGTATTGATACAATCATGTGTTAGAAAGCTTGATCATGTTTTGATACTAATTTGATACGATCATGTTTTTGAAAATTTGATCATATTTTGTTTGTATCATGAAATCTGATCATGCTTAGAACATATTTATGATGTTTTGATACAAATCAATTTTTGGATTATTTTTAAACCATATAAATTCTTTGATATGAAAATATACTTTTTGGTTAAGGGACCCCATGATTAGGATCAAATGGATTAAAATTAATTGAATTAGGATCTGGGAATGGTTAAGGGTTGAAACAAATCTATTTCAGAAACTGATCAGGTTCAGAAAACAGTCTGTGTCAGACCTGATCGGTCCACCGACCGATCAGGACTCACCCTGATCGGTCTGGTGACCGATCAGGAATCATACTGATCGGTCCAGTGACCGATCAGATCAACACTGATCAGAGATATCAGACTACTCCTCAGTCTGATTCCCTTTTCATCAAATTGTATCAGATTACCTGATCATACTGATACACACAAATCTGATACAAACCAAGTACAATTGAAACATACTTGATCCTCCATTGGTACAAACCTGGTACTAAGTGAGTACAAGTTGGTTCAAGTGTTCAAAGAAGGGTAGGAATTTTTAAGACCCTTGATTCTCAGAAATTTTTCTGAACCATCAAGTACTAAAATGCTGATTTGATAAAAACCTATGTTGGAATGTTCAAATTCATAAGAAAGGGTTTGTTGAGTCATGACTCTTATTCTTAATGTCGTGTTTCGGAAATTTTTCAGAAATGACGAATATCAATAGAGTCTACATCCCTGGTGTGGAATGCAAATTGTTAATGCAGTCTGATCAGGAACGTATCAGGGTTTCAGAAATTTTTCTGAAATCTGATCACTCCCCAGACTAACAAGAAATATTTCTGTATCAAATAATCAACGAACCTGATCGGTCACGGAGACCAATCAGGATTATATGCCAGATACAGATGCATTCCTTACTTGTCATATGAAACATATACATGTTTGACCATGATATATTTCTGTATATGTTTTCATGTGCAATTCACACTTACTTGTCGTATGATGCATATACATTGTTGCCATGATACATTTATGGTATATGCCTTTCATATGCAATTCAAAAGTTTACCTTTGATTATTTTTGGTTTGGGGAGAGACCCGTGTTTGAGGGGGAGGTATGTTTAAACTTAATAATCATACCCTTTTCGATGTTGGACAAAGGGGGAGAGAATGGTTGATTAAGTTTAGGGTTATTGTAGGGGGAGGATTTTGATTCCCTTATGATAATTGAACTGCCTTCAATTAATCATTATGTCTAACTTAAATCGGGTTGTCAAACAATAAAAAGGGGGAGATTGTTGATGCAGTCTGACCCTGATTATTATTTTGGTGTTTGACACGGATTTAAGTTTGATTCAAGTTTGGTTGAATTCGGATTAAGTCCAGGTGGATCGGGAGATCGCACACTGGCATGTGAAAAGTCCTAGCTTGGAGGGCTAGGTGTGAAAAGTCCTAACTTGGAGGGTTAGGTGGGAAAAAGTCCTAGCGTGGAGGGCTAGGTGATTGAAATCCCGGTGAGTGAAGCCGGGTCCTGGTGAGTGAAGCCAGGTGGTGGAAATCCCGGTGAGTGAAGCTGGGTCCTGGTGAGTGAAGCCAGGTGGTGGAAATCCCGGTGAGTGAAGTCGGGTCCTGGTGAGTGAAGCCAGGTTGATTAAAATCCTGGTGAGTGAAGCCGAGTCCTGGTGAGTGAAGCCAGGTGACTGAAATCCTGGTGAGTGAAGCGGGTCCTGGTGAGTGAAGCCAGGTGACTGAAATCCTGGTGAGTGAGCCAGGTGACTGAAATCCCGGTGAGTGAAGCAGGTCCTGGTGAGTGAAGCCAGGTGACTGAAATCCCGGTGAGTAAAGTCGGGTCCTGGTGAGTGAAGCCAGGTGATTGGAAATCCCGGTGAGTGACTGGATCCAGTGAGTGAAGCCAGGTGATTGGAAATCCCGGTGAGTGAAGCCGAGTCCTGGTGAGTGAAGCCAGGTTGATTGAAATCCCAGTGAGTGAAGCCGGGTCCTGGTGACTGAAGCCAGGTGACTGAAATCCCGGTGAGTGAAGTCGGGTCCCGGTGAGTGAAGCCGGGTGATCAAAACCCTGGTGAGTGAAGCCAGGTCCTAGTGAGTGCAGCTAGGTTGAATGAAGTCCCGGTGAATGAAACTGGGCATTGAGTCTTGGTCCGAGGGATCAAGCATGAGTCAGAGATGGGCTGGAGGCCGGTTCTCGTGACTTAGAATGGCTTTGACCTTGCCTGGATCGGTCTGGTGACCGATCATGGGAAGTTGGCACGGTGCTCCTTCATGGATCGGTGTGGTACCGATCGAGTGATGACTGATCGGTCTGGTGACCGATCAGGGAGCATACAGAGGCTTTGGGTGTATTCTGTTAGGCTCATGATCGGTCTAGCGACCGATCAGGGAGAGAACAGAAAAACCTTCAATTCGGCTCCTGATTGGTCTGGTGACCGATCAGGGAGAGAATAGAGTGTTTTTGGTTGGCTTCTGTTCATCTCCTGATCGGTCTGGTGACCGATCAGGGATACTGTTTAGATCGATCTAGTGAACGATCATTTGTCGCAAGGTTTTCACTATGACCGATCAGGATGACTCCTGATCGGTCAGGAAGCAGCCTGATCGGTCTGGTGACCGATCAGGGCACAACTTGATTGGTCTGGGGACCGATCTGGAGTGTGCAACAAATTGCTGGATAGGTCTGGGGACCAATCAGGAGTGTGCAGAAGACTGCTGGATCGTCTGGTGACCGATCAGGGCCCTCTCTGATCGGTCTGGGGACCGATCAGGAGCAGAACATTAATTCAAATACGCTGTCAGAAGTGTCTGATCGCGTCTGTTTTTCTCTGCCGATTCTCTGATACATTGATGGTTTCCTTTGATATGCATTGCTAAGCCTCTGTTGGAGTGTGAAGGTGATAGCAGGTGATTCAAATACTCAAGGAGGGTCAATGGAGGACTTTCCATGGAGCAGGTTTGGATCTATTTTGTTTTCAGGTCTCAACGGCGTCTGGCGTCTGGCAACTGACGAAGGCGCGGCTGGCAACTGACGGAGGCTCAGCTGGGGGAGTGTCCAGTGGACTGAGTGCTCAGAAAGGGCAGTTGGTCAGGGTGTGGGTCAGTGGTGCTGATGGAGCTGGTGATGTTGAGCAGGAGCTTAAGAGACGAAGCTGGAAGCAGAGGTGTTGAGGCGAACAAGACAGAAACTGGGGGAAGTTTGGCTGGGCTGTGTTCGTGCTCTCTGTTGCTTTGTGCTTAAGCGTTCTACTACATCCTTGTGAGATCTGAGTGAGCATTTCTTCTTGTGTGATCTCCTGTACTCAAGTTCCATCATCTGTGAGATCTGTGGAGAGGTTTCTCCACCTAGAAGGAGGCTCTATCTTATCCGGGTTCAGCGGGGCTTGATCTGCCGACGATCAAGGAATCACCCACCTTACGGGCACGCTAAGGAGTAAGGGCAAGTTATCCCCGAACCTTGTAAATGACCATTGTTAGTGTATTGGTTTGTATTCTTCCTTCTCTGCATTTCTATTTCTGCTGTTATACTTGTATTGCTTCCGCTGTGGCTAACCTAAGTGCAGAGAAATTTAAAAACTGCTAAGTCTTGAGGGTCAGGCTATATTCACCCCCCTATAGCCATCCAAGTTCCAACACTTATCTGTATGATTAACTTAACTTTTTGAACCGGGTTGCCATAAATCAAAAAGGGGAAGATTGTTGGTGCAGGCAATACCCAAGTCAAACCTGGGTTTTGATAATGGCAACGGGTTCAGATGTTAAGATGTTATTATTGTCTAATGTGTTTACTAAGTGTGTAGGAATAAAGTCCTAGGTACACTAGGCAAGAAGTCCTAGCAAACGGCTGGGTAAAGAAGACCTGGTCAAGGGGCTGGGCACCGAAGACCTGCTCGAAAGGTGGCCATGAAGTCCTGGCAAGGGGCTGGGCACTGAAGACCTGCTCGGAAGGTGGGCACGAAGTCCTGGTCGAGGATTGGGAATGAAAACCTGGTCAGGTGGATCGTGCAAAAGTCCAATCGGAGGAGCCGGTTGGCAAAAGGTAAATTCTTCTAAGAGGAGTAGGTGAGGAAGCGTTCCCCTTCGAGGGAATAGTAGGCGTCGGTTCGACCTAGGGTTCCATTTGGGAGACCCAAAGTCAGAACCAAGACAGCTACGACTGTAAATACTGAACAATATTCTTGCTTTGTTTGTTTTGGAACTAATCTTGGATTCAGGGACCGAAGGAGTGTGTTTCTGCAGCTCAGAACGCCCCAAAGGAGAGGGGCAGGCAGCTGGGCTAGGTGCCTGGGAGGTCCCAGGCGCCCAAGGTTAAAGCCAAACAAGAAAGGAAGCAAGAATCGCTTCGAAACCATACTGGGCTAGGCGCCCGGGAGGTCCCGGGCGCCCAAGGTCAAAGCCAAAGAGGAATCGAAGCAAAATCAGCCACGAAGCCAGCTGACCAAGTCATGCTGGGCACCCGGGAGGTCCCAGGCGCCTTAGTCAGCTCCAGAGGTCGATTCTAAGGGGATAAACGCTGACCGAGCTACGGATGAAGGTTCTCCGATCTGAAGGCACGTGTCAGGCGCCCCCAGCGAATCAGGCACCCCCAGGAGCACTATAAATGGGCTCGACCCCGAGGCTTCAAGAACATAACTTTCTAACGCCTCCAAGCTTTTCGTTCAAGCGCTCTGCTTCGGCAAACTCCGATCTCGAGATTCCAGCGCCGACGACGACCCTCTGCTCCGAAGTACGATCCACACCGGGCATCGGTAACGAAAAGTATAATTCTGTTATTTACTGCAATATTCTTGTATCAAAATCTGTAAACCTTTGCGCAATTATAGAATTGCCCACAGTAAACGGTCAAGGACCGTGGGCTTCGGAGTAGGAGCCGACCGCGACTCTGAACCAAGTAAAAATACTTGTATTCTTTGTGTGTTTGTTTTATTTCCGATGCGTATTTTCTCTTACTGTTATCCGAAAAAGTTTTAACGATATTCACCCCCCCCCCTCTATCGTTTCTATCGATCCAACAAAATCAAGCTTTAAGGGCAAAGCTTGATAAATTAGAGAAAATCCTAGATAGATTCACTATTGAATCTAAGGGTTTAGGTATGGTGTTGGGTGGTCAAAAACCCAACAATGATAGATTGGGTCTAGGGTACCGATCTAAGTTCTCCAATGCTATGGAGAAGTCATATGCAAGGGTGCAATATGACTATAACAAGGGGAAGTCCAAAAATGGCAAGAAGAAAGTCTTAACTAAGGACAAGGGATCCAAGGTTAAGAAGGTTAAGGTTGTAGGCTAAAAGTCACCGGAAGTACTCCGATGTGGCATAGCGTTTGTTGAGTCACTGACGAGCCCAAATTATACTAAATTAATCTGTCACGAAATGTATGGGCTCATCAGATTTAGATATCAATGAATGAAATGAAAATGCTGGAAACCCTTTTACAATCAAAAATATGAAAATGTAATATAGGGGCCACAGGTCGTATTTTTCTCGGGGCTAGTTGATGTAATTTGATTCGCACTTGTATTTGTATTGTCGTTTGTGTTTTCGGGTTTCAAATGTGAATCAGGGTTTGGGTTGCAATTGAGAAATGGAAAAGCAAGGAAAATTTCACTAGTTGAACTAAAACAAGGTGATAGCCATTGATGAACTTAGCCAAATGACAACTTCAATCCACTAATGCAAATCTACAGCCTTTAGACATCACACTAGTGCAAAATTGCAATGGCACATCACACCTTGTGTTCAGCTACAGGATTTGTAAATCAACACCAACCAATTAATAAACCATCTATGAACGGACTGATACAAGATTAATTTCCAAAGCTCCACTCGATACTAAAAAGCAACCCATTTAACAATCCCAAATCTGTCAATGAATTGAAAACTGATCAAGTCAGAATCATTGCTGAAACTTGAAGGAAGAAATGGCAACAACTGGCTGGACAGAATCAAGCATCAAACTGCATGCAAACATTACTCACATGACTGAATATCAGACTCGACTAAACACAACAGGATTGGAATAGCAGAATTGGAATTAAACAGCAGAAATGGCACAGCAGGATTTAAGGAATTCAGATTCAATCTAATGGCAAAAACAAGACAGAAATTCTGAGAAGGTGTGCAGAAATTCAGCTGAACAAATGGATTCGGAAACAATTGAATGCGAAGCAGAAATTAGATGCAAAATTGATATGCAGAAATTGCCTCAAGTGCAGAAAATGAACTCTGAAAACATTGATACATTGAATACAGAATTTACATTACTGATCAGATTTCAGAGGCTATTGAATACCAGTTGAATTCGAGCACAAAGTACACTACAAGGTGATGTTAAATTGGACTCAATTCAGTGCAAAGACTGACTTGATACTCTTGCAGAATTTGCAGCTAACCAGATTTCGAATGCAGAAAATTCATAGTAGCTGATAGCAGAATTAAATGGACAAACTGAGTTCGAATGCATTCACCTAAGCTAAGAAAACAAGCTGAATTCAACTGATATTATTTGACATCAATGCAGAAAGGAAAAAGATTTAAACATGGTTGGACTGGGGATGAAACGCAAGCTGAAATTTGACACTCAACAAGCTGAGCTAATTTGCGTGAATGAGACTGAAGGCTAAACAAATTCAAATCCACTCATTAACTAACCAAATGTTGCATTTCATCTCAGGTATTAAACCCAGAAACTCATCGGATTCAAAATGATCTGAGGAATTAAGAACTAAGCTGAACTTGGAGAAAACAGGGCTGATGCGCAGGTTTTTAAAGCAGAAATGCAGGAGTTCAGATCTTATTGCAGAAATGCAGCTTTTAATTAAATTCTAAGACAACAAACAACTAAAATCTAATTCCCAATTCTAATGTTCAGAAATGATTCAGAGAAGCTAGATTTACTAATGAAACATTCAGAACACAAACTGGCACGCATAGGGAAAGGGCTGATACGCAAGGATACCAACTGAATTGCAAAACTACTGAGCTGAACAAAATTTAATTTTGCAACTAGAAATGAAACTACTTAGATCAACTAAATTAACCTTCTAAAAGTGAAGCAAACTGAAGAATTCAAAAGCTAAGGGAAGTGCAGAAACGAGAGCTAACAAGCATGCAGAAATCAGAAACTTGATATGCAGCATTACAAACTGATACGCAAGCTATTAAGCAAGAAATAAACTGAATTTAAACTAGATTGTTTCACTAGCAAGATTCGTAGCTAACTACTTGCAGGAATTAAAACTTAACTACTGCAAAACAATTCAAAACTGAAGATTACAGCAACTACATAAAAATTCAGAAACAGAAATAGATTGACAGAACTGAAATTACAACTAAAACAGGTAAATTAAACTATCTAAGCTACTCCTCAATCTTCCCTAAGCTCAAATTCTTCTTGGTCGTCAAGCAAGAGCCGGCCTCGAACCCCTAAGCACAGCAAATCAGTGGAAATCAGATTGGAATAGAGAACTCTGCTCAAACTGCGCAAGCTGGGAATTTCCAATCCAAACCCCTTCGATCTCACATAATGGAGCTGCGATGATGAATTGGGAACCTTCTGAGCAATCCTGAGAACCCCTACAAGCTGCCCAGAAGCTCGAAAATGGTTTGTGGATGAGATTTCAGCGGTCAGACCACAGAGCCACCGAAACCCTCAAATAACTCTGTCCGGCGCGAATTCGAGCTTAATTCTCCAACCAAACTGACCTCCAAAGCTCCAGAAGATGATCTTGATGAAGAATCGAGGGGTCGCGCCCCGGAAATGGAGAAAATCGGCTGGAAAACGAAGAAGAAACGGTGAAGGCTACTGTAGCGGCGGAGACGCGACGAGTTGAGCTGCGGCTGTGTTTTTGATTAAATAGGAATCAATGGACGGCTCAGATCGATCGGAGGAGATCCAACGGCTGATCTTGCTCTGATTGAAGCCAAACTTTTATGATGATGATCTGGGGTCAGGATCTGCCTTGTGGTAGCTCGGATCCTCCAGATGTGCAACGGACGGTCCAGATCAACTCTATCTGTGAATGGACGCTCTAGAGCCCTCCTTGCTTGATCCAACGGTTGATCTAGCTCTGATTGGGATGAAACCTTCAGATCTTGATCATAGAGCTTGATCAACCCTAACCCTAGCTCGGATTGCTTCAGATCGTCCCGGATGGCTCAGATCTAGCCGCTCTTGAATCGGACGGCCCGGATTAATCGTAGGTTTGATAATTCGATCCGGTTCACATCCGACTCAAGTTTGACCCAGTATACCCTAGGTCCAGGATCCTTTCATGCCTACAAAAATATATCAGAAAATTAGTGGCCAAATAATCCAAAAATATGTAATTTTGCAATTAAGTCCAAAATAATAGGAAATCCTAAAACCTAGGGTAAAATCACAATTAAACAATAAAAACATGGATCAAACATGGATTTTAGCACTTAAAATAATCAATAAAATGGTGCTTATCAACTCCCCCACACTTAACCTTGAGCGTCTCGCGAAACAACTAAATAAGTATCCCTTAGGCTCTCTTAAGCATAATTAGAAGCAAATGAAAAGATATTACCTAAGGTTGTCAATTCTCATAAATCTAAGCTCTATGGATTAGTATCTTGTCCTTAAATCAACAACTTAGCCTTTTCATCAATCATGAGTCATTGAGATGAATCTAACTCATAGCCTTTCAAGGGAAGTTTTGGTGGCTCTCTCCTTAAGTTCTAAGTTGATGATGAAAATGGAGCTCACTCAAACACACATGCTTCTTGCACTACCATAGGCTTGCTTATTATCTAATCTCTACCATTAATCATGAATAGGATCAACAACTATAAAAACAAATGAAAACATGAAAAATTGATAAGAAATGGAATAAGAGTTAAGAAAATTGAAAAATTGATGGAATGGGAGACTTAGTTGCTCAAAAATGTTTCCAATGCTCTTTGCTTTCCATACAGTCCTTTAATGATCTCAAAAGTGTTGTGAAGTCAAACTTGAGTAATTGCCTTTTATTTGGAGGAAAAACCTTGCCTTGACCTCTTGTGCCAATTTTTATCTATTCGTGCCAACTTTGCTTCCCTTTTCTCATTCTTCTTTCTTTTCTTTATTTTCGGCTCAGATTTGTATCAAAGAACATGAGATATCAAGTAAAATAGATGCTCAATATAAAATTATCACTCAACAACCTTTGTAGCTAACTCTTGATACATTCCCTTTACAAGTTGGCACACCTTCTCCATTTGTGCTCTCTTTTTTTTTTTTCTTTCTTGTGGACAGTTACTGAATTCCTTTCTGCTTCCTTTGCCTCTAGTGGAGTCAAAAAGATAGTGGAACAAAGATGTAATTCGGATGAGAACATTCCACTAAATGCAAGAATCCGAAACTCCTTTGGGTGCCCTTTTATCTCTTTAGTTTCCTTCTTTTCTGATTTTTTTTCTCTTTTTCTTCAGCTGTTAACTTCTGCTTTGGGCTCATTTCATTCAATCATGCCTTGCTCAGCTCCCAAGTCCTTCTCAGAATCATCTCTAATCATCTAGCAATTAAAGGGTAGTAGAGAGTTCAAACAACTCAATCAAAGGATTTACTTCACAAAAATTTTTCTTCAAACTGTTTTCTCCTTCTTTTTTTTCTTCTTCTGCTCTCAGATTCTAGCTCACGGCATCAACTTCAGAATCAATATCATGTTTTCTTCAAGCATTTGCATCAAGTAATTCTTGCTTCAATTGATAGTAGAAAACTCAATAATTCCACTCAAATTCAACTCTGCTCATGACTCGAATTTCAACCAAACCACTTCTTCATTTGCTATTCTCTTCAGCAGTTTCTAGCATCCATTTGTTCTTCTTGCATCCGAAATTGAATGTGCACCTTCAACTTCAGATACCATCGACATTTAATATCTTGATTCATCAGATGTAGTACTCAGAATTCAGATTACAAGGTTATAATGCATTTTAGCTCAGATTTGGCAGTTTCAGCAAATGATCAGTCTTCACTCAGCTTCATCAGATTATACAGCTACCTTTCTTGCATTTCCTTTCCTTTCACTTCATTTGTGTACTTCATTCCTTATTTTACAGCCTTGAAAAATTAAATTCAGCCTCATTTTGACACAAATTGCACAAACTGTTGATATGGAAAACAACCTTCTGAATTTTCTTTCCCAGCTGCATTTTCCATTCTGATCTGTTTCAGTAACACAATGCTGGATTAGAGAACTCAGATTCAGTTTATAGTAGATTCGAAATTTCTTGTTTGGAACCAAATTTGATATAGCAATCACATTTCTGCCCTTGAATTTCTGCACAGATTTGATATGGCACAGCTCTCTGCATTTTCTCATCAACTCAGAATTCGTTTCTGATTTCTCCAGCAATTTCAGCAATTTGTGTTCTGATTTCTACAGCCTTAGCTCAACTTCTTCACAGCTTCCACTCAGCTTGTATCATTCCACAGCCCTCAGATGCAGCACTCGGTAGATTGCAACATCCCAATGCCTTGTAATTCAGATTTTTCAGCTCATATTCAGCTTTTGTTCACACATCTTGTTCAGCTCTTTCGAATACTGATTTTCCTAGCAAAGTACAGCTGCAAGTCCAAAACAAACTGACCAAAAACAGCTGCAATTTCCTTTCCAACAAAGTGGCCGAAACATCCTCTATTAGCTGCAAATTTCCTGCATTGATCCCAGCTTCAAAAAGCTTCAATTTAGCCTCCATTCAACTTTTTCTAAGCTTCATTTTTAGACTTAACAGCTGGAGTTCAGCTTGTTTTAGCTGCTATTCCGATTTTACCACTCCCAATTCAGATCTTAGCAAAGTTTTACTGATTGCATCATCCATTTGTGCTACAAACTCCATTAATTTCAGATTTCTCTTCATGGCACCAATTTCCTTTTCCTTTCTCTGTTTTTGGCACAATATTCTGCATTGGATCAGATTTTTAGCAGCTTCCATCAGTGAACTCTATCAGATTGTTGCGGGCTTAGTTTCCATAATTCCAACTTCCAAGTTTTGATCCAAGTCAATTTCCTATCCAAAATAACTTCATTTTGGCACAAAAATTTTTTTTTCCGATATGAATTTCATCCTTGATAAAAATTTATTCCAAATCACCAATCACTCCCCCACACTTAAATCTTTGTCCGTTTCGGGCAAAATAACATTAGAAACAAATCAAACAACAAGTCCAAAGAAAAGTGAGGGTAAGAGTAAGACATAAGTAAAGAAAAATAGAATAAACATGATTTTTGTCGAAATTGAAATGGAAAGGTAAACAAATGGATTAGTTTCTATAGATGTGATCCAATCATTGAAATATGATTTTGAAAGAACCTAAGCAAGTTCTAGAGTACAATAACATAGGTGTGTCACAAAAATAAGGCTAATTCTCACTAGGTCAAAATAATTCATCCCAAGTTCTCAATTAAGAATCTAAAGCAAGTAGTACTCAAGCATCCAAGAATTCATCCATTAGCTCAAATCCTAAGTTTTAACAACCAAATTTAACTTATTTTCCAAAAGATTCTAAAATGCTATGGAGATAACCTAGAGGGATACTTTTATTCCTGATCATGCAAGAAAAAGTGCTAAAAGAAAAGACATGGTATTTACAATGTCTATTTATTTAATTTACTCTAGAAAACATAAAAGTGAGAAATGCGATAAAAGAAAATGCAAGAAAAATGAACTCCCCTTTATTCGGTGGGCGGAGTCGATCCAGAAGAAGCCTCCACCATGGTAGTGGAGGTGTCTGGGTGTCTGAGAGATGTCTGACTCCCCCACACTTGAACTTTTCAAAAATTAGCTCTGGTGGCCTAAGGCGATTCAGGTTTAAAATCCACTGAAGGAATGGAGTTCTTCGAGTTAAAGCAAAATCATCTCCTCCTTCTTTATGCCCTTCAGAAGTCCTTCCAGGAGGCTGAAGTCTGTTCAGTTGGAGTACCCACTCCTGTAGTCTTCTGGACCCTGCAAAACAATGTAATACCTCTCTCAAGCGTTCAGGGTCAGAAAGAAATAAAATAATATCAGTTTCTGCATGAATTGAATCCAAATCTGCATCATGTCCAATTAAATCAATGCTTGGTGTCTCAATAAATTTTTCACAGTTATTTCCTACAAAATTTGCATCCTGAAATTCATCACAAATAATAAAGTCAATTTTTGGCACTTCAATAAAAATATCACAATTATTTTCTATCAAGCACGTATTAAGCAATGTATCACAGCCTATGAAATCAATCTCAGGTGCCTCAATGAATTTTTCAAAATTATTTCCAGCATAAGATATGTCAAAAGATTCATCACAAAAATCAACATCAAGTCTAGGTACCCTTAAAAAATTTTCACACTCAGCATTTGCATCTAATGTGACACCACATGCTTCATTTTCAACCAATTCAACACTAGGTACCTCTAGGGATTTTTCACAATCAAATTCTACAAGAGATGTATCCCTAAGTATATCACAAACAATAAAATCAGTTTGAGGTACCTCTATGCAATTTTCAGAAAAATTTGGTGGAGTATTTACCTGATCATGCTGACAAATACCTGGAGATTCTACAAGAGTAGATGTAACTGTGGCCTCCTCCTGGTCATGTGCAGTCTCCTCTTCAGCCTCAAGCTCTGGTGGACAATCAACTAGTGATCCTTGGGTGCTTGCTTCCACCATGCAAGTCCCTACACTTCCTGGTTCATCTTCTGAATCTTGTGGTGGTCCCTGGGGCTTTGTGCAATCCCCTACACCTATATCAACCAAATTAGAAAAATTAGGATCATTAACAACTAAATCATCACAAGATAAAAGTATAGAATGATCTTGTAAAGTTTCAGAATTGAATTCAAAATTATCACAAGCCCTGCTATCAATCTCCTCCAATGTCTCTAAATCAGTAGGAATGGGTGATTCTTGGGGCTCAGTGCAATCCCCTACACTCTCAATCCTATCCTCTGAATTTTCTGATGCATCAATCAATATAGGTAGTTCCTGGGGCTCTGTGCAATCCCCTACACCTATAGAATCATCTGATTGTTCTAATCTTTGAGCTTGTATTTGATTCCATTGATCAACTAATTGTGCAAGGCGTTGTTCGATGCCTTGCCGTTGTTGTTGTAAAATTTGCTGTTGTTGTAGGACTTGTTGGAAATTTTGCTGCTGTAATTGTTGAACTTGTTGCCACATCTCCATCATCCTTTGTTGTTGAGCCTCATCCCAATCAGGATTCTCAAAACCTCCTTGATTAAACTGCTGAAATGGGAGGGGCTGAAAATTTTGAGTGTCTTGCTGAAAATTCTGTCCTTGAAACTGGAAATCTTGCTGAAAATGTTGAAATTGTGGTTGAAAGGATGGTTGAACTTGCTGAGAATGGTAGCCCTGGAAATCTTGAATCTGAGGTTGAAATTGTGGTGGTGAACAATGAAATTGAGTGGGCTGGAAATTTGGTTGATTTTGCTGAAAATTTGGATCGCATGGCTGTGAATATTGAAACGGTTGTTGAAAATTCTGTATAGGTTGAAATTCTTGCTGCCATGGCTGAGGTTGAAACTGAAATTGATTATTTTGGGGTTGAAAACTTTCAAAAGGCTGCTGGAAATTTTGTGATTGCTGAAATTGTTGAAATGGTTGCTCAAACTGGGGTTGAAAATTTTGGAATGGCGGCTGCCCGTTCTGAAAATTCTGACTTGATTGAAAATCTTGTTGAAATTGTTGACATTGTGGCTGAAAAAATTGATTTGGTTGCTGATTGAATGGTTGGTTCTGCTGAAACTGTGGACACGGCTGCTGGTAAGTGGATGAAAACATTCTGAACTGGCAGTCCTGTCACAAAACAAACAAGAAGAATGGCAGTACCCGTATACAAAAGAATAAGCAACAAAAAATGGAACCCAATGATATATCAAAAAGCATACAAGCAAAAATCAAACAAATCAACTAGTTGCTTCCCCGGCAACGGCGCCAAAAATTTGACGGACCCAAATATACTAATTAAAGTTGTCACGAAATGTATGGGCTCATCAAATTTAAATATGAATAAAATGAAATGAAAGCTGGAAACCCTTTTACAATCAAAAATATGAAAATGTAATATAGGGGCCACAGGTCGTATTTTTCTCGGGGCTAGTTGATGTAATTTGATTCGCACTTGTATTTGTATTGTCGTTTGTGTTTTCGGGTTTCAAATGTGAATCAGGGTTTGGGTTGCAATTGAGAAATGGAAAAGCAAGGAAAATTTCACTAGTTGAACTAAAACAAGGTGATAGCCATTGATGAACTTAGCCAAATGACAACTTCAATCCACTAATGCAAATCTACAGCCTTTAGACATCACACTAGTGCAAAATTGCAATGGCACATCACACCTTGTGTTCAGCTACAGGATTTGTAAATCAACACCAACCAATTAATAAACCATCTATGAACGGACTGATACAAGATTAATTTCCAAAGCTCCACTCGATACTAAAAAGCAACCCATTTAACAATCCCAAATCTGTCAATGAATTGAAAACTGATCAAGTCAGAATCATTGCTGAAACTTGAAGGAAGAAATGGCAACAACTGGCTGGACAGAATCAAGCATCAAACTGCATGCAAACATTACTCACATGACTGAATATCAGACTCGACTAAACACAGCAGGATTGGAATAGCAGAATTGGAATTAAACAGCAGAAATGGCACAGCAGGATTTAAGGAATTCAGATTCAATCTAATGGCAAAAACAAGACAGAAATTCTGAGAAGGTGTGCAGAAATTCAGCTGAACAAATGGATTCGGAAACAATTGAATGCGAAGCAGAAATTAGATGCAAAATTGATATGCAGAAATTGCCTCAAGTGCAGAAAATGAACTCTGAAAACATTGATACATTGAATACAGAATTTACATTACTGATCAGATTTCAGAGGCTATTGAATACCAGTTGAATTCGAGCACAAAGTACACTACAAGGTGATGTTAAATTGGACTCAATTCAGTGCAAAGACTGACTTGATACTCTTGCAGAATTTGCAGCTAACCAGATTTCGAATGCAGAAAATTCATAGTAGCTGATAGCAGAATTAAATGGACAAACTGAGTTCGAATGCATTCACCTAAGCTAAGAAAACAAGCTGAATTCAACTGATATTATTTGACATCAATGCAGAAAGGAAAAAGATTTAAACATGGTTGGACTGGGGATGAAACGCAAGCTGAAATTTGACACTCAACAAGCTGAGCTAATTTGCGTGAATGAGACTGAAGGCTAAACAAATTCAAATCCACTCATTAACTAACCAAATGTTGCATTTCATCTCAGGTATTAAACCCAGAAACTCATCGGATTCAAAATGATCTGAGGAATTAAGAACTAAGCTGAACTTGGAGAAAACAGGGCTGATGCGCAGGTTTTTAAAGCAGAAATGCAGGAGTTCAGATCTTATTGCAGAAATGCAGCTTTTAATTAAATTCTAAGACAACAAACAACTAAAATCTAATTCCCAATTCTAATGTTCAGAAATGATTCAGAGAAGCTAGATTTACTAATGAAACATTCAGAACACAAACTGGCACGCATAGGGAAAGGGCTGATACGCAAGGATACCAACTGAATTGCAAAACTACTGAGCTGAACAAAATTTAATTTTGCAACTAGAAATGAAACTACTTAGATCAACTAAATTAACCTTCTAAAAGTGAAGCAAACTGAAGAATTCAAAAGCTAAGGGAAGTGCAGAAACGAGAGCTAACAAGCATGCAGAAATCAGAAACTTGATATGCAGCATTACAAACTGATACGCAAGCTATTAAGCAAGAAATAAACTGAATTTAAACTAGATTGTTTCACTAGCAAGATTCGTAGCTAACTACTTGCAGGAATTAAAACTTAACTACTGCAAAACAATTCAAAACTGAAGATTACAGCAACTACATAAAAATTCAGAAACAGAAATAGATTGACAGAACTGAAATTACAACTAAAACAGGTAAATTAAACTATCTAAGCTACTCCTCAATCTTCCCTAAGCTCAAATTATTCTTGGTCGTCAAGCAAGAGCCGGCCTCGAACCCCTAAGCACAGCAAATCAGTGGAAATCAGATTGGAATAGAGAACTCTGCTCAAACTGCGCAAGCTGGGAATTTCCAATCCAAACCCCTTCGATCTCACATAATGGAGCTGCGATGATGAATTGGGAACCTTCTGAGCAATCCTGAGAACCCCTACAAGCTGCCCAGAAGCTCGAAAATGGTTTGTGGATGAGATTTCAGCGGTCAGACCACAGAGCCACCGAAACCCTCAAATAACTCTGTCCGGCGCGAATTCGAGCTTAATTCTCCAACCAAACTGACCTCCAAAGCTCCAGAAGATGATCTTGATGAAGAATCGAGGGGTCGCGCCCCGGAAATGGAGAAAATCGGCTGGAAAACGAAGAAGAAACGGTGAAGGCTACTGTAGCGGCGGAGACGCGACGAGTTGAGCTGCGGCTGTGTTTTTGATTAAATAGGAATCAATGGACGGCTCAGATCGATCGGAGGAGATCCAACGGCTGATCTTGCTCTGATTGAAGCCAAACTTTTATGATGATGATCTGGGGTCAGGATCTGCCTTGTGGTAGCTCGGATCCTCCAGATGTGCAACGGACGGTCCAGATCAACTCTATCTGTGAATGGACGCTCTAGAGCCCTCCTTGCTTGATCCAACGGTTGATCTAGCTCTGATTGGGATGAAACCTTCAGATCTTGATCATAGAGCTTGATCAACCCTAACCCTAGCTCGGATTGCTTCAGATCATCCCGGATGGCTCAGATCTAGCCGCTCTTGAATCGGACGGCCCGGATTAATCGTAGGTTTGATAATTCGATCCGGTTCACATCCGACTCAAGTTTGACCCAGTATACCCTAGGTCCAGGATCCTTTCATGCCTACAAAAATATATCAGAAAATTAGTGGCCAAATAATCCAAAAATATGTAATTTTGCAATTAAGTCCAAAATAATAGGAAATCCTAAAACCTAGGGTAAAATCACAATTAAACAATAAAAACATGGATCAAACATGGATTTTAGCACTTAAAATAATCAATAAAATGGTGCTTATCAGTCACCTAGGGAGGTGGCTTAGGCTTAGAGCTCAAGGGGGAGCTCTAGGAGTCAAGTTGGGACTCATGGTCTATGGATCCCGAGAGGATTCCTCTCAGAAGTCTAGATGGGACATGGTGTGTGTCAAAGGATGTGGAGATGGATTTAGGTCTCAATCCTAGGGAGTTGGCACATTGGATTTAAGTATCATGCATAAAATATGACATTGGAGTCATATAGCATGGAAGTTAGTTTTTGATGTGTTGATGCCATATAAACCAATGCTAGGGATGCATTGTGGTTTGGTATGAGTAGAGACATCAAGAGGAGGTCAAAACTAAGACTTTAGGTCAAGGTTCAATTGAACCATTTAGCTAGTTTTAGGTTTTGTGTCAATCTTGGGATTGGTGATAGATACATATTTGAATGTATTTTTCCCAAGTAGACACGGGCAGCACAAACTTCTCCACAAAATTTGAGAATTTCTGGAGATTTATGGAATTTCTGGTGTATTTCTGAAATTTGGTCAGAAATGTTGAAAATGGATTTTTCAGGTATCAGTCGACTGGTTCAGGGGCAGTCGACTGGTAACGGGTGTTGTCGAAGAGAGACTAGATACTGTATGATTTTTTAATGGGGATCAGTCGACTAGTAACTGTCGCAGTCAACTGATATAGGATGAAACTGTTTTTCAACAATCAAAAAGTATCGTAATGATGTAAAACAAGTATATAATCTTATGGAGGGTTAATACACTTTGTTTATGATCATTAGAGGTTAAAGGATCTAATAAGAGGGAAATTGTTGGAGTCCTATTGATGTGTGACAAAGGAGGAGAAGTGTTGGGTTTAAGTGGGAAACCAAACATGCCTTTGCAAGAAATCCTAGGTCAATGGGGAGCTTAGGAAAAGGGAGAGCATTGTTGCTCATTTGGTGGCAAAGGGGGAACTTTGGGAAGGTTCTTAAAAAGCCTTTGTAAGTCCAATATAGGGGGAGCCTTGGAGAGGTTTTAAAAAAACCGGTATGGTAAAAGTCCTAAACTCATTGGGGAGGTTAGGTGTGTGGATGCCTTGTAATAGGATCCATGCATGTTTGCATTTCATACACATTGGCGGTATAAGTCTAAGGTGAAGTCTTGGCAACGTAAGTCCAAATAGTTATTAGTATTGTATTTGCTATTTATTTTCCCTAACTTAAACATATTGCCAAACATCAAAAAGGGGAAGATTATTGGGGCAATCTATGGTCCGGAGTGACCATGTGTTTTGATGTTTGGGCAAAGGGTTTAAGTTAGGTTCACCCTTGTGTTTGATATGTGTATTTGAGTGTGCAGGTTTGCAGGATACACATGGACTTAGCTGAACGGCTTTAGGTCCGGTGAAGGATGGCATAGGGAGACAAGCCGTGGGCTTGCATGCATTCGAGAGACCGTGGACAAAGCAAGGATAATGAGCCGAGGGAAGCGAACTTCGAGGCATACGCAAAGGATGGCATGGGGAGACAAGCCGCGGGCTTGCATGCATCTAAGGGATGAGAGCCAAAGTCGAAAAAGGCTTGAAGGCAACAAGTCGTGGCTGCAGGATGAAGAGTCAGCTAAGTCGTGAGGGTTCGAGTGCTGAGAGAATTGTACTCGGGAAGGAAAACCCTAAGTTTAGGGGTGGACTAGTCGACTGATGCTTGGATCAATCGACTGATGAAGTGCACAGAAAAATCAGTCGACTGATCCTTGGATCAATCGACTAATGGCGGCTGGAATTTGAATGTTGGGCTGTAACATTTGAATCCAAGTTCGACCAGTCGACTGGTAACGACTCTTTTCAGCTATGAGCTCTATTTAAGAGAGCTCGGTTTGGCTGGGAAAGAGTTAACGAAATAAGCTTGGTTAGAACTTATTAGTAGTCTTCTAGTGCTCAGGTATTGTCCAGAGTCTGTGGCGAGGTTTCTCCACCCACAAGGATCGACAAGAGCTAGCCGGAGGTCTTCCAGGGACTCATCCACTGACAGATCGGGATCGTCCACCTTACGGACAATCGTGGAGTAGGAGCTTTATCTCCGAACCACGTAAACGGTTTGTCTTCTTAGTTGTTAGTTTTTGTTATTTGTTATTCCGCTTGTGCAATAACGTGTAGGAAGAAAACCATGACCAAAGTGGGTGATCGGCTATTCACCCCCCTCTAGCCGTATGACAAGGTCCCAACATACTTCTATCAGAGAGGGTGACAACCCTCTCTGCAGAGGTGAGTCAGCTAACCCAAGAGAGGGGACGACTTCAAGCTCAGGGGAAGAAATTGTTGGAGGACATCCACCTCTTAGAGTTGTCCACGGAGGCACTCAATAGTCGGATCCGAGAGCAGGCAGACCAGCTGGTGAAGAAGGAAACTGTGATACAAGCTTCTGCTGCTCACGTATCTGACTTACAGGAGGACCTTGACCGGACCAAGTCACGCCCATCGACTACTACAAAGTAGCTTAAGGAGGTGGTGGCGGCCCAGGGTCAGATATCATCCGAAGCAGCTGGGCTGAAGACTGCTCAAGACCAAACCTTAGAGGAATTAAAGAATTACAAGGCTGGCGAGGAGTCTCGGCAGGTGATGGCAAAGGAGATATGCAAGGCCAAATTCCACCAATCTGAGGAGTTTGGTGATATTTTGCCTGGCCAAGTGTTGAGGCGGCTCAAGAAGGGCTTCAATGGAGCGGTCTAGCAAATCCAATGAGCTGAGGTACTGAAGCCAGGTGTCAACCTAGACTTCCTCAGTGTTGGCCGAGCCTGGGACGAACTGTCCGCAGAGGATAAAGAACATTAATGTAACATATCTTTAACTTTATTGGTTGGCTGCCAAGCTTTTATGATTGTAAACCTTGCACCATTGTTTTTCTACCTAAATGAATATATTGTCTCCTTACGCCCTATGTTTTATATATTTATCTTCTGAGTGTAACTTGTTTTGTAAAATGTATTTCGCCCTATCAATGCAACTTGCCTCCTTTCGAATTCTATTTGCTTGCCTTCATACTATAGAAATATGATCTCCATTTTTTTTTGCTAACGCCGACTCATTCCCTGCCAAGCATCGCTTTCATGTCAGCTACCCATCGAGTGCTTAATAATAACATTTCGCGCTAGGGAAGGTCAAAACACTGGAGTACCCGTGGCGACTATGCATTGGCAAGGACTTTGACCTCTCCTGGCTGGGCATCCTCAGCAACATGGCCAAGTCTACACAAGTTGGGCATCCTCGGCACCACAAGTTGGTAGAAACTCGAGTTGCTCCCGGTTGTGCATCTTCAGCACCACGGCCAGGTCTACACAACTTGGGCATCCTCGATACCACAAGATGGTAGGATCTTGGGCTGCTCTCGGCCATACATCCTCGATGCCTCGGTCAGGTCTATACATCTTGGGCATCCTCGACACCATAAGATGGTAGGATCTTGGGCTGCTCCCGGCCAGGCATCCTCGGAGCCTCATCCAGTTCTACACATCTTGGGAATCCTCGGCACCTCGGTCAGGTCTACACATCTTGGGCATTCTCGGCACCACAAGATGGTAGGATCTTGGGCTGCTCCCGACCGGGCATCCTCGGTGCCTCAATCAGGTCTACACATCTTGGGCATTCTCGGCACCACAAGATGGTAGGATCTTAGGCTGCTCCTGGTCGGGCATCCTCGACGCGTCGGCCAGGTCTACACATCTTGAACTTCCTCGGCACCACAAGATAGTAGGATCTTAGGTTTCTCCCGGCCGGGCATCCTCGGTGCCTCGGCCAAGTCTACACATCTTAGGCATCCTCGGCACCACAAGATAGTAATTAAGAGCTTAGGCTACTCCTGGCCGGGCATCCTCAGCGCCTCAGTCAGGTCTACACATCTTGAGCATTCTGGGCACCACAAAATTGTAGGATCTCGGGCTTCTCCCGGCTGGGCATCCTCGGTGCCTCAGCCAGGTCTGAACATCTTGGGCATCCTCGACACCATAAGATGGTAGGATCTTGGGATACTCCCAGCCGGGCATCCTCGGCGCCTCAGCCAGGTCTACACATCTTGGGGATCCTCGACACCAAAAGATGGTAGGAGCTTGGGCTGCTCCCGATTGAGCATCCTCGGCATCTCGGACAAGTTTACACATCTAGGGCATCCTCGGCACCACAAGATGGTAGGATTTTGAGCTGCTCTCGACCAGACTTCCTCGTCGCCTCGACCAGGTCTCTACATCTTGGGCATCCTCGACACCGCAAGATGGTAGGATATTGGGTTGCTCCCGGCCGTGCATCCTCGACGCCTCGGTCAAGTCTACGCATCTTGGGCATCCTCGGCACCACAAGATGATAGGATCTTGGACTCTTCCATTTGGTCTTGGTGAGATATCTCATCTGTTTTTTTAATTACTCAAGCTTCAAGGAAATACAAATAGGCTTAAAAATACATGTGTTACTCACCCGGCTCACCGGGTGCAATATGGCTGGAGGTGACTTGCATTTCATGATCTCTCTAACCTTTTGCCATCAGCATTTTGTAAATAATAGCTACCTCCTACAAGCTTTTTGACGATAATTTAAGCTCCACTCCATTGAGGCTCGAGCTTTCCAGCATCACCACCTGGTTTGGTTCTTTTCCAGACCTTATCCCCGACCTAAAAAGTCCGGGTGATCACTCGGCGATTGTATACTTGTTGCATACGTTGGCGGTATGCAGTTAGTCAAGCAGTTGCTTGATCTCACACCTCCGTCACAAGGTCTAGGTCGATTAGTCGTTCCTAATCATTATTTTTCTTGTCGTAATATTTTCATCGAATTGACTCATTGCTTATTTCTACAGGAATTACCGCTTCTGCACCATAAAGCAAATTAAAGACACTCTGTCCGGTCCCTTTCTTCGGAGTAGTATGGTACGACCATAAGACACTCGGGAGTTTTTCGACCCAATGATGGACACCAAATAGACTGTCACGAATGTGTGGGTCTCAAATTTAAATATAAATAATGCTGGAAACCCTTTTTGCAATCAAAAATATGAAGACGTAGTAAAGGGGTCACAAGTCGTATTTTTCCAAGGGACTAGTTGAGAGTGTTTGATTTGAGCTTGTATTTATGTGTCGCTTGTGGATTTTGGGTTTCGAAGGTGATTTGGTTTGGATTGCAAATAAAAGTGAAAATGCGATAGAAAGAAAGAAACTTAACTAATAACTAAACAAATGATGGCAAGTAATAACTCAACCAATGGAAACCGAATCAAGCTAGAGGATTTAACTAAAGTTTGGAAAAGCAAACCTAAATTCAAATGCACAATAAATGCTGATGCAAAGAAATAGAGGGTGTGATGGAAGTTTTCGGAAAGCAATTCAAGCTTAAAGCAATGGCTAACTACGAAATTAGGAAATTAAACAAGCAACAAATATTAACTCAAACTAACTACAAATTTTGGAAGCCACAAATGCAAAGAAAACTCAGAAATGGATAAATTCGATACCAATTGAATTCAAACACTATCCTACATCAAAAGACAAGCAAAACTGATGTGAGCAATGCCCTAAAACAGCTTGGCACGCAAGGGAACCTTTGTGCCGAAATTGAACCCTTTGTGCCAAAACTGATTCTAATGCTTAAGCTATAAACTAGCAATTCAAATGGCTGATTGATTCAAAAACTTGACAAAACTGGAAAGAACAAATGCATCAACTGAGCGGAATGCAGAAATTCAAAACAACACATGCAGAAATTAGCTGCAGGAATGCTGAAATTCAGAAGTAACAATGCAGAAAATGGATTGCAGGAATTAACCCAATTGATGTGCAGAATTGGAATGAAATGCTTTATAAACTAATGCAGAAATGCAATAACTAATTAAGCAAAGGACTAACAGATGCAAGCTGAAAGTTACTTGGCACGAAATTCAGAAGCTACAACTGAAAGAACACTAACAAACTTAATTCTGAAACTTGCTGCAATGGTTACTGATGTTCAGCAATTCGGATGAAACCAAGTGCGAAATTTTGATGCTAAGGCTTTGGAGATGCAACAAGCTACAAGGTAAGAGCAAACAAGAAAAATGAAACTAGCTTGATACGCAATTCAGAATTGGAGAAGAACAAAACTGCTGCAGAAAAACTCTAAGTTCAGAAACAAGGGTATGCATGTGCAGAAATCGAAGACTAAATCAGGGAGCAACTAAACTTACGCACTCATAAGGCAAACTAGGATCAATTTTACCAAGCTAGTATTAGAACAATTCAAAATTAAACTAGACTAGCTGATCTAAAATGCAGGAATTAAAGTATTGAAAATTGCAGAACTAAATGCTGATACGCAGCATGAAACTAATTTCAGAAACGAATTGCAGTAAAATAAACTGATCCAAATGCGCTTGTTCGTTACACAAACAATCTAGCTAACAGAAACACTGAAGTAAAACTCTAATTGAAGCAAAAGCTATTCAGAACCGAAAATTCAGTAGCTAAAACAGAATTTCAGAATAGAGATTGCGGCAGAATTGAAAACTACAGCTAAAACTGAATTTAAACTAAGGAAACTACTCCTCGATCCCTTCCTGAGCTCAGGTACTCCTTGTTCGTCATGCAAGGGAGAGCCTCGGACCTGTAAGCTCATCAAACCATAGGGAAAACTCTATCTACGATTGAATACAGCTCAGATTGCTTCATTCTGAATTTTTCCATTTGAAATCTTCAATTCGGCTGCGTCTGCATGCGAAGGTGAGTTGATGAGGATCCAAGCAATCTAGGGAACCCCTCTAGATAGCTCAGGTGGAAGGAATTCGAGCACAGCCGATCCGAAGGTATCAAATGGACAGAACTGCGGAAACCTCTCAACAGCACTGTCTCTTGAGCAATTCTGATTCGGAAACTTCATTGATGGCCTTCCAAATGACCTAGCACAAGATCTAAGCAAGGAAATCGAGTGGTCGCGCCAACGGATTGAAGAAAACTCGAAACAAGATGAAGAACTCGATGAAGAAGGTAGCTGTGGCGAAGACGCGACGAGGAGAAGCTGAGGGAATTTCTGATTAAATACTTAACAATGGATGGCCCAGATTGATTTGAATGAATCCAACGGCTGATCTTGCTCTGATTTAATCCAAACTTTGATGATGATGATCAGGGGTCAGGATATGCCTCGTGGTAGCTCGGATCCTCCAGATTTGCAACGGATGGTCTAGATCAACCTAATCTTTGAATGGACGATCTAGAGCCCTCCGAGCTTGATCCAACGGTTGAATGAGCTCTGATTGGGATGAAACCTTCGGATCTTGATCAGAGTGCTTGATCAACCCTAACCCTAGCTCGGATTGCTTCAGATGGTCTCGGATGGCTCAGATCTAGCCGCTTTTGAATCGGACGACCCAGATTAATCCGAAACTTGATAACTCGATCTGGGTCCACTTCTGACTCAAGTCTGACCCAGTATGCCCTAGGTCCTTGAACCTTTCATGCCTACAAAAATAGATCAAAAATTTAGTGGCCAAATAATCCAAATATGTGCAAATTTGCAATTAAGTCCAAAATAAGAGGAAGTTCTAAAACCTAGGGTAAATTCACAATTAAACAAGTAAAACATGGGTCAAACATGGATTTTAGCAACTAAAATAAATAATAAAATGGTACTTATCACCCAACTACCTCCGACATGGTCCAACTTTATCTTGAGCCCCCTAATGATTTCTCGGTTGACTACTTTTGCATGGTCGTTACCTTGAGGATAAGCAACTGAAGTGAAGGTCTGGCGAATACCTAGCCCTTCATACCATTCTCTGAGCTTGCGCCCTGTAAACTGTCTGTCATTATCCGATACTAATTTATGAGGAATGTCATACCTGCAAACTATGTTTTTCCATAGGATTTTCATCACGGTGGGTTCAGTGATATGGGCGAGCGGCTCAGCCTCGACCCATTTGGAGAAGTAGTCGACTAATACAAATAGGAACTTTTTCTGTTGAGGTCCGATCAAGAAAGGGCTCACGATATCCATTCCCCACTTATCTAAAGGGCATGAGATAGTAGAGGCTCGCAGTAGTTTAGTCGGGCGGTAAATAATATGTTGATGCTTTTGACAGGCTTCGCACCCGGCAACAAATTTGGTAGCGTCCGCTTGCAACATGGCCAAAAGTATCCAACAAGAATAGTCTTTCTGTCCATAGACCTTCCCCCGATATGACTTCCACATATGCCTTCATGAATCTCCCACATAATGTACTCAGTATCTCCTGGACCAACACATTTTAGCATTGGTCGAGAAAATGCTCTTTTATACATATGATCTCCGACCAGCGTGAATTTGGAAGTCTTGCGGCGAAAAAGTCAAACTTCCTTATCACGCGCTAACACTGTTCCATTGCGTAAGAATTCCACATAAGGTTCTCTCCAATCAGGTGATACAGTATCCGCAGCTTCTCCTTCGATCTGGGCCACGACTTCTTCTGGAGCACTAGGCTCTTCCAGCGTCTATAGTGCTAGGGAGCTCACAAATTTGGCTAGCTCATCTGCCTTGACGTTATCCGCTCGAGCTATCTTCTGCAGAATGACTTCAGTAAAAGAAGATCTCAGTTGCTCATATAGAGTCACATACCTCTGTAGACGCTCATTCCGAACTCCAAACTCTCCTTTTAATTGTTGAGCCACGAGCTGAGAGTCCGAATGTAACATAACTTGAGTAGCCCCTACCTGCTTAGCTGCTTGAAGCCCAGCTAGTATTGCCTCATACTCGGCTTCATCATTGGTGGCTCAGAAGTTGAGTCGGATGGATAACTTAGTGCATCTCCCCTAGGAGAAATCATCAGAACGTCAACCCCGCTGTTCTTGTGATTGGATGAGCCATCCACATAAATCTTCCATACTTCTCCACTTTCAAGTCCTAGGATGCCCTCAAGCATAAAGTCGGCTAAAGCTTGATCTTTGATAGCTGCTCGGGGATGATATTTAATTTCGTACTCGCTCAACTCTATCATCCACTTGATTAATCATCCCGAGGCCTCTGGATTTGTGAGGGCGCGCCCGAGTGGGTTGTTAGTGAACACCACGATGAGATGCGCCAAGAAGTATGGTCTCAACCTTCATGCTGTCAATGTTAAGGCGTATGCCAGTTTCTCCAGAGTAGTATACCGAGTTTCTATTTTTTTAAGGAGGTGCCCAAAGAAATAGATAGGATATTAAGTATAGTTTTCTTCGCAAATAAGCGCAGAACCTATAGCCTATTCGGTTGCAGATAAGTAGACGAAAAGTGTCACCTCTCCCAGCGATTTGTATAGTATGGGGAGTCCAGGTAAGTACACTTTTAGTTCTGTAAAAGCCTTCTCGCATTGGTCATCCTATTCGAATTTGACTGTTTTCCTTAAAATTTTGAAGAAAGGCAATGTTCTGTCAGTAGATCTGGATATGAACCGGGATAGGGTTGTAATCCTTCCATTAAGTCGCTGCACGTTTTTGAAATTACGAGGAGATGACATGTTGAGGATAGCTTGCACTTTCTCAGAATTAGCTTCAATTCCTCTTTCTGTTGCCATGTACCCGAGGAACTGCCCACTTTTCACCCCAAACAAACATTTAGCGGGGTTCAATTTCAGTCCATTGGCTCTCAAGGTAGCGAATGTCTCCTCCAAATCAGAAATCATGTCTTTTCCTTTCTCTGTCTTGACCAAGATGTCATCCACATACACTTCAATGTTCCGTCCGATCTGGTGTCGGAACACCTTGTCCATCATCCGTTGATAGGTTGCCCCTGCATTGCGCAACCCGAATGGCATTACATTGTAGCAATAAGTATCATCCGCCGTTACTAAGCTGACCTTCTCTTGATCCTCTCGAGCAAGGGGAACCTGGTGGTATCCCTGATATGCATCCAACATCAAAATAAATTCACAGCCAGAAGTAGAATCTACCAGCTGATCAATGCGAGGTAAAGGGTAACAGACTTTAGGGCAGACTTTATTTAAATCACGAAAGTCGATACAAACCCGTCATTTACCCCTGGGCTTAGGGACTAGTACAACATTCGTCAGCTAGGTCGGGAATTGAATTTCTCTGATATGTCCGGCTTTCAACAACTTTGCGACCTCCTCCCTGATTATCTTGTCTTGCTCTGGAGCAAAGTGTCTTCACTTCTGCTTCACCGTTCGGGCTCCTGGAGTGATATGCAACCGATGTGTGGCCAAGGCGGAAGGGACTTCTTTGATTTCTTCGGTAGCCCACGCGAACACATCCCGATGGTCCACCAAGCAGCTGATCAACCGACCTCGAAGTTCTGGCACAAGATCGGTAGCAATTCTTGTGATCCCTCCAGTCTGTTGAGGATGAATCTGTACTTCCTCACTCTCGACCTCCCGGTGCTCCTCTTTGGCTCCTTCCTTTACTCGGGGATTGACCAGGTCAATTTGCATAGCTTCATGGGTCGTCGGGTCCTTGCGAGCTTCTGTCCTGACTTCCTTTGGTGTCGGAACACCTTATCCATCATCCGCTAATAGGTTGCTCCTGCATTGCACAACCCGAATGATATAACATTGTAACAGTAAGTGTCATCTGTCGTTACGAAGTTGACCTTCTCATGATCCTCTCGAGCTAGAGGACCTGGTGGTATCCTTGATATGCATTCAATATCGAAATGAATTCACAACTGGAAGTCGAATCTACCAACTGATCAATGCGAGGCAAAGGGTAACAGTCTTTAGGGTAGGGTTTATTTAAGTCACGAAAAATAATACAAACCGACCATTTACCCCCAGACTTAGGGACTAATACAACATTCAATCGCCAGCCATGTCGGGAATTGGACTTCTCTAATGTGTCTGGCCTTCAACAACATCGCGATTCCTCCCTAATTATTCGTTCCTGCTCTGGAGCAATGTGTCTTCGTCTCTGCTTTACCGATTGGGCTCCTGGAGTGATGTGCAATCGATGTGTGGCCAAAGCGGGAGGAACTCCTTTGATTTCTTCGGTGGCCAATGCGAACACATCCTAATAATCCACTAAGCAGCTGATCAGCCGGCTTCTGAGTTTTGGCCTAAGATCTGCCGTGATTCTTGTGATTCCTCCAGCTTGTAGAGGATGAATTTGTACCTCCTCGCTCTCTACCTCCCTGCACTCCTCATTGGCTCCTTCCTTTGCCCGGGGATCGGCTAGGTCGATTTGCAAAGTTTCCTGGATTCTCAGGTTCTTCTGAGACTCTGTCTAATCTTCCCCACTGTAACATCGCCGGGAGTATAATTGGTCTTCTTTAACTTCGATCACCTGCTCTCTCATCGGGAATTTGATCTTCTGGTGATAGACTGAGACCACCGCCTGGAACAAGCTGAGCACTGGTCTTCCCAGAATGGCATTGTACGACGATGGGGCATCCACAATCATGAAAGGAGTTCTTCTTGTTCTTTGTAAGATGTCATCCCCCAGCAACAGGGACAATGAGATCTGTCCTATCGGCTGTACTCGGTGACTGGTGAAGCCGAAGAGTGGGGTGGAGACGGGGTGTAATTCATCTTTGTCGATCTGCATATGGTCCAACACTGCCTTGTACAAGATGTTAACGGAGCTACCTATATCCACGAAAATGCATTTAACTTCATAATTGGCTATACAGGCAAGAATTACCAGGGCATCCTCATAAGGGGCTTCAATATTCTCCAGATCGTCAGGTTCGAAGGAGATGACAGGGCCCTAGCGCTTCTTCTTATCCATCCCAATGGCGTAATTTTCCAACCTACGAGTATGAGCTTTCCTTGCCCGATGTGAATCTCCTTCGATCGGTCCTCCCGAGATCTCTCCCACATGGCCCGAGGGAAGTCCCCAAGCCAGAGCTTTGCCTTTCTTTGGATCTCTCTCCGAGAAGACAGACTGGTGGGGCACCATCTCCTGGCTTCTTCCTTTCGAAAGCGACCGGGATCGGCGCCTGGATCTATCCTCCCCCAGCTGTCACCGATGAAGAGAAGGGCTTCGGCGAGGAGACTTTCGTCGATGCCCCGCACTGCTCCACTTATTGCGTGGCTTAGCGTCCCCATCCTTGGATCTCCTCTTCCTCAGAGTGTAACACTCCTCCGTGGGGTGGATAGTACTACCATGAAAGTCGTAGTGCTTCTTCGGCGGTCCAGTTTCTTCAGTGTCTACCATATCCACCATCTTCTTCTTGTTGTTCCAGTAATCCTTCCCCGCGCGAGAGTCCTTTGCTCGGGTAGAAGCGGGTGGTTCCCTCCTCTCGGATTATACCGAGATTTAGACAGGGACTCCGACGGAATTTTTTCGTCGGACGTACTGCACCTTCTCCACATTAACATGCTTGACCGACCGCCCTAATAAATCATCGAAGCCGGCCAGTGGTTTCTTCGCCAGCAATCGAAAGAAATCGCCCTCAGAAAGTCCTTGCGTGAAAGCGCTGATAAGGATCTCGGAGGTAGCACTCGGCAGATCCTGCGCCACCCGATTAAAACGTTGGATATAATCCTTCAAGGGTTCCTTACTCTTCTGCTCCAAGGCAAACAGGTTTAGTGTCGTCTTTTGGTATTGACGACTACTGGCGAAGTGATTTAGGAAGACAGTTTTAAACTCCAGAAAAGAGTTTACTAAGTTTTGAGGCAGCCTCTGAAACAATCTCTGGGTGGCTCCCGATAGGGTGTTCAGAAACACCTGGCACTTTACACCATCAGTGTGTTGGTGTAACATGGCCGCATTTTTAAACTTGCAGATGTCGTCTTCTGGATCCATTTTCCCATCATAATCAATAATTTCCGGACTGCGAAACTACTTGGGCATGGGATCCGTGATGATGTCTTGGGTGAATGGCGTAGACGGGGACTTCAGGAGAACCTTGGCAGGCTCATTCTTCCCTTGCCCATCTTCATGCCGTAAAACGCTGGAGGCGGTGGAATGTGCCTTCTCCATTTCTCCTATGGAGTCTCGCCTGTGCCCCGGGGCTATCATTGTAGGCGCTCCCGGCGGTGAGACGGATCTTCAGTATCGATTGTGTGAAGCAAACACCCTGGGGATCTTGACCTGCGTAGGGGCCGCTCTTTGAGAGGTGGCTTGTTCGATCTGATGTTGCTCTAGTGCTCCTCTAACAGTGTTGGCGACTAAGCAATCCAACTCTTCTCGCATCAAAATGATGGGTTGTCCCTCTGGTTCCGCCATCACAATGTTCCCTCTGGTGCTTAGACTAGTTTCCCACAGACGGCGCCAAAAACTTGTTCCGGAAGTGAACAACGAGGATGACGAATCACCAAATCGCAACCCACGATGACGATGATGAGGAGAAGATGTCAGCTCCTGCGAAATTAACACGAGCGTAAAGGGGATGCACCGGAAGAAGTTCTGGTGGAGTCGTCTTTGACGCTCAAGTCAAAACTCCTTCTTCTAGGGAGAAAAACTATGAACCAAAGTATTTGAGTTCTAAAATCTTACCCCCTTTACCTCGGAGCCGAAACATCTTATATATCTGACGCCTTCCCCCACATATCTCCACCTCCCCCTCCATGTTTCTTGGTCATCGGTTATTTGACAGTTGTTCTCCTCTCCATGATGACTGTAACGACCACCGTGACTATTAAGGTCACCGTGACTATTAAGGTCATCATTACCATGTGCTACAAGCAATAATTACCTACTGAATTTCCTATTCTAGAAGGATGGGAGGATACTTGAAGCTTTGTTCTCTTATCCCTACGCTGCTCTTTGGGTTTCACTCTCCCGAGTTAGTCTTGGAGTCTTATCTCCCGGACTGAGTTCGGAGACCTTCCTCATTCCCCCGAGATAGTCTCAGGAGCTCGAGCTCCCAATCTGGTCTCGGGGGCCTTCCTTCATTCTCCCGAGATAATCTCGGAAGCTCGAGCCCCCGGTCTGACTTCGGATCTCTAGCTTAGTTGGCCCTACCACGTAACTTTTTCGTATCATGTGTCCTCCCTAATTAGTTGTGCCTATCAGATACCAAGAGTCCATTTACTCGGACAGATAAGTGAATAGATGGACGGGTTTTAGACCAGATCGACAAAAATAAAATGAATGAAATGGAAATGTAGACTTGGTCTTACATCTACCTGAATCTAGGGATGTGCATTCAGTTAAAATCGAACCGACCGAACCGAATAAATCGAAAACCGAATTAACCGATTTTTTTGGAACCGACCAAACCGCCCGAATTTTCTACAAAAACCGAACTTACCAAATCGATAAAATTTTGGTTAATTCGGTCGAAAACCGAATGAACCGAAATTTTAAATTTAATTTGATTTTTAATTAAAATAACCAGATTTTATTTAATTAATTATATTTTTAAATAAAAAATAATTAAATTAATATTTTTATTCGGTTTAACCGAATTACAAAATTCAAAACCGAAACCGAACCGATTTAACCGAAAAACATTACCGAATTTTTTTTAAAAAAATCGAAAACCGAATTAACCGAACAGAATTTTAAAATTCAGTCGGTTCGGTTCGGTTAATTAGGTTTTTTCGAATTTTTGCTCACCCCTACCTGAATCATCCAAATCGGGTTAGTTGAAGGACATTTGTTACGGTAGATTTTGGTATGCATCCCTCCTCTCATCCATTCATTCTATTGCCAATTCATCCATCCAAACAAGAGCGGATTTAAGATTTGATTTGGTTTAAGAGCTGCATAATGAAAATAATTATTAAATATAATAATGATGTCCTCAATCCTTCCAGATGTATAATATATATTTAGTTGAAATATATAAAATAGAAAAAAAAATTAAAATTTAATTTTCGTAAGAATTAAAACTCTAGATGTGTGACAAAAAAAACAAACTTATCATTAGACCAACTATAAATAATTATTTTAATAGGGGTCAAATAATATATACTAAGAAAATAAAAAATATATACTAAAATAATAAACAATTTATATATAAAAATAATATTATTAAAATTTGGGCACGACCTGTCCTACCCTAAATCCGCCCCTGCATCATATCAAACAAAGTCAAAATGTCCCTTCATTCACTTCATCCAAAATGTTCCTTTCATTGATTAACCCGGGGCGATCTGTCCAGTTTCACGAAAATTCTCATCGGCTACCAGATAAATCAAAAAAATATATGTGTAGACTCATCTAAATCGTTAACATTCTCAAGTCCGCTACCTATTAAAAAAAATCCAATAATATGCAGAGTCTTGGGAATTAATAAATATTACTCATATATGTAGTAATTAATTACTTTTTACGTCAACTAAAGTTTTCTTTTACCACCTCCTACTTATCAACTAAAGTTTCAATTTTGTTGCAGGCACTATGAAATGATATTTAATAAATAATAGATAAAATTGCACATATATCCTTATAAAATAGAAATGTGTACCTTTCCCATCTAATTTTACAAATATATCAATCTAAAACTTAAAATCTTGCATATGTGTCATAAATGTATCCCAAATTAGTAATTTATTTGATATAGTTGGAAATTTTACCCTTTAATTTCAAACAAATATTATATGAAGTATGGTTTGTAACGATTGAAAATTTGTGACAACCCTCTCCTCCAACAATGAACAACAATGTTCATCCCTTTCCATTTGCCATTGCAAAACTAATGTTTATGTTCCGAAAGGAATCAGCGGCGATGTCCAATCACCGGAGGTCTGCCCACGTGAAAGTCGCTATGGAGGAGAGGAACTCCACGCCCTGCGAGATCAACACGAGTATTAGGGGACACGTCGGAAGGGGTCCGGCGGAGTCCACTCTGACGCTCAAGTCAGTGTATCGTTGGAGAGTAAAGGCAGCAAGAAGGGAAAAATGTATCTAGAGTTGAGAGAACATAACCCCGTACCAGAGGGGCTCGATTACCTTTTGTACCAGAGGCCGCATGGACGATAGTACGTGTCCCCGTGCTTCTCGCCACGTTCCCCTTATCTTCGGTTACGGGATCTCCCCTGTAACGGTCGTAACCCTCGTTGAATCTAGTTCGTTGTAAGGATGAGGGCGAGAATGACCGTGGATTGCGGGCCCTAATCTTTCCGTTACCGTTAGTGATCCTTATCCAAGGGTCCGCAAATATGGGGTTCGTGACTTGAGGTCTCGGGGATTCCAGGCACAGAGGGGGGGCCATGGGCGATCTACCTTCCCGGGGTGATCCTGGGTCCCGACCTCCCGAGGGGGTTCCTGAAGCTCTGGAAGAAGGGTCGTTCCAACCAGTCAGGTTGGTGTCGTGCAGCTTCTTCATCCCACGTGTCCCCCCCCCCGACGGCTACTTAACCTCATCACAAGTCCCTCCCTTCAAGTCTGATCGAAGAAAGCGTGACTGACTGATCGGACTAGTGCGGTGATGAAGAAGCTGGGCCTAGTTGGTTTCTCTGTCCTTTACTGCTTGTCTGGCGGCCCGTGGGGCCCTAAGATATAACCAGTGCGTCCCCGGTCTCCGAGGGATTTTTTTGAATATGTCCCGTATTCCTGCGAACTTTGTGGCCACCATAATGACGTGGTGGCTCAGCGTATGTAATAGGGTCACGTGTCTCTTCCCTCGTTGTTCGGCGATATCTTCCGGATACGCACTGCGGGATATACGAAATGACGGTCGTAAGGGCTAGTGGTTCCCCAAGGTAGCCCGTTAATGCCCTCGATGTGCTGCTCCCTTATTGCTCAGCGGGGTATGGCGCATCCCTATAAAAGCGGGTGCAACAGCACCCTGCAGCCTCCTTACCCTATCTGCCGCCAGGAGTTCTCCTTCTTTGGTTATTCACCATACCGTTGTGTTTCTTTGACGATAGTAAGTCTCCCTCCATCCTCTTATCTTCATGGGTCCAATGGAGAAGAAAAAGAAAACCTCGAGCGACCATGAGTGCTCCCTGAAAGAGTTAGGATTTCGTGTCGAATGGTACGAGACCATCTCTTCCAAAGTTAGGTCAGAATCCCTTCAGTCTGCTCGCCGAAGATACGATATTCCGGTAGACTGGGAGTTGAGGGTCCCTGCCTCAGGTCAATCACCGGTAACAACCTGTGAGGATTTTTATACCTTCTTTCTGGGACAACTAGAGCTAGGGCTTCGCTTCCCTATCCCTCCCTTTTATATGAATGTTGCCCAGTACTTCGGTATCCCGCTGCAACAACTGGCTCGAACGCCTTTGCTCAAATGGGTGGAGCCCTTATCCTCTTCAAGCTTTTTGACATTCCTCTGACCCCCCCCCCATTCTTCCATTTCTTTTTTGTCCCCGTGGGGTCCCGAGAGACATTTGGCTTTACCGCCCGTTATGGCCACAGGTTTCTGGGGGGCCTTCCTTCCTCCCACAAGGGATGGAAGGAAAGATTCTTTTATATCCGGCTTCCCGAGCGTCCCTTCAGTCCCATCCAATGGATGGAGAATTTGCCCCCTATTCCGGACCTCGCGACTTTCAAGAGGACGCGGGATATCAGAGGGCTAAGGTATCTTGGCTGGGATGGAATTCCATGGGCTTCAATTAACAATGCGAGGAGCTCCTTTATAGGGTTGAGCTTAGTCCAAAAAACACAACTCTCAGCCCCAACCTTCGTAAGTTGTTGTGTATCTGGTATAGTTTCCGGTTAATGCTGACTGATGTCTTTCTGTTATTGTTGAGCAGGCAGCATTATGTTCTCCCGAGTGATGAATCAGCTCCTGAAGTGGGACCAGGCTAACGAGCAGGCTCTGGTCCCAGGCTCAGCGTCTTCTACTCCCGCAGGCATCTCTCCCGAGGGTGACGAGGGAGTGGATGAGCTATCTGCAGAGCAAGCAGTATTAGAGGCCCCCCGAGATGTTGGAGCCTCGGAGTTGCCAACGGTCCTCGAAGGGGGGGTCAGCTGCTTTGAATATCGAGGCCCCCGAGGGAAAACTGCACCCCCTCTCTCTGTCACTCCCTCAGAGACCCACGCGCCTGAGAAGAAACGCCGGGAGCATCTACCCCGAAGGGATCGCCCTTTGAAGAGGTTGAAGAAAGGCCTGCCCCCAGAGTTCTTAAGTTCGACTGCCTCCGAGGCTGCAGCTTCGAGGGCCCATGGAGTTCGTGAAGGATCTTCCCCTTCTGCCGTTCAGGTTCCTACTCCCGTACTCGATGCCCCGGCTCTCCCGATTGACCATCCTGCTGCTCCTCGCGGCAAAGAGGTGCCCGAGGATCTGCCTCGTTCTCACCGGAAGGCCCCAAAGGTGAAGAAGAAGAAGGCGACCAACAGTTCTCAGTCCATCCAAATAAAGGGGCTTGCTTCTGAGGGTTCACCTGGGGCTTCAAGTTCAGAGGAAGATGCTCCTGACCCTAGAGACGTTCCCGGTCAGTCAAGACCTTCTACTGAGGAAATTGTTCCTTCCCTTATTCTATCGTGGAGGGTAGCTGGATTGGCCCATTACCTGGGCATGTTACATCAATCTCTACTGGCGGTAAGTATTTTGCCGCGCCTTTTATTTATTTCGAATCCTTCTACTAACTGTGTGTATCTGCCCCGTAGGTTGCTTCTAACTGCATGGCCACCAGCCGCCTACTTTGTTCCGGAGGGGTTACTGAAGACCTCCTCTGGCGAGTGGCGGATACCGAGGCGGAAGCTGGCCGGGCCCACGAGGTCGGCCTCCTGCAGTTGGAGGTCAGCCAGGCTCTTCGAGAGAAAATAGAGCATTACCTTAGCGCTTTAATAGCGGCCGAGAATACCCTGCATGGGTGTAGACTCCAGGAACGCCTTGGATCCGAGAAAAATCAGGCCCTTGTGGAGGAACTGCAGAAGCTATCCCAGGAGCGGAAGTGACTCCAGGCCCAGACAGGAGAGCTGACTGATCAAATCAACCTCTTGGAATCATCGAAGAAGGCTTTGGAGGACCGAGATGGGGAACGGGAGCGCCTGATGGCTCTGCGAGAACACGACCTAGAGCTGTCGTGTTCTCATGCCGCCAACCTCCAGGAGCAAGTTACCCAGACCAAATCCCAGGTCGCTGCTGCTACCCAGAAGCTCCAGGAGATGCAAGAGGCTCAGGATGGCCTACTCCTGGGGGTGGCGACGCTGAAGGCTACCCAGGAGGAGGCCAAGGCCAAGATACAGCAGCAGCAGAGTATTCACATGACTGAACTATCCCGGGTCAAGGCAGAGTCCAAGGCCAAGTACCTGGAATCGGAAGAGTATGCCGAGGCGGTAGCCGTGCAAGCCCTTAAGCGCCTCAAACAGGGCTTCTATGGCGCTATCAGCCAGCTGGAGAAGGATGATCTGTTGAAGCCAGACGCGGACTTGCGCTCGATAACCGTCCAGCGGGTCTGGGACGATCTTCCCCCGGAAGACAAAACCTTATAGGGTCCTTCTTGACCTGGGCATAAACTACCTGACCATTCTTTAGCCCCTGTGTTTTTCTTCTTTTTAAGCTTTCTCTTGTAAGGCAAGTATGTAATTGTTTCACCATTGAATGTCGGCATCGCTGGACTTCTTATAATTTGATGGATTTCTTGCCTCCCTTAGAATGTTCAGTTTCTGGTCGGCTCTGTGCAGCCCCTAGGCCAGGCTTAACCAGCAAGAGGTCATAGGGTTCAGGTAGCCTACCCACCGAGGGATTGTAGGGCTTTAGCAGTTCTAGGCCGGGCGTATATAGTTCCGAGGTCAAGCCTACACACCGAAAAGCTGTAGGGTTTTAGCAGCCCTTGGCTAGGCGTGTACAGCTCCAAGGCCAAGCCTACACACCGAGAGGTTGTAGGGTTTTAGTAGCACTTGGTCGGGCGAGTACAGCTCCGAGGCCAAGCCTACACACCGAGGGTAGGATTTTAGCAGCTCTTGGCGGGGCGTGTACAGCTCCGAGGCCAAGCCTACACACCGAGAGACTGTAGGGTTTTAGCAGCTCTTGGCCGGGCGTGTACAGCTCCGAGGCCAAGCCTACACACCTAGAGGTTGTAGGATTTTGCACGGGTGGGGACTCAGCGTTTGTTCGCATAATATTTCACTTGCACTTTTTATTTATTATATTGCAAGGTAGTAGAAAAATAAAGAATACAGCGAGCAAGCGCATAATGTCGTACCTCTCTGAGTACAATAAGGGCAGAGATGGTTGGCATGCCAGGGCCTTTCCAACCTCTTGCCTTTATTATCTTCCAGGTAATAGCTACCCCCGGTGAGCTTTTTGATGACGACATAGGGGTCGTCCCACTGCGGCTCCAGCTTATCGGGGTCCCCCACCGGTTTTGTTCTCTTTCAGACTCTGTCACCGACCTCGAAGCTGCGGGCGATCACTTGGCGGTTGTAGGCTTGCTACATCCTCCTCTGATATGCCTCCAACCTCGCTGCGGCTTTATCCCGTACCTCCGAGATGAGGTCTAGATCAATCAGGCGTTCTTGGTCGTTGTCTTCCTGGCAATAATATTGTCATCGTGTAGATTCTTCCTCCACCTCCACTGGGATGACGGCTTCAACGCCATAGACCAGTTGGAAAGGGCTCTCGCCCGTCCCTTCTCACGGGGTAGTCCGGTAGGACCACAGGATACTGGAGAGTTCTTTGATCCAGCTGCCTCCGACGTGGTCTAGCTTTATCTTGAGTCCCCGCAGGATCTCCCGATTGACGACCTCGGCTTGTCCATTGCTCTGTGAGTATGCTACTGAGGTGAAAGCCTATTGAATGTCTAACCCTTCACACCACTCCTTTAGTTTGCGTCCAGAGAATTGTCTTCCGTTGTCCGACACCAGCTTGTGAGGGATATCGTATCAGCAAACAATGTCCCTCCATAGGACTTTCATCACAACCCCCTTCGTGATGTTCGCCAGAGGTTCAGCCTCTACCTATTTGGAGAAGTAATCCACGAGGACCAGGAGAAATTTCTTCTGCTGGGGCCCAACAGGAAAGGGGCCCACAATGTCCATTCCCCATTGATCAAAAGGGCAGGATATCGTGGAGACTCGCAAGGGCTCCGTCGGGCGGTGAGTCACCCACTAATGTCTCTGACAGGCCTCACACCCGGCCACGAACCTGAGAGTATCGGCTTGCAAGGTAGGCCAAAAGTACCATCCCAAAAGGATCTTCTGGGACAGGGATCTCCCCACAATGTGACTCCCGCAGATGCCTTCATGTACCTCCGTCATCACGTAGTCGGTCTCCTCCTGACCGATGCATTTTAGGAGGGGTCGTGCAAAGGCCCTCCTCTACAGTTGATCCCCGACCTGTGTGAATCTGCTGGCTCAGCGGCGGAATAGCCAGCCCCCTTGGACCCCACCTGTGATTGTCCCATCCCACAGGAACGCTATGTAGGGATCCCTCCAGTAGGTCCGGCTGTTACCCCCTTCTTCTTCTCCAATTTGTGCGATTGTTTCTTCCGCTGCGCAAGGCTCGTCTAGCTGCCAGGTGGATATAGAGCTGGCCAGTTTGGCCAACTCATCGGCCCTCAAGTTGTCTGACCTGGAGATCTTCTGCAAGATGACCTCCGAGAAGGAGGCCTTCAGTTGTTCGTAGAGGGCTACATACTTCTGCAGGCGCTCACACCGGACTTCAAATTTTCCCTTTATCTGCTACACTACCAATTGTGAGTCCGAATATATCGTGACCCGACAGGCCCCAATGTGCTTGGCTGCTTACAGGCCTGCTAGGATCGCCTCATATTCGGCTTCCTTGTTGGTAGCCTTGAAGCGAAGCCTGATGGACAGATGTAGTGTGTCTCCTCGAGGGGAAATCATCAGCACTTCGACCCCGCTATGCTGACTGTTGGAAGATCCGTCTACATAAACTTTCCACATTCCTTCGGCTTCGGTCTCCGGGACGGTCTCCAGCATGAAGTCAGAGAGGGTTTGGGCCTTGATGGTGGCGCGGGGCTGATACTCGATGTCGTACTCACTTAACTCTGTTGTCCACTTGATTAATCTACCTAAAGCCTCGGGATTAGTGAGGACTCGTGCGAGCGGGTTGTTAGTGAGGACCACGATGGGATGTGCCAGGAAATATGGCCTTAACCTTCGCGCCATCAAGACCAAGGCATAAGCCAGTTTCTCCATCATAGTGTAGCGTGTCTCAGTGTCCTTTAGAAGGTGTCCGAAGAAATATACTGGATGTTGCAACCGACCTTTCTCTCGGACGAGTGTCGAGCCTACCGCTTGCTCTGCGGCTGACAGGTAAATAAACAAGGTCTCCCCTACCACAGGTTTGTGGAGAATGGGGAGGGCGGTGAGATAAGCCTTCAAATCTGCAAAATCCTTCTCGCACTGGTCATCCCACTCAAACTTGGCGGCCTTCCTTAGAATCTTGAAAAAGGGGAGGGTCTTGTCTGCGGATTTGGAGATGAATCTTGAGAGGGTCGTGATTCTTCCATTCAGCTGTTGCACCTCCTTGAAGTTGCGCGGGGGCGGCATTTCTAGAATGACTTTTACCTTTTCCGCGTTAGCTTTGATTCCCCTCTCCGTCACCAGGTACCCCAGGAACCTGCCACTTTTTACGCCGAACAAGCATTTAGCAGGGTTCAACTTCAGCCTATTGGCTCTCAGGGTGGCGAACGTTTCTTCGAGGTTGGCTATCATGTCCCCTCCCTTGTCAGTCTTTACTAGGATGTCGTCCACATACACCTCGATGTTTCTCTTGATCTGGTGCCTGAAGACTTTGTCCATCATCCGCTGGTACATAGCACCGGCATTGCGCAAGCCGAAAGGCATGACGTTGTAGCAATACGTGCCGTCGACCGTCACAAAACTGACCTTCTCCTGGTCCTCAGGAGCGAGGGGGACTTGGTGATAACCTTGGTAAGCATCTAACATGGAGATGAACTCACAGCCGGCTGTAGAATCCACCAACCGGTCTATCCGAGGCAGGGGATAACAGTCCTTTGGGCAAACTTTGTTCAAGTCGCGAAAGTCAATGCAGACCCACCATTTGCCTCCGGGCTTTGGAACGAGGACCACATTGGCCAACCAGGCCGGAAATTATACTTCTCGGATGTGTCCGGCTTTTAACAACTTCTGAACCTCGTCTCGAATCGCCTTATCCTGGTCAGGGGCAATGTGCCTCCGTCTTTGCTTCACCGGACGAGTTCCGGCGTGACATGTAGGTGGTGCATGGCCAACGCCGGTGGGACCCCTTTAATCTCTTCAGCAACCCAAGCGAAAACGTCTTTGTGGTTTCGCAGACAGTCTATGCGACGACTTCATAGTTCTGGCGTGAGGTCAAGGGCGATGCACGTACTTCCCCCTCCACGTTGAGGGTGAATATGCACTTCCTCACTCTCGACCTCCCTCCGTTCCCCCACATCTTCTCGCGGGTTGGCGAGGTCTTCTGGCGAGATCTCGTGCAGATCAAGGTTTCCCCCGTGGGGACAAGGGGTTGTCCCTCCGGTCCTGTCATCGGTGCTCCTTCAGGTGCTTTGCTAGTTTCCCACAGATAGCACCAAATTTGTTCCGGAAGGAATCGGCGGCGATGTCCAGTCACCGGAGGTCTGCCCACGTGGAAGTCATTATGGAGGGGAGGAACTCCGCACCCTGCGAGATTAACACGAGCGTTAGGGGACACGCCGGAAGGGGTCCGGCGGAGTCCACTCCGACGCTCAAGTCAGTGCATCGTTGGAGGGTAAAGGCAGCAAGAAGGGAAAAATGTATCTAGAGTTGAGAGAGCATAACCCCCGTACCAGAGGGGCTCGATTACCTTTTATACCAGAGGCCGCATGGACGATAGTACGTGTCCCCGTGCTTCTCGCCACGTTCCCCTTATCTTCGGTTACGGGATCTCCCCTGTAACGGTCGTAACCCTCGTTGAATCTAGTTCGTTGTAAGGATAAGGGCGAGAATGATCGTGGATTGCGGGCCCTAATCTTTCCGTTACCGTTAGTGATCCTTATCCAAGGGTCCGCAAATATGGGGTTCGTGACTTGAGGTCTCGGGGATTCCAGGCATAGAGGGGGGGGCCATGGGCGATCTACCTTCCCGGCGTGATCCTGGGTCCCGACCTCCCGAGGTGATCCCGTGGGATTCATTCCTCCCGGGCATAGCTATCCCGAGGGGGGTCCTGAAGCTCTGGAAGAAGGGTCGTTCCAACCAGTCAGGTTGCCGGGGCTACTTAACCCCATCAGTTTATGTTGTCTATCTTTCATTCAGGCTAATCATCTTTTTCTTGTGTTCACTATGTCCCTTGAGAAGTTATCCTCTCAACCAATCCTAGATGGCTCCCCTTTCATCACTCCACACTATCTTGTCATTGTCACAAGCAAAAAGCTCACTTAGGAGACTGTCTCCAAGAATCTCTCCTTATCCTCTCTCGTTAATGTGTTGATCTACTGGAATGCCTGTTCCAGCATTGTTCGTTCAACCAACTTCTAGATTGTATATTCATGTATGTTGTTGTGTTGGATGACACCGTCAAAATCTACTGAGGGGAAGTGTTGAAGTCATTATTTATGTGTTTGGATTTAGACGGCCTGCATTAGATGTTTAAGATTATGGTTTATGGCTGTCCAACAAAATAGTCCTGTTTGCAACAATCAATGCAATAATGGCTTTCCTTTCCATTTAACAAACTATTGTATAAAAAAGTGATTATTAAACAAGTAGGAGTAAAACACTTAATTATGATAAACGTATTCAACTCCTAATCCCCATGGAATATGTAAAAATGGATGTTTATGACTATTTTCTGAAAGTGCATTACCAATGGAGATAGTTGAGTTGGCTATTACGAGATAGATAATGTTATTATAAATCATCTTGAGATTGAAGAACTTTGATACGAGAAGCATTCAGCTGGATTGCTTGAGCATTTTCATGATAAACCATATCAAAAGACTTTCCTGTTTGGCGTGAGTTTTCATACAAATAGAGGTGGAGAAGCTCATTGTTCATCTCATCTGAGGCTACTGCTTGAAGCTGAAAACAATTGATATGCATAGTATCAATTAAACAAAATGGCTACAAATAAATAGAAAGAGAAGTTTAAAAGCCATATAAAACATGTCAACAAGCAAGGAGCTAATTAAACAACCAACTAGAAAGCCTCTGCTAGATAGGACTAGAAGAAATCCAAATAAAGTTCTCTTAGAAGTCCAGACAAAGATATAATGACAGTTTTAGACAGTATTAGTGTTCTAACATTCAAATGGCCGCAAAATCAGACTTTTGAAGCCCAAATAATGAGACAAATATCATATCTTCGAAATGCATCTATCAAAACAAATATTGATGACCCTTATGAACCGTAAGCCAGCCAAAAACTAAGGCAATACAGTGCTAGAATAAAGCATCACAAAAGAGTTGGGGTCATATTGTATCAAAGCTCATTTAACTCTATAAGAAAATGCTTGAGATAAAATGCAGATCAGAGGATCCTAAAACTACAATCATAAAGCGATAAAATTAAAAACTTACCTGAATCTTTAAAAGGATCCCTGAAATAAAAATCAAATTAATATATTAGTAGCCTATATAAATAGAATAAATATATTTTACAAGATTTAATATGTAATTGATCATACCTCAAAAAAACTTAATCAGTCGGTGGATGAGAGGGTCCTGGGGTGTCCTGTGATGGCGGACGAGACAAGCCATCTAAAAGGAATCGCACACGACTCATGATATCCTCATCTCTCCTTGCCATATCAGCTGCCCTCGCCGCTTCATCAGCGGCTCTCCTCTCATTCTCAGCCGTCATCCATTCCGCCATCTCTCCTCGCATTGATTGAACTTGACTGCGTAGATCTCGATTTTCTTCTAATATTCTATGCATCTCACTGGAATAAGATGAACGGTAACTGGATCGACCCCTCGGAGCCCTCAAGCGACCATCAAATGCAACTCTGGCCTGAGAGCCAAGGCCGTAGATGGTAGAGTTCTTTGTCCGTCCACCGACAACATCATAAAATATGTCATTAAGTGTCTTGGTGGATAGAGATTGAGACTCTCCCCCCTCTACTGTAGGCTGAGATGCCTGAGCGACTCTCTCAGTCATTTCCGCCTATATTGTAAAATAGAACATGATTAATAAGTAGAGTTCTTTGCCGTGTCTTTAGTTTTTCCAGGCACATTCATGACAGTGTTAAAGATATTATCAAAGAAATTTTTCTCAACATGCATGACATCTAAGTTATGTCGAATGAGAAGATACTTCCAATATGACAACTCCCAAAAAATACTCCTCTTCTTCCATCCACACTTGCACATTCTAACAATGTATTTATTTATCTCATCAGAACCAGGTTGAGATACTGGTAGGAAACCATAACTGTCTATTTGATTAATAATCTCTTCCCCTGAAGCATAACTTGGAGAACATTTTCTGACTACAACATTTTTTAAGAAATTTTGTTTGTTTCGCCTGAAAGGGTGCTCGACAGGTAAAAATTTTCGATGATTATCAAACCAAGATACCTTCCCACTACAAGGTAATGAAAATGCATTAGAATCTGTCATGCAGTGTGGGCATGCTAATTTACCAGCTGTGCTCCATCAAGATAACATTGAGTATGCTAGAAAATCACTGATTGTCCATAATAAAACAGCTTGCAAAAGAAAATTTGTTTTACTTGCAACATCATAAGTCATTGAGCCTACATTCCATAATTCATTCAACTCGGCAATTAGAGGTTGAAGGAAAACATCTATCTTATCTTTAGGATTGGTTGGACCAGGAATCAGTACAGTAAGGAACATAAATTTGTCTTTCATGCACATCCATGGAGGTAAATTATAAGGTGTCAATATTACTGGCCAAGATGAATATTGCTGTCCCGACTGACCAAATGGCCGAAAACCATCTGCAGAAAGGCCCAATCTAACATTCCGAGGTTCCATTGCAAATGAAGGATATACAGTATCAAGATGTTTCCATGCAGGGGAATCACAGGGATGACACATAATACCCGCTTCGTGCTCATGCTCATGATGCCACACCATGTAGCTTGCTGTAGCTGCAGATGCATATAAGCGTTGAAGTCTAGCAGTTAACGGAAAATAATACATGACTTTCCATGCAATATTTTTCTTCTTCTTCCCTGGTATACGAGTACGATGCTTATAACGCGGGTGACTACAGATTTTGCATTCATTCAGTTCACTGTCTTCATTCCAATATAGCATGCAGTTATTCAAACAACAATCAATCTTTTCTACAGGCAAACCTAATCCTCTAACCAATTTCTTTGTATCGTAGAAACTATCAGTCATTATGTTATCAGCAGGGAGTAATTCTGACATTAATTGACATATTTCATCATAACATCTTTCTGAAAAATGATGTTCCGCTTTCATATTTAACAACCTTGCAGTAGCTGATAACTGAGAATGACCAGAAGGAATGTCTTCCCATAATTCTCTTTCACTAGACTTTAACATTTCATGTAATTGCTGATATTCAGGTGTAGGTATTTCATCTATGTTGAAATAATCAGTTGCATTGATCGCATCTTGAACCATTGATTGCATTGCAATATCATTAGTTAATGGTTCATGGGACGCAACAAAAGTATTAGATGATGAACCAACAGAAGGGCCAATTGATTCATATACATAAGGTTCTCCGTGACAGTACCAATTATAGTAATTAGGCACAAACCCATTTCTGCAAATATGTACTCTCACCGTATCCTCATCACGGTAGTCTATATTTCTGCATTTTCTATGATTACACGGACACTTTAATTTATCACCATCCATACATTCTGGATGACTCTTAGCAAAATTCATAAATTGTTCAAGATCAGTAATAAACTCATCTCTGATAAATCCATTGTCTAATCGGTTATACATCCAAGCCTTGTTCATATACATTACTACCTAATCAGAATAAAATTAAACTCATTAAGATATGTATGTTCTTATTCTAATGAAAACAAGTATCATGGTATTCAGTAAAATATAGCTAAATTAATAATTTTAAATGTTATCACTTATAAAGAGTTCTAAAATAACATGCTAAATTACAAGGGCGATGAAATCAAATAATAACTAAAAATCCCTCATTATTAAAGACTAAAATAACAAATAATTGATAATTTAATAGAATTCTAACATAACAAAAAACATAAGAATGAATTATACCTGAAGATTAAACGAAAGTCGGAGACGACCAGCAAAAACAATAACCTAAGAAATAATAAATTACAGTTAAAATCATTGTTGAATCTTGAGCATGCCAATTAACTTGAACTAGAACTCGAAAACAAGAGCTTCAGCTGCACGCCCGCATACCCTAGCGAGGGGCACAACCAGCACTGGCCGGATGCGGGCGCGGCCAGCTGTGGCCCTGGCCGGGCGCGACCAGATCTGGTCACAGGCCGCTCTGATCACTGGTCGGGCGCGGCCAGACTGGTCGGGCGCGGCCAGACTGGTCGGGCGCTGGCCGGGCGCGGCCAGACATGGCCGGGCGCGGCCAGACATGGCCGGGCGCTGGCCGGACATGGCCGGGCGCTGGCCGGACTGGCAGGGCGCTGGCCAAACATGGCCGGGCGAGGCCCGACTGGCCGGGCGCGGCCAGACATGGCCGGGCGCTGGCCGGACATGGCCGGGCGCTGGCCGGACTGGCAGGGCGCTGGCCAAACATGGCCGGGCGAGGCCCGACTGGCCGGGCGCGGCCAGACATGGCCGGGCGCGGCCAGATCTGGCCGGGCGCGGCCAGACCTGGCCGGCCGCGGCCAGATCTGGCCGGCCGCGGCCAGATCAGGACGCCCGCGGCCAGATCTGGCCCGGCGCGGAACGTGCGGCCCAGCTCGTGCCGCAGGCCGCGCGCGGCCAGATCTGGCCGGCCGCGCCCAGCACATCACCAGCTCCCTGGCCGGAGAACAAAACAAACCGGAGAAAGGAGAAAAAAATAACAATAGTACTTACCGGAGAACGAGCAGCTGCGAGCGAGGAGACCGGAGCTTCGGCGCGCGGATCGCAGAGGATGCAGTGAAGGAAAGGGAAAAAGGGCAAAAGGGAAGCCCTAATATTAAAATTTTCCGACGGAATAAATTCCGTCGGAAATTTCCGACGGAATTTATATTCCCGTCGGAAATTTTCGACGGAATTTATATTTCCGTCGGTACCGAAGGACATTTCCGACGGAACTAAATATTCCGTCGGAATATTTAGTCCCGTCGGAAATTTCCGACGGAAATGGGATTCCGTCGGAAATTTCCGACGGGAATTATTTCTGTCGGAAATTTTCGACGGAAGACTGTATGCCGTCGGAAATTTCCGACGGAAAGATATTCCGTCGGAAATTTCGTCGATAAAATGTGTTTTTTTTGTAGTGTCACTCCAAATAGTAATAAAGGAGTCTCATGATTCCATAAATTAGCTAATGAAATTTATATATTTATATTCCATATTATATATATATTTCTTGGTTCTCTAATCCATATATATATATATATATATATGAGAAATGATTTGAAGAGTGAATTTGGGAGAGTGAAAATTATAGTGAATGACATGTAGTTAATGTATACATGTTCGATCGTCGATCGGACACCATCGACGGCCTCTATATATATATATATATATATATAATTTCAGTTATTTATATTTCCAATCATTGTCCTTTTTTAGTTTTTGACAAAGCATGACTCATGCATCTAGTCTCTATGATTTTAGTTGGTGAATACATTTTCTATCTGACAACAAAAATATGATACAGAGAAGCAATTTCTTCACAATTTTCAATGACATAAATAAACGCTAAAATGAAAAATATTGGTGTACAAGTTTTGAATTTTATGAGATATGAAAAATTAAAACAGTTCAGAATTAGAAGTCAGGATGATGAATCAAGTACATAGACAGGTCGACGGGCGATCAAGAAGGTCCGTGGCCTAAATCAACGGTCTCCATTGCATGCTGGAGGAGTGTTGATTTACCATCTCTCCGAGAGGATCATAATTAGTTAATGAGGGGGTACGCGCTCGCATGGCCCCACTAAAAGGATGAGATGGATATCGGGTGCCGATCGATTAAAAAAAAGTATATGGTTAATGACATTACTATCTAATTAAGATATCAAGGTATTGTGATATTGTTGTGATCGTCGTTGCAAGCAAATGAAGTAAATTGTGCTATTTGTTACCTTTTTTCAATGATATATTATGTTCTTCATAGAAGAATTGTGTTAGTTTGTATAGTGTCAACCAACAAGCTCATAAATTGTTTCCAAACTTAGTACGTTGTCTGGATGAACTGCACTTAAGGACCACAAAATTAATGAAGTTGGCTACATCCATTTTGAAATAATTCACAAAATGAAGTGACCACTAAACATCAATGACAACATCCTTGATCTCTTTACTTTCATAGTCTTGTCTGATCAAACATCTATAGAAAGGAATTTTTTCAAATTAAAGTTGATTAAAGCGTCTGTCGATCATGTCATTAAAAAAAATTAAATGAATTAGAGATGTTATCTACTGAAAAAAAAATTGAACATCTTAATTATACAAGCTTAATTGATATTTTTTAAGTCAAAACAACCAGAAAGGTTTAGTTATAGGTGGGTAAAAATGATAATAATATACATTATATTTTTTCGTTAAAATAGAAATAAGATGTAGTGTATTATCGATAATATTTTTTTTATATATTTCAAGGTATTCATGTTATTAACTCTTTATTTTATTATATATTTGCTAAAAAATTTTAATCACACGTCGAAAGAAAAATCATATTTTGAAATGTGAATGATTTTTTAGTTAAAATAATAATAAAAACTTGTAATGAAATTTTTTTAAGTTCGATTTAAGTTATCAGGCACATCAATGAGCTCACCATCGATCGACAAAGTCATTCAAAGGCAACTACTAGCGAAGGGTCTCGATTAAAGCCATTTAAGCACGAATTCCACCAATTTTTATATCGCGTCTCGATCAAGTTTGAATGATGCGCACCTAGACATGTTTCACTGTCTCTATAAGTGACGTCATGATTTTGATTTCTTCGCAAGGCACCTTCCGTGCACCTTCCCGAGTGGGGTTTCAGCGACTGTTTGTTGTTCCGCGACCTGAGCTCGTGCTTAAAAAAAGACATGGAAATGGGCCCACCCAACCAATAATTACCAATCAGCAAAGCCAACAGGTGCTGGGATAAAAGTGGAAATTATATTTTTAGAAAATGAAAACTTAAAATTAGTTGGCAAAAGCGAAGACGGCGCTTCAGTTTTGGAAAGAATCACGTCGATTTCATTTTGACATAAATATTTTCATATGCGTATGTTGTAATAATTATGAAATCATAATTATTTTAATTTAATGGTAAATTATGTTATAATAACTACGACTTCATAGTGTGTACGATTTTAAAGATTTAAAATATTATAGTAATTATGAATTTGTAATTGTTATTGCCACTTCCCAGCAATTTCCGAGTGGGAAATCATCCTCCACTTTGCATCACAACCACCCGTTTTGTGTGACAATTAAAACCCTCGCCGTTGAATTCCAAGAACTTCTTCATCGCCAATCATCTATATATAACTCGCTCGGAAGCACTTCGATGTATCGATCTAATTTTACTATATCACGGCGCCGGAAACTGGAGCTGATCCATTCCCCTGCTTCTTGACAGCTAGCTAGCTTCGTCCATGGAGGCCAATGCCTGCGCTGGTGCTCTGCTCTCCGAGCTCAGCCAAGCCAAAGAGCTGCTCAAGGAGCTGGAGTTAAATCTGCATTCCCTAGACCTCTGCAAATGCAAGGCTCTAACGCCGAGGATCGCTTCCTCCATCCACAACTCAATTCTCATGGCCGAATCCTCGCTCGCCCTGCGACCTCGCACCTTGACGCCCAGGAGAAGGTGAGTACTTCCACATGCACGCACTGGTCATGAAGGAGAATTAATTAGTATTCTGATTTAATTGCAGGAAGTCTTTGTGCTCGTGGAGGTGCCAAGTGAGGCTGAGCTCGGTGGCCGGGGGAGTGGAAGGCCCGGGGGAGGACGACGGCTTCACCTGGAGGAAGTACGGGCAGAAAGAGATCCTCGGAGCCAAATATCCAAGGTCGGTCAGTCAGTCAACCATCGATCTCATTCGACCAAAACCATCCTGACTAGTTCTTCGGCTCGCCGCAGGGCCTATTTCCGGTGCGCTCATCGGGACTCGCATCGTTGCCCGGCGAAGAAGCAGGTGCAGCGATCGGACGACGACCCGTCGGTCTACGACGTGACCTACCACGAGGACCACACTTGCCTCCGGCAGCCAAGGAAGGAGGAGGAGCAGGGAGGTGCAATGCAGCGCGACCAAGAACAGAGTACTACGGCGTCGCTGAAACTTGAAGGAGGGGAGGAGTTTGCGGGGCCTTCCTTTGAGCCCGTGGACGAGCTGTTTTTCCCTGCTTCGCCGAACCAATTTGGGGGTTTGCATGGAGCAGAGATCAGCAGTGTGCTTCCATCAATGGAGTTTGATCAAGACTACTGGGTGATCGACTCTAACACTGTCTAGTTATTTTTTATATAATAAGAGATTTATTAACACTATTATTTATAATTTTTATTACCGTTTATAATTTATATATATATATATATATATATATATATATATATATATATATATATATATATATTCAAATTTATTAATTTAATTTAATAAATTACTCAAGTTTATGTGTACAATTAACCTTTTGTATATTAGACTAACATAATATCAAATTCTTACCAAATTAAACATTAAATTAAGTACTCACGATATTTAATTTGCTTACAACCCTTTCTTATATATACATAAATCTCCTTAAATTGATTTACATGAAAAAAATAACTTATTATTTTATGATTAATACTTATATTTGTCATCTATCTCGTATGTTTTGCCAAGATAGGACATCCCCTAGCATAATAAGAGATATCAGTACGCACTCAGCAACTCAACCAGCATAAACAAACGGTAACTCAATAAACATAAAGATCCTTCTTTTAACTCTCTAAAACCGACGTATACTCATCAAACTATGACGTGAAGCAACGGTAACATACTTTCTTAATAATTTGTAGATTTATTTTGACGATCGATAAAAACAAATTATAAGAATAAATCGTTCCATTTTAAAGTTAATCGAGCAAGAGATGACTTTGACCGTCAGGCCATTTTGATCTCATCTAAATTTTATGAAAAAAAAAAAATCAAAGTTATGAATGAACCTTCATACAATTTTTTACTGAATCTTCTGAGGCGGAATGACGGCATCAATTGGTGTATATGACGTCACAAATGCCACCGTAGTCTAGATGCTATGAAAAGCCAAAGATTCTGTAAATAGATTTGATTGTTTGATTTGTCGAGATTGGCAAAATAGATTCCGTCAGACTTCTGGTCATACCTGGGATTAATGATATTCTGATAGATAAAATTGTATTTTTTTATATATATTTTATTTTAACTTTTTAATCATGTTCTTCCAATTTGGATAGTGGTAAATCATAATAAAATTTCAAGTTGTTTCATTTTTGCCTTAACATAAATTCAAACTAAAAAAATTAAAAATTAAATAACAGTTAAAAACTAAGTTTTGATTTAAAATTAAAAAAACAAATGAAATTAATTTAAAAGTTTGTTTTAATTTATAACTATATATTGCTTTGGTTTGTGTTTAGAAAAAAATGATGAACCAGGCAGCAGATAAATTGAACCTGGGGTGACCGGCTCGGCTCCATGAAAGTTTCCCACCGGCCATCAGGGTAAATCGGGAAGCGCTCGCGGTGGCCAGTCTAGAAGCCAAGCGGCCCAGGGTTCGCGCCCCATTTTGGAGGAAAAATTCCTGCAAAATGCGTCATAGCTGGGGATCGAACCGTGGATTCTTGGGTTAACAACTAGTGACCTTACCCCTGCACCATGCTTTGGTTTGTGTTTAGAGTTTAGGGGTTAGGATTTGATTCGTGTTTGGAGTCTAGAGCAATTGATTATCACATGGCTGATTATTCATTACATGATTTGAGAGATTTGGTAATTCCTTCTAGGGATTTAGATGTGTAGAATCTTTAGAGTGACGAGCAATTAATATGTAATCAATTTTGAGATACAAGAGATGTAGAAGTATAAAAATGGAAGAAGAATGAGAGACGAATGGGCGACAATGATAAGGTCGTCCCTTCAACGCGCAAACACATACATTTTGTCTCCCAATATGAAATTCCTGACTCTGTCCCTATTCCTCTACTTGTGAGTGTAAAATTTCAGCTTGTATTCATGAGGGAGGGCAAGTTTCTAAAAGTATTAGTTCAATATTTCCATGTTTCAGAAATATTTCCATATTTCTAAAATTTCAGCTTGTAATTAAAATAATTTTTTATTTATGGTTGAGTATAATTAGATTTGACCATAATTTTATATTTTGTAATGACCAAGTTAGGTTTGATTAATAGTTTTAAATGCTTTATTTATAAAAATTAAATTTAATCGATAATTTTTATTTTTTATTATTAAAGTTAGATTTGATTGATAATTTTATTTTTTTGGCTAAAATTTAGTCATTGATTTTTTTTTAAATTAAAATTTTCTTTATTAGTTAAGTTAGATTTGTCTAATAAATTAAAACTATTTATTAGCAATTGATATTTTTTTATAAAAATCTTTAAAATTAAAAAACACATTTAATATTATTTCTCGTTAAATTTTATTTTTTCACTTTTTTGGTCATTTTTATGCTTTAATTTTATTATATATGGTGCCCTTATTCTCCACAAGTCATTAATTATACACACACTCTTTTTTTATAATTCGCATTTAATGTCAAGAAAAGACTATCAAGTCAACTAAATATTTTTGATTACATAAATTTTATTTGTAATTTATTAAAATTAAAATTAATCAATAAAAAATAATAAAATTAAAATATAGATTAACCAGTATTATAATAATTAATCAATCATTGTTAAATTTAAATAGTATTTTAAATATTGTGTCAGCCAAATTTAATTTTATTTATTTGATTAAAAATATATATTAGATAAATATATTATTTGTTTAATAAATTATATTTGAAAAATTAGGAATTTTTTTTTCAATTTTATTAATAAGGAAGTGGAATTTTGCCCTATGATAAAATTACGACTAGTGCTCATGAAAATAACCGTTTACAATGAATTGAACTATTCTTTTAAATTTTACTAATAAAATTACATATTTTTAATAATATTTAATCACTTAGTCCTCAGCCCTGTCAAATATTTAGTCTCTTAATCTTCCATCAATCGAGCCCCTAATACTCGGTTTACTCAAAAGGAGTGAATGATGAATGGATCAAATAAATCTAAGGATATAGAAAGAAAATGGAAAAAAATCTCTTTTTTTATATGCTTGTTTATCTTGATTGAGAAAGATGGGCACAGGTGACGTAATTTTATTAATGAGCGTTATTTTATTAGTATATAGTATAATTTTATGAGTTAAAAATGATGTATGTGTTAATTTTTTAGTGGCAAATTAAGTTAGCATGATGAGTTAAAGTCGTTAAGTACATGCATTTAACATAATAGTGTATTTAATATTTGATGAACCAAATTATTTTTGGTCTTCTTTTGTCATGGCTATATAAGCCAAGTTATAGTATGAAAAAAAAACTATTGAAAAAAAAAGTAACATTTCTTCCTTAGCCATATTCCTCTTCTCACCTTCAATTAGTATCAGAGTAAAGTGAGGTTCAAGAAAAATGGCATCAAGAAATGTTGCTACTCCACATACTTTCAACAAAGAAAATTATGATTATTGGAGCAACAGATTTGAAGTTTGGTCGAAAGCATTCAACTTATGGAATATAGTCGATAAAGGATTTTGTGAGCCTGAAGATGAAGAAGCCTTGAGTGATGCTAAAAGAAAGTTTTGGTGGATAATCGGAAGAAAGGCACTCATGCTCTCAATCAGATTAACCTTGCAATAGACAAAGGGGTGTACAGAAAATCCGCAAAACAACAAATTCAAAGCAAGCTTGGGAAATTCTACAAAAAGTTTATAAAGGTGATAAACAAGTGAAGAATGTTCAACTTCAAATTTTGAGATCAGAATTTAAAAAATTGGAGATGAAAGAAAATGATAGTGTTGCTGAATATTTTATAAAATTGGTTCTATAGTGAATCAAATATCTTCGATTGATGAAGCTTTGGATGATCTCAGAATTGTACAAAAAGTACTTCGTTCCCTTCCTGAAAAATTTTTAGTCTTGTTACTATTATATAGCAGACATGAGATTTAAAAAGCATGACTTTGAAGGACTTACATGACATTCTGAAAGCCCATGAAGTGCAAATTAATTTATTGTTTCCCCCATCACAACAATTTGATCAAGCTCTTAAATCCCAAGTTTCTATTAGAGGTCGTGGTTCATCCTATCGTGGCAGAGATAAAAATTTTCAGAGGGCATAGTGATTCAAGCTCTCGTGGAAGAGGAAGAAATAATCAACAATACCATCAAAATGATAGCCATGCTTCAAGTTTCAAAGAGGTAGAGGAGATGGTGATTATCAATGAGGCTGAGGACGTGGTTATATTGAATGTAGCTATTGTAAAAAACCAGGACATAAAGCTATAAATTGTTGGCATAAACAAATAGTGTAACCACTACCATAAACCTAGACATAAAGCTGCAAATTGTTGGTTTAAGCGAGAAGATGACAAGCAAACTGAAAGTGGTTTTATTCATCAAAGTAAGAATGAAGAAACTTTGTTACTTGCTTCCAATGACAACAAAGTGTTGGATACATTGTGAATGGAAAGGGAGGTGGATAGTAAAGAGGCTCCATTGTGAATGAGACTTTAATCCCACATTGGAAGTTTCAAGGCATATTGGTTGATTTAAATTGTTTCAAAAGAATATTTGTTGTGAACAAATGCATGGGGAGAGACTCTCTCTCATGCGTAGGTGTGCAGGGGGAAGAGCAAATCCAGGGCCCGTATTTGTATTGAACCAACTTGATTCGTGTACGTGCATGACCTGCGCGTGTCGAATGCTGGACCGGTCGGGACAAAAATTTGTCCAAGCGAATAAACAAATGTAACGGATGCATTAACTATTGATTAATGCAAAATAGGTAACCTCCAGACGTTTGGATTTGGTTAATTAGCAGTAAATGATGTTAATTAGGTTATTAATTGCTGCATGGGTCTAAGCCCTATATAAAAAGGTTGTGACCGAGAGCAAAAGAGATAGAAAAAGAGCAACAATTGTCTTCCACCTCCTGCCCAAGTCACTGTATGATCCCCGCTCGGTCGATTACCCCTGGTAGCAATCGGGTACTTCTTCAGTTCGCCACGAGCAATCAGCTCTTGGCCAGTCTACACACTGAGGGGTTGTAGGGTTTAATCAGCTCTTAGCCGGGTGTGTACAAATCCGAGGCAAAGCCTACACACCGAGAGGCTGTAGGGTTTAATCAGCTCTTGGCTGGGCGTGTACAGCTCTGAGGCCAAGCCTACACACCGAGAGGCTGTAGGGTTTAATCAGCTCTTGGCCGGGCGAGTACCGCTCCGAGGCCAAGCCTACACACCGAGAGGTTGTAGGGTTTAATCAGCTCTTGGCCGGGCGTGTACAGCTCCGAGGCCAAGCCTACACACCGAGAGGCTGTAGGGTTTAATCAGCTCTTCGTCGGGCGTGTACAGCTCCGAGGCCAAGCCTACACACCGAGGGGTTGTAGGGTTTAATCAGCTCTTGGTCGGGCGTGTACAGCTCCGAGGCCAAGCCTACACATCGAGGGGTTGTAGGGTTTAATCAGCTCTTGGCGGGCGTGTACAGCTCCGAGGCCAAGCCTACACACCGAGAGGCTGTAGGGTTTAATCAGCTCTTGGTCGGGCGTGTACAGCTCTGAGGCCAAGCCTACACATTGAGAGGCTGTAGGGTTTAATCAGCTCTTGGCCGGGCGTGTACAGCTCCGGGGCCAAGCCTACACACCGAGAGGCTGTAGAGGTTTAATCAGCTCTTGGCAGAGCGTGTACCGCTCCAGGCCAAGCCTACACACCGAGAGGCTGTAGGGTTTAATCAGCTCTTGGCCGGGCGTGTACAGCTCTGAGGCCAAGCCTACACACCGAGAGGCTATAGGGTTTAATCATAGATGGGGACTCAGCGTTTTTCCGAATGACATGTCACTCGCACTTTTTATTGATTATACTGCAAGGCAGTGAAGAAGTAAAAAATACATCAAGCAAATACACCGCGTGGTACCTCACTGAGTATAGTAGGGGCGAGATGGTTGGCATGCCAGGGCCTTTCCAATCTTTTGCCTTTATTGTCTTCCAATAATAGCTACCTCCCGTGAGTTTTTTGATGACGACATAGGGGTCGTCCCACTGCGGTTCCAACTTTTCGGGGTCCCCTACCGGTTTTATTCTCTTCCTAACTCGATCACCTACCTCGAAGTTGCGGGCGATCACTCGGCGATTGTAGGCTTGCTGCATCCTTCTCTGATATGCCTCCAACCTTGCCGCGACTTTATCTCGTACCTCCGAGATGAGGTCTAGATCAATTAGTCGCTCCCGGTCGTTGTCTTCCTTGAGATAATACTGCCGTCATGTGGACTCTTCCCCTACCTCCACTGGGATGACGGCTTCAGCTCCATACACCAGCTGGAAAGGGCTCTCGCCCGTCCCTTCTTTCGGGTAGTCCGATAGGACCACAGGATGCTGGGGAGTTCTTCGACCCAGCTGCCCTCGACGTGGTCAATTTTATCTTGAGCCCCCGCAGGATTTCCCGATTGACGACTTCGGCTTGTCCGTTGCTCTGCGGATATGCAACTAAGGTGAAGGCTTGTTGAATGCCTAATCCCTCGCACCACTCCTTTAGCTTGCGCCCGGAGAATTGTCACCCATTGTCGGATACCAGCTTGTGAGGGATTTCATATCGGCAGACAATGTCTCTCCACAGGACTTTCATCGCAGCCCCTTCCGTGATGGTCGCCAGAGGTTCGGCTTCTACCCACTTGGAAAAGTAATCGACGAGGACCAGTAGAAATTTCTTCTGCTGGGGCCCCACAGGAAAGGGTCCCATAATGTCCATTCCCCATTGGTCGAAAGGACAGGATATGGTAGCAACTCACAAGGGCTCTGTCGGACAAATGAGTCACATGTTGATGTCTCTAACAGGCTTTGCACCGGGCCACAAAATTAAGCGCATCGGCCTGCAAGGTAGGTCAAAAGTATCCCGCCAAAAGGATCTTTCGAGACAGTGATTTTCCTCCAATGTGACTCCCACAGATGCTCTCGTGTACCTCCCACATCACGTAGTCGGTCTTCTCCGGCCCGATGCATTTTAGGAGGGGTCGGGCGAAGGCTCTCCTATATAGCTGATCTCCGACCAATATGAACCTGGCCGCCCGCCGGCGAAATAGCCGGCTCTCTTGGCGCCCACCCGAAAGGGATCCATCCCGGAGGAATGCTATGTAGGGATCCCTCCTGTCTGTTCGTCTGTCAGTTCCGGCCTCTTCTCCAATTTGGGCTACCATCGTTTCTGCCGCACTAGGCTTGTTCTGCTGCCAGGTGGATATGGAACTGGTCAGCTTTGCTAACTTGTCGACCCACACATTATCTGACCGGGAGATCTTTAGCAGAATGACCTCCGAGAAGGCGGCCTTCAACTGTTCGTAGAGGGCTACATACTTCTACAGCCGCTCGCACCTGACTTCGAAACTACCCGTTATTTGCTGAGCCACCAATTGAGAGTCCGAATAGACCGTGACCCGACAGGCTCCCATGTGCCTGGCTGCTTGCAAGCCCGCTAGGATCACCTCGTATTCGGCTTCATTGTTGGTAGGTTTGAAGTGAAGTCGGATAGACAGATGCAATGTGTCACCCCTAGGGGAAATCAGTAGCAATCCAACCCCGCTATGCTGGTTGTTGGAGGATCCATCTACATAGTCCTTCCACATACCTTTAGCCTCCGCCTCCGGGACGGTCTCTAGCATGAAATCGGAGAGGGCCTGTGCTTTGATGGCAGCTCGAGGCTGATACTCAATGTCGTATTCGCTTAACTCCGTCGTCCATTTTATCAGCCTGTCAGACGCTTTGGGGTTAGTGAGGACTCGGGTGAGCGGGCTATTGGTGAGGACCACGATGGGATATGCTAAGAAATACGGCCGTAACCTTCGGGCCATCAGGACCAAGACGTAGGCTAGTTTTTTCCATCGTGGTGTATCGCGTTTCAGCGTCCTTTAGAAGGTGTCCAAAGAAATAGATGGGGTATTGTACCCAATCTTGTTCTCGAACGAGCGTCGATCTCATCGCTTGCTCGGCTGCTGATAAATAGATGAATAAGGTCTCCCCCTCCACTGGTTTGTGCAGGATAGGGAGGTCTGCAAGATAGGTCTTCAACTCTGCAAAGGCCTTCTCACACTGGTCATCCCACTCGAACTTGGCGGCTTTTCTCAGGATTTTGGAGAATGGGAGGGTCTTGTCTGCGGATTTGGAGATGAATCGGGATAACGTCGTGATCCTTCCATTCAGCCGTTGTACTTCCTTGAAGTTCTGCGGGGGCGGCATATCCAGAATGACCTTTACCTTTTTCGCATTGGCTTCGATCCCCCTCTCCGTCACCATGTACCCCAGGAACCTGCCACTTTTTACCCCAAACAAACACTTAGCAGGGTTTAGTTTCAACCTATTGGCCCTCAGGGTGGCAAACGTCTCTTCAAGGTCAGCTATCATGTCTCCTCCCTTATCAATCTTTACCAGGATGTCGTCCAAGTACACCTCGATGTTCCACCCGATCTGGTGTCTGAAGACTTTGTCCACCATCCGCTGGTATGTGGCGCCCGTATTGCGTAAGCCGAAGGGCATGCCATTGTAGAAGTACATGTCGTCGCCCGTCACAAAAATGACCTTCTCCTGGTCCTCGGGAGCGAGTGGGACTTAGTGTTAGCCCTGGTAAGCATCTAACATTGAGATGAACTCACACCCGGCTGTAGAGTCCACCAATCGGTCTATCCGAGGCAGGGGGTAGCAGTCTTTTGGGCAGACTTTGTTTAAGTCTCAGACAATGCAGACTCGCCATTTGCCTCCGGGCTTGGGGACGAGGACCACATTGGCCAGCCAGGCTGAAAATTGGACTTCTCTGATGTGTCCGACTTTTAACAACTTCTGGACTTCATCTCGAATGGCCTTATCTTAGTCAAGAGCGAAGTGTCTCCGCCTCTGCTTCACGAGACGGGCTCCCGGCATAACATGCAGGTGGTGCATGGCCAACGCCGGTGGAACTCCTTTAATCTCTTCAGCGGCCCAAGCGAAGACATCCTTATGGTTTCACAGGCACTCGATGAGACAACTTCTTAATTCCGGTGCGAGGTCGAGGGCGATGCGCGTGCTTCCCCCTCCATGTTGAGGATGGATCTGTACTTCCTCACTCTCGACCTCCCTTCGTTCCTCCTTAGGTCCTTCATCTTCTCGCGGATGGGCGAGGTCCTCTGGCAAAACCTCTTGAGGATCGAAGTCCTCCCCTGTATGGACAATGGGTTGTTCCTCCAACCCTGCCATCGGTGCTCCTTCAGGTGCTTTGCTAGTTTCCCACAGACAATGCTAAATTTGTTCCGGAAGGAATCGTCGTCGATGGTCGGTCACCGAGGTTACGCCTACGTGGAAGTCTCTGTGGAGGGGAGGAACTCCGAGCCCTGCGAGATCAACATGAGCGTTAGGGGACACGCCGGAAGGGGTCCGGCGAAGTCCACTCCGACGCTCAAGTCAGGATTTCGATGGAGAATGAAGGCAATTGAGAAGGAAAAAAGTACTAAGTAAGGACAGTGTCTAATCCCCTTACCGGAGGGGTTGAGCTACCTTTTATACCGATAGAGGCAGACTAGGCATGCTCCCTCGATCTGTGCCATGTCTCCGCGACTTGAGCCACGCCGCCCCTGCCCTCTTTCGGCGGTTATTGGATGACTTTTGAAATGGTCTGCGTCGTTATTATGTTTGGACCCGTTGCGATAATTAAGGGTCGTGATGACTCCTTGCAACGAGGATGCTTATCCATAACCAGAGAGAGGGGGGTCAGTGCTGGAAGTCGGTCATTACTGGGCTCAGCCTCCCGAGGTGATCTCGTGGTCCCCTGGCTCGGGCGCGCTCGGGCGATATGCCTCCCGAGGAGCTCTCGGGGTCTAACCTCTCGGGGTGATCCCGGGTGGGGTCTTCTGGCTGGCCTTCCCGGGTGCGTCTCCGAGGGAAGTCCCGAGGCCCGGGAAGGAGGGTCACTTCGACCTGACGTGTCGTGCCACGGAGCTTCTTGATCCCTCGTGCCTGCCACATACTACTCACCCCTATCAAGTATCTTCCGCTGTTTGTTTATATTGGCCATGTGGGTTGTATGATATTATAATTGCGTAGTTTGTATTTATTCCCGTCGTGTGGCTGTGTAATATTATAACTGTGTGGATGTATTTTCTTTTCTAGCCATGTGAGCTATTTATATGCTTGTATAGCCATTGTGGCTTTGCATCCAGTTTCTGGGGTTGTCATAAGGGGAGAGATGTTGCCCGTTTTTCAAGCAAACATCACCCTCGAGGCATGGCACTTCCTCCCCGGCTTCTCGTCCATCGGATCTGTCGTGTGCATCCTTCTCGCTATACTGGTGTACTCTTCCGCAGTTCCTCATCCTTCGGATATACCGAGCCTGTCGACTCCCTTCCCATGTCATTCTTCTCAGTCATTGTGTCTTTTGTTCAACTTCTTGTGTTCTTAAGTTCTTACACACTTAAACACAAGACATCAAAAAATACAAGACCTAACTTAACTCAATTGCCCATATCAAAACTATCTGGGATACTTTCAATTTTTTAAAAAAAGGAATTCGCCGCAAATCATGATTTTTTTTAATAGTGAAAGAGTTGTTCTACGAGTTAAACGGTCAAATTCGATGATAATTAATTGGTAAGCTCTAGCAATTGATTGCTAGGAAAAAAATTAGCCCAGACATTAGTCTTATAAAGAGGTTTTTAGAAATTGATTGTTAGGAAAAAATCAGCCCAAACATTAGTCTTATAATTTCAAGGAGATTTCTCGAAACAGGTTCTTAAGAGGTTAGAAGTGAAGTGTTACTGTATTTCCAACCCTCAAGAGACATTCCAAAGTTACAAGCAAGCATCCAAAGCAATGTTTGTTGATGCAGTCTGACCCTGATTGTTGTTTTGGTGTTGACACCAATTTTAGTTTAGGTTGATGAGATGATTGGGATTAAGTCCTAGTCGTGGACTAGGCATACCTAGTGGGACTAGGTTTGATGAAAGCCTGACTTGGAGGGTCAGGTCCTAGCTTGAGAAGCTAGGTGGATGAAATCCTAACTTGGAGGGTTAGGTGTGAGAAAGTCCTAGCCTGGAGGGCTAGGTGTGAAAATTCCTAACCTGGAGGGTTAGGTGTGAAAAAGTCCTAGCCTGGAGGGCTAGGTGTGAAAATTCCTAACCTGGAGGGTTAGGTTTGGAAAAGTCCTAGCTTGGAGGGCTAGGTGTGAAAATTCCTAACTCGGAGGGTTAGGTGATAAAACCCTGGCTTGGAGGGCCAGGTCTTAGCTTGGAGGGCTAGGTTGGATGAAATCCCGGCTTGGAGGGCCAGGTCCTAGCTTGGAAGGCTAGGTTGGATGAAATCCCGGCTTGGAGGGCCAGGTCCTAGCTTGGAGGGCTAGGTTGAAGTTCCGGTGAGTGAGACTGGGCATGGAGTCTTGGTCCGAGGGACCAAGCACGAGTTAGAGAAGGGATGGAGGCTTGTTCTCGTGACTTAGAGGAGATTTGACCTTGCCTGGATCGGTCTGGTGACCGATCAAGGAAGTTGGCATGATGTTCCCTCGTGGATCGATCTGGTGACCGATCCAGCGATGACTGATCGGTCTGGTGACCGATCAGGGAGCATACAGTGAGTTTGGGAATCTTACTGCTCGGCTCCTGATCGGTCTGGTGACCGATCAGGGAGCATACAGTTCACTTACTGCTTGGCTCCTGATCGGTCTGGTGACCGATCAGGGAGCATACAGTGGGTTTTGGGAACCTTACTGCTTGTCTCCTGATCGGTCTGGTGACCGATCAGAGATACTGTTCAAATCGTTCTGGTGAACGATCAATTGTCGCGGAGTTCTCCTCATAATCGATCAGGCTGGAGCCTGATCGGTCGGAGAGCTCCCTAATCGGTCTGCTAACCGATCAGGGCACAGCCTGATCGGTCTGGTGACCGATCAGGCCCTTGTGGCTGCGAAAACTGGGAATCCCAGCAAAGCTGTGGATCGGTCCGGTGACCGATCACTTTAATTCAAACGCGTTGTCAGACGCTCTGATCACGTCTGATCACGTCTGCTTTCTCTGCTCTTAACTACTGAGTGTTTGATTCTCTGTTGATTTGCTGCCCTAATGACCTTGTAAGTGTGCAGGTGACTCAGGGATCATCCAAGGGAAGTCAAACAAAGGCTTTAGCTACAGCAGATTTGGTTGTTTGCTTCCGCAGGTTGTAACGTTCTCTGGCGTGAGCTGCAACGGCTGAGGAGCTGATGACCTGGGGCTCAACGGGAGGGGATTCAGTGAGTCCAGAGGAGGTCAAGGGTAGCTGGCTGTTGCAGGTGAGCAACTGGGAGCTGCTGCAGAGGAGCGTGTGACCTGGCGATGGAAGCAGGATAAGCCATGGAGTGGAGAAGGAGCTGTAGAGTTCTCCACATCGAAAGCTTTGCTGAATCATCTGTTGTGCACTACTGTGAATCACTTGAAGCAATCTCTTGCAAAGCTGTAATCTTGAGTCTGTGGAGGGAGTTGCGAGTGGATAAGCAAGCAAACGAAGAACTGGGAGCTCTTGCGTTGGTGGCGCTGTGCTGTGCTCGGTGATTTGCTCTCATATTTCTCATCCTTGTGCTTTGCTAGCGATCTGTAAGATCTTCCTTGTTGTCTCTGTGCTTAATTTCTGATACATTTGAGACCATTTGTGTGGAGAGGTTTCTCCACCGAGAAGGAAGATTTGATATCCGGATTTCCGGAGCTTGATCTGCCGACAATCAAGGGATCGCCCACCTTACGGGCACGCCAAGGAGTAGAGGCAAGTTATCCCCGAATCTTATATATCCTTGCGTTAGAGTTTTGCTTGTTACTTAGTTTCTGCATATAGTTTTTGCACTTGTTTTGCTTCCGCTGTCTAACCTCTGAAGTGCAGAGAAAATCATAAACTGCTAAGTTTCAAGTGTCTGGCTACATTCACCCCCCTCTCTAGCCATCCAAGTTCCAACAATATTCTCACTTGTAAAATATTTTTACTTTCATTTTCATTTGTATTGCTTTTGTTTATCGCTAGGACAAAAAGAATTCACATATCTTCATAATGGTATGATATTATTTATTTTGGGCTTACACATTCATGGTTTTACTTTTTTACTATACCCAAAATCTTTATTCCAATGTAAATATCTTTCATCTTTTAAAATTATGATCTTTTCCATATATTTGCAATGTGGGACTTTGATTCTATTATTTTGGGTCTAAGCTCTCATGCCTTTATTTTTTTGGCTCTACTCAAAAGTTTTATACTAATGGAGATATCTTTTATCTTTTAAATTCGTGTTCTTTTCCATATATTTTCAAAGTTGAACTTTGATTGTATTCCCAACAATCTTCCTGTCAAATAAAGAACTATCATTACTCTCATGGTTCGAGCCTCCTCTAAAGCATTGAGTCACTCTTGTCCTGCTCTAGACCTCCCTGTAAGCATTCGGTCTCTACTCTTAATTAGCTTCAGACCTCCTCTCCAACTTGGTTCAATGCCACCATATATGATATCTGGTCTAAACTATGACTCTAACTCATACTTCTTTAGCAGTTAGTTCGGGAAAGTGTAACCTTGCTATGATACCATTCGTTAGGACTAAAGGAATTCACATATCTTGATAATGGTATGATATTATCCACATTGGATCTAAGTCCTTGTGGTTTTATTTTTGGATTATATATAAAAAAAATTTCGTACTAATGGAGATATCTTTTATATTTTAAACTTATGATCTTTATCATGTATTTCTAATATGAGACCTTGATTGTATTCCCGACATTAATTCTTGTAAGAATAAGGATGTAAGAGACTTTTCTATCTTCAAAAGGTATCCGAAAAGGGAAAGTTAATAGTGGAGGAAGATTACTAAGAGTAGACCTTAGATTTATCGTCTGAGAGATAGATACTAGGTAAATCCTGAAGTTGTACATGTGTCAGGTTTTAGATTTAAATTTCTATTGCGTATTCAAATGGCAAGCATCAAATCAAAATAAAAGTGACCCTCTATCTCCTATGGTCCTAACAGATTCATCATCCCATTGTAACTCTCCGTCCGTTATATGATGACGAAGGTAAATGTTTGTGTTCCTTTAGTGATCGGATAGCATACTGTGGGTCAGCCTGGCGTAATGAACGATAAATTATTTTAAAATGTATTTTAAAAATATTATTATTTTACTCTTATATGCAACATGTTCAAATTTACTTGCTAAAAATATTTTAAAATTGATTAAAATTACATAAATATTACTTAAAAGTATTCTAATCAAATCAAAAATTAATTCAACTTTGATCACATACTATTAAAATATTTTTCGGCAATTTACCAAAGGGCGTACGTAACAATTGGAAATTACCAAAGGGCGTCCCATGGTTTCTATTTTACCAAAGGGTGCAGCCATTTAAGTGAACTTCCTATTATACCCTTGGCGCCACAAAATGCCTTTTTCATTCTCATTTTCGAGACATCCGAACCACTTTTGCAGTAAAATAATAATATGTGGTTCGGATGATAAGGTAGTAGAATTTTTTGCCATTCTCTCTCTCACCGCAACAACGTAAATGGTATTATTGAAGGAGGACATTGTGCATGCCCTAGTTGTACTTTAGTCGCTTGCTCATCCCTCGAATCCCTCCGCCCAACCAAAACCTAGGCTCCTATACAGGAAAGTGGTAGTGTGCGATCCTGAGGCGGCTTTAAGTGTTAACGTTGAAGTTGATACTGCTCGGCACTATCAAAGTAGGATTTAGGGTTTCTGCAGGGTTGATTTTCATCATAATGGCAGAAAAAAGATCTGTGGGTGATTCATCGTCTTCTTCATTGGCATTAATCACCAAGGTATGTTAGCGATAGGCTTAGGTAAGAACAACATAGTTTGTGAAATTGTTTATACTTATTCTTGCTGAATAAATTTGTAATGTATAAAAACTGTAAGGTTCAGATGAGTTTGGGAAAAAATTACATTGGTGCAGTGTTTTAGGCCACTTTAAACATTTTGTTGAAGCATTTGAAATTTTAAATGATCAACACATTGTGAAGATCAAAGAGTCGTCCTTCAGTATTTTCTTGGACATTCAAGAATTGCAGCATATCCAGGGAATTTTGGTTAATATATTTGAAAGTTGGGATTCAACCTCGCAAGTTTTTAAATTCTCAGGTAATAGTTTTAATTATGAATTATAAACAATATCTATAGTAAGATAAAACTTGGATATAGTTGGCCTTAAATGATTGATATTTGATCAATTAAATGAGTAAATTTAAGGTGAAATTCACTTCAAGCCCTCGGTAGGCCTGAAATGATTTTATTTCAGGCCTACCGAGGGCCTGAAGTGAATTTACTTAGGCCCTCGGTAGGCCTGAAATGAAATCCTTTCAGGCCCAACGTGGACCTGAAAAGAATTCATTTCAGGCCCAAAGTGAAATAAGTTGAAGCCTATATTGTTGATGATAACTAAATATTTTAATTGTTTTAGGTGTACCGGTTGCGCTCACCAGACGAGATGTTGCTTTGGTACTGGGTATAGTGGACTGTGGAGTTTCGGTCCCTATTAATTCAACTAAAGCATTGGGTGACCTCTATCGTACTTACTTCTCAAAAGAAAAATAACCTACCAGAACAAGAATTGAGGACTTACTTAAACATTATTCTAAAAGTGTTGAATCAGAGGATGATGTGTTATTAGTTTGTAAATTATATATTTTGTATATATTTGTTTGTGTTTTATTTTCGTCTAGTACATATAAGGTCCCTCTAGGGCTTGTAGAGATAGTAGATGATTATGACAATCTTGGTAGATTCAACTGGGTAGAAGCTATCCATAAATTTTTGTCTCCCCAATTACCTAAGATTGGGGAATTATTTTCATCAAGTCAGGGAAACCAGAGGACCACTAACCTCCCTTACGTAAAGGGATTTGCTGGGCTTTTGGCAGTGAGTAGAATTAACCTAAATTATATTTTATAATATTTTGCTGTCATTAATGTAATTGTCTAGAAAACTTTGTGTAGACATGGTTTTTGGAGCATGTACCCATTCAAAAACCATACAATGTTGAAGGACCCCGAATAAATATGTAGAGGAATATTCCTTCGCATATTAGTAGGGTGAGGGACCTTGTCAACCAAATCAGGTCCGAATAGGTAATTATTCTAAACTGTGATCTATGTTAGTTTGATATAGAGGCAGTAAAATTTGTGTACTTGGTAATTGACAGGTGATTGTTGAAATAATTCCTAACCTACATGAAAACACATTGTTTGAGAACCTTGAGATTGGGGATGACATTCCACGGGCAATGGAGACATCACAAGGACATGACACAGTAGATGTAAGGCCATGTGGTGAATGCATTCTTAAAGACACCCTAATCAAGGAGCTAACAGAGAAGAATATATGTTTGCATGAAAGGGTTAACGAATTAATTTCAATTATTGAAAAAAAGGGGATGGAGGGTCAAGAAAGCTATCTTGTAGTCAGTCCTCTTTCTGATCCAGTATCTTGTAGAACAAGGAGAGGACGTGACCGAACTCGGTATGATTACAGGGATACTCCAATTGAGAGTCCAGTATGGCACCGGCTATTACATAAGGGGAAGCGGAGAAAGGAACAAATATCAAATGTCATGGACAAGGGAAAAAGGAAACTTAGTGAGGAGGATATGGATGAAGCAAGAGAAACCATTACTGTAATGGAAGTCATGTCTGAAGAAGATATAGAGGAGGAAAAAAGGACCTCCGAACTATACAAAATGAGGCAACAAGGCATTGATGTATGTGAGTTATTTTCATATAAATTACGTCAAATTTATTGAATTTGGTCATTAATTAGTTTGGTCTAAATTGTATCGATGTAGTTTGTGAAGAAGCATTTTATGAAGTCGAAGAAGAAAAATCAAGATAAAGAAGTGACCTACGTGATAAATAAATTGGAGAACCTAAAGTAAGTTATGAAACATAGTTTAGTTAATATATTTGGGGCTTTAATATATAATCTTATCAATTTCTTGGCAGGTTGGCTAATGAATTTATCTGGGAGGATGCACCCTTTGCTTTGAAATTGCATTCATTCTTACAAATCCTCAATGGAGAGGTTTTTACAAAAGGCGAGGTCATTGATGCCTTCTGTAAAATGTTATTTAGGGGAGCATCCACATCTGGTAGGTCATACAACAAGTCAATATATTGTTCAACCTTCTTCACAGTAAGTGATGTAAATTAGTATGAATTAATAGATTGTAGAAGACCTACTATTATGATGTGGTTATTAATAATTTTGATTTTGCAACTTTTTAGGCTTCAATAAGATCGTCAAGAAAGTTTTCCCTGCAACAAGTGATGAAGACGGATATGATAGAACAAAGGTTCAGATATATTTTAATACCTTTGTGCAGTGATAATACACACTTTCACTTGTTGGCGGTGGATACAGAAGCACTGACTTTCATTAATTTAAATTCTCTTGCTAGTGGTCGTAAATATAAGCATGATTTTGACTCAGCGGTGAGCTACCTACCTTTATTCATATATATGTTCATCATTTGGTAAAAAATGTCATTGAAATTCATGATATATTTGACAGGTAAAAGAACTTAAACAATATACTCGCGAGGAACTTACGGCTATTCATCCATATCTACAAAGTCATTATCCCTTGGACAAATAGCCCTCCGTCAGACAAAAATGTCCCCAACAAGAACATAGGTCAGTAAGTGAGGAAGAGTTTGAAAATTTTAAAATCATCAATGTATTTTATTACCCCACTTATTGAAATCAGAAATACTGTTTGTTATTTTCAGCGTGGACTGTGCCTTCTTTGTTATGCAATACGTCCGATGTCTCCTATACGATGAGAAGATGGATTTCAAACAAGAAGATATGACGAAAATGAGATTTGATCTGACAATAAATATTATGGGAGACATGTATTGTAAAACATGAGACTGTCAATCTCTTGAAGTAATGTTGTAAAAAAACATCCTTTGCTGGTGATTCAGCTCCATTTGTATAGAAATTGTGTAATTTGTATGAATATAATTTATTGTCCAGAAAAATAAAACAATTGTGTGATGTTGATTCACATCGAGTTGATGCAATGTAGTGTACCAACTGATATGGTAAGAAAACATAACTCATAATGATTATGGACTAAGTTTGCACACCAGAAATAACATCTCTTTGGTTAACTCTAACTACTGATATATATCCAAGTATCGAAGGTCCATCAGTGGGTTTCTGATAAATAATTTGAAAATATGACTTAATGGTCTCGAAGGAATTGAAAATTAGTATGCATTCTGTATTGACTTAGTAAGCTGGATTATCTCTACCAAAAATTTAAAAAACTTGTTTCAAATTCTAAAAATTAAGAATTAAATAAAATTACAGGATTTGGTCACAACTTGTAGATAAATATAGAATATTAATCTATAAATTATTATTTTATTTAATGGCCAAGGTGAGCATGAACTTAACTTTTCAGGCCCACGGTGGGCCTGAAATAAAATGATTTCAGGCCCACGATGGGCCTGAAATAAATCATTTCAGGCCCACAGCGAGCCTGAAATAAAAACATTTCAGGCCCATGGAGGACCTGAAATAAAAACTTTCAGGCCCAAGGTGGGCCTGAAATCACTTCAATTCAGGCCCAGTGTGGGCCTGAATAGCTCAATTTCAGGCCCAGGGTAGGCCTGAAATCAAGAGATTTCAGGCCCACCCTGTGCCTCAACTGGGAAAATTGCAGGGTCTCTGTTAACCATAAACTACTTCTGATTTAAGTTGGTGAATAATAAATTTGTAGTTGTATAGGAGTAATACGTTTATAGAACATAACTCATAAATATTGGTACTTAGTGTGCACATAAAAACCTACTGATATACCTAAAAACGTCCTATTGCAAACTACTGTTATAGCATTGGTGATACAGGAAGATTAGAAAATCACATCTCCTAGCTCAACCCTTTCTACTGATATAGGTTTTTCAGAATTTCAGATATGGGAGGTCCATCAGTGAGGTTTGCTCAAAACTCACTATTATATCTAAACCACTCCTATAGCAATGGTGATACAGCAAGATTAAAGGTTTGGCCACCCAAAATCTCATCTCCTAGCTCAACCCTATCTACTGATATAGGTTTTTCAGAATTCCAGATATGGGAGGTCCATCAGTGAGTTTTGCTCAAAACTCACTAATATACCTAAACCACTCCTATAACAATGGTGATACAGCAAGATTAGAGGTTTGGGCACCCAAAATCTCATCTCCTAGCTCAACCCTATCTACTGATATAGATTTTTCAGAATTCCAGATATGGGAGGTCCATCAGTGAGTTTTGCTCAAAACTCACTGATATACCTAAACCACTCCTATAGCAATGGTGATACAGCTAGATTAGAGGTTTGGTCACCCAAAATCTCATCTCCTAGCTCAACCCAATCTACTGATATAGGTTTCTCAGAATTCCAGATAAGGAATGTTCATCAGTGAGTTTTGCTCAAAACTCACTGATATACCTAAACCACTCCTATAGCAATGGTGATACAGCAAGATTAGAGGTTTGGGCACCCAAAATCTCATCTCCTAGCTCAACCCTATCTACTGATATAGGTTTCTCAGAATTCCAGATATGGGAGGTCCATCAGTGAGTTTTGCTCAAAACTCACTGATATACCTAAACCACTCTTATAGCAATGGTGATACAGCAAGATTAGAGGTTTGGCCACCCAAAATCTCATCTCCTAGCTCAACCCTATCTACTGATATAGGTTTTTCAGAATTTCATATATGGGAGGTCCATGAGTGAGTTTTGCTCAAAACTCACTGATATACCTAAACCACTCCTATAGCAATGGTGATACAGCTAGATTAGAGGTTTGGCCACCCAAAATCTCATCTCCTAGCTCAACCCTATCTACTGATATAGGTTTCTCAGAATTCCAGATATGGGAGGTCCATCAGTGAGTTTTGCTCAAAACTCAGTGATATACATAAACCACTCCTATAACAATGGTGATACAGCAAGATTAGAGGTCTGGTCACCCAAAATCTCATCTCCTAGCTCAACCCTATCTACTGATATAGGTTTCTCAGAAGTCCAGATATGGGAGGTCCATCAGTGAGTTTTGCTCAAACTCACTGATATACCTAAACCACTCCTATAGCAATGGTGATACAGCAGATTAGAGGTTTGGCACCCAAAATCTCATCTCCTAGCTCAACCCTATCTACTGATATAGGTTTTCAGAATTCCAGATATGGGAGGTCCATCAGTGAGTTTTGCTCAAAACTCACTGATATACCTAAACCACTCCTATAGCAATGGTGATACAGCAAGATTAGAGGTTTGGCACCCAAAATCTCATCTCCTAGCTCAACCCTATCTACTGATATAGGTTTTCAGAATTCCAATATGGAGGTCCATCAGTGAGTTTTGCTCAAAACTCACTGATATACCTAAACCACTCCTATACAATGGTGATACAGCAGATTAGAGGTTTGGCCACCCAAAATCTCATCTCCTAGCTCAACCCTATCTACTGATATAGGTTTTCAGAATTCCAGATATGGGAGGTTCATCAGTGAGTTTTTCTCAAAACTCACTGATATACCTAAACCACTCCTATAGCAATGGTGATACAGCAAGATTAGAGGTTTGACCACCCAAAATCTCATCTCCTAGCTCAACCCTATCTACTGATATAGGTTTCTCAGAATTCCAGATATGGGAGGTCCATCAGTGAGTTTTGCTCAAAACTGACTGATAGACCTAAACTACTCCTATAGCAATGGTGATACAGCAAGATTAGAGGTTTGGACACCAAAAATTTCATCTCCTAGCTCAACCCTCCCTACTGATATAGGGATTTCAGAATTCCAGATATGGAAGGTCCATCAGTGAGTTTTGCTCAAAACTCACTGATATACCTAAACCACTGCTATAGCAATGGTGATACAGCAAGATTAGAGGGTTGGCCACCCAAAATCTCATCTCCTAGCTCAACCCTATCTACTGATATAAGTTTCTCAGAATTTCATATATGGGAGATCCATCAGTGAGTTTTGCTCAAAACTCACTGATGGACCTAAACTACTCCTTTAGCAATGGTGATACTGCAAGATTAGAGGTTTGGACCTCAAAAATTTCATCTCCTAGCTCAACCATCTCTACTGATATAGGGATTTCAGAATTTCAGATATGGTTGAGCTAGGATCAACCATTTTATTTCAGGCCCAACGTGGGCCTAAATCATTTTATTTCAGGCCCACGGTGGGGGTGAAACATTTGATTCAGGCCCACGTTGGGCCTGAAATAATTTTATTTCAGGCCCACCTTGGGCCTGAATTCATTTTATTTCAGGCCCACAGTGGGCCTGAATAACTCTTATTTCAGGCCCGGCGTCGTTCATCTATATGTGAATTTTAGAGCCTTGAAAATGAAATATAAATACATAATCAATAAAATGCACTTGATAAATCAGAAATTTATTTGAAATATAACATAGTTAGTTTGATTTTTATAAATACTAAGTTATATTTTTAATACATATAAAAAAGGGTCGCCTAGGGCCTGAAATCATTTTATATCAGGCCTAGCAGTCACTCAGCTTTATAGCGTCCCTTAGAGCCTAGTGCTCAGCAATCGTCTTCTAGCTCCAGATTTGTTGCGATTTCAAGGTAGCGTGCTTGTCTTCATTGGAGTAGTTGTGGGCGACATCCTCGTCATCGCACTAGTCGAATTGTACGTACCCTAATTTGTAGTTTGTGATTTCAGTTCTTGCTTTTCACCTAGGGTTAGCGATAGTTTTCAGTAATAGACTGAATTTGAGCAGGCCCGTTTTATGAACGAATTCTAAGTGTCATTGTTTGTTTGTGTCAAATAATTGTTTGTTTGATGGTTGCTAAGTTCGGTATGGGTCAAAAAAGATCATCTTCAAAGAAAGCTGCTCCCACCAAATCTAAGAAACAGCAAGTCCCTGGGGGAAGTCATGGGAAAAAACAGCTGCCACAACGAAAAATCAAATTGCCTACCGAGTATACAAGTTTTGCCAACAGAGGTCGAAGTAAACGAATGAACTGGAAAAGTAGCCTTTGCCATTTCAAAAATTTTATTGAATCTGTTCCACCCACACCAGCACAAGAACATTTGCTTCGAGAAACACCCTTTTCTTGGGTCCTCGACCTTCCTACTAGTTCTTGTGTAAGACCCCAGGTTCAGAACATGTTTGATAATTGGGATGAAGAAGAACAGAGCTTTGTATTCCATGGGAAAAAACTCAATTTCACAAAGGCTGATATATCACTTATCCTAGGGCTACCTGACCATGGAGAGATAATCCAACTTGATTTGAATGAGGCCTCCATCCCACTGTACAAGGAGTATTTTGAAGATTCCAGTTGTTCTGCACGGCATTTGGAGAAACTGCTAATAAAGTCTACATCCAATGACAAGCTGTACTGTCAGTTGTATATACTCTATTTTTTTGTACAGTGCTATTTTGTGGCAGTAGCAGCATACTTCCCATTCCTGCCCTGTCACTTATTGATTGCGTAGATGATTTTGATAATCTACCAAACTACAATTGGTGCAATGTCGTGTACAATTTCATGGCCCCTCAGTTGGGAGCCATTGGAAAGGAGGTGACATTAAGGCATAGACCACATGTAGGTGATTCAACCCAACCGGCCAAGGCTCCCTTGCTCAAGGGATTTCCAAATATTTTGGCTGTAAGTTAGAGTACATATACCTGCTAATATAATTTGATGATGGATATTATTTACTGATTATAATGATGTTGCAGGTATGGGTTAATGAACATATTAATATTGCTGCTCCTGAACATCCTCATAGATTGCCAAGAATACTTCGCTGGACTTGGCCTAAAGCCCATGTTGAGACTATCAAGAGGATCATAGACCGTGTGGCCACAAATTTAATTATTGTTGATTTAATTCCGTTTGATATAGAGCATGATTTGGTACCTGACTACTCTCCTCCAACTGAACCACTTGAGGTAGAATGTAAGGTATTACAGCAGGCACCAGAAGGAAGCTAGGCAGCACAAGGAAGGCTACAACCCTTACAAATGGAAGCCTGCAATATATATATACAAAAATAAGAACAAATTGAAACCTTACAACAACAATTATATATAGCAATTAAAAGTTTGGAGGAAGCCAAAAGTGAGACGACATCAGCCATTAGTGCCAAGGATCAAATTATTGCTCAGAAAGAAACAATAATTGCAGAGAAGGAGTCCCAGCTGAAACAAAAAGATGACATCATTGTTGAAAAGGATAAAATAATTGGTGACAAAGATTCGCAGCTTAAACAACAAGAGGAGCAAAATGATAAAAGGATAACTGTAAGAGAGGGTATCATACTTCAGTCTAACCAAAAAATCAAACAGCTGTATGAACAATTGCAAAGCAAAGGATCAGACGAAGGTGAGCCACTTGCCAAAAAAAGGAAAATAACTCAGGTCAGACAAACCTACCAGGCCAAAGGCAAGGGCAAACAAGTTGTTCAGGAGGAGGATGAGGATAAAGATGAAGATGAAGATGACGAGCCTCCTGCCCCATCAATGTCAGATACTACAACGCAAACAACAAAATCTGCGACCTCCACCCAAACTAACATATCTGAACATCACGCAGCTAAAGCTAAAGAATTTCAAAAGGTGAAAAGTAAAATCTTGAAGAATTCCAGGGCATTTTTTAAGAAGACTAAAGATAAAGAGATTGCTGAAACATTATTAAAGCTTAGTAAATTAAAGTGAGTTAGTTGCTATTGCGTTTGGAAAAATATTGTAAAACATTGATGATTATTGACATTCATTAATAAAATTTAATCATTCACATTGTTATTAAGTTGCTTATCTTATTTGAATGTAGGTATGAGTTGAATCCAGTATGGTCCAATGGGACCTTTACATTAGATATGCTATCTTTTTTGACAATATTTGATTGGAATGACTACACCACGGGGGATTGCATCAATACATACTGGACTATTCTTGGAAATGAAGCAAAAGCGTGTAACTCACCATACCAGCCCTCCATATTCTGTGGGGTGGGGTTTGATGTAAGTCAATTAGCTACTTGTTTTGTTGTTCTTTTCTATGATTTAGTCCACTGACACTTCCTTTTTAATAACCATAGGAACTTTTTGAGGCGATTCACGCTCAGGCTTTTGAACAAACTATTGCTACTGATACGGATAAGCCAATTAGATATATCATCTGTCCTCTAAATAATGCAGATGATCATTGGCATCTAATGATTATTGACCTCGTGGAAGGTAGTATCCATCATTATAATTCTCTCGGCGCCACAGAAGGGTACACTGCCAAATTTGAAAAAACTGTAAGTTTTCTATTTCATAGATATACCTCAACAAAAAGTTTCATACCAATATAATTGTTAGTAATGTCATATCTGTGTAGGTGGCGTTTTTCAAAAATTTGAACTGGTCTTATTACAAGACATGGAATAAAGGATTGCCTTCCATAGCTGGGACAGAGTTTAATAAAATTGTTGTAGAAGGACCCACCCAAAGCAGATCGTAAGAGGATGTTTATTTTTGTTAAAAATAACAATTGATTTCATGGTTGGATTTATAAGATGACAACAATGTGAATATTGGTTTTTCAGGTTGGATTGTGCATTTTTCATGATGCGGTATGCAGAAAGTTTAGTTTTTCAAAGATCTACAGATTTTAGCCAAAAGCAAATGAAAAAGTTATCGATTTCAGGTGGGCTATAAAATAATGAGAGACAAGTGCTGGAAGCTAAATCTGTAAATAGTATTTTTGTTGATACTATGCATATGTAATTGTGATCACAAACATTGTATATTTGTAATTATACAATCCATGTACTCCTTTTCAAATCAATGAAAATTTGCTTCGGATCATTGTTGGTGTCTCATATATGATCTGTAATCTGTAATTGTTGTCGAACCCATCAGTAATATTGAACCTTGCTTTTGCTAGAATCATTTCAATTCAGGACCACAGTGGGACTGAAACAAAAGCATTTTAGGAAACCCACTTAGGGCCTGAAACAAAATGATTCAGTTGTATAATGTAAGTTTGATGACAAACAATATATGTTTGTAGTTATAATGTATGTAAACCATTTTGATACAGCAATGGAGCATTGCTTTCGATCCTTGTTATTGTGTAATCTCTAATCTATAATCTGTCCTCTTGTCGATACTATAAGTATTATTGAAATGAGATTATTCAGGCCTATAAGTAATTTGATACCCTAATTTTAAATCACAGCCCACGTTGGGCCTGAAATGAGATTATTCAGGCCCAGCGTGGACCTGAAATGAGATTATTTCAGGCCCATCGTGGGCCTGAAATAATATTATTTCAGGCCCAACTGGGCCTGAAACAATAATGTTCACGCCACGCAGGGCCTGACACAATAATCTCATTTCAGATTTCAAATAATTCAATAATAGAATGATTAAATATTTTATATAAATATACATGTTCTGAAATTATTTCTAATATTAAACAAAAAAGAAAGTACCTACATAGACATTGCATACCATAATTTAATTCCATCCACATCATTACCTCATATTTTCAGAATTTGGCACAACAGGAGGTTTGTTTCATGGACCTATGATATTTTGATTTCTCAAAACTCATTACCAGTAGTTAGAGTTTATATAGCTAGGAGATGGTATTGTTGGTCTCCAAACATAGTCCTAATGATTATCAATTACGTGTTAATACAGTATCAGTTGGCACAGAACAATGAATCAACAAAGCAAACAAACATAGGGTCTCAAATGACAGATATTCAGAAACCATAGGACTTCAGGACTTCAAGACATGAAATAACATTATTCTGGGTTTCAAAATCCGAAAACTTCACAATTGCTCAATTCTGCTTACATAATTTTACACAAGAAGAAATGTATCATAATATTGAAATACTTCTTCAAGTCACAACATTAACAACAACTAGTTTTTTGACAATACTATAGTTGCACAATCTACAAAATATATACATTCAGTTATCCTCCATACAAAACATACACTTCAATCAGAATATTGGGTCACTACATATACCAATTAACTCAAGACCTTAGGGCTGGCGGCATTCTACATGTCCTTTTATTATGACCAAGTTGTTTGCACCGGCTGCATTTTACTTTGACCTTGTCATTGTGTCTGGACTCTATCCGTGCCTTCTTTTGTCTACCAGGCTGCACAAGGCTACGGGGACATAGAACTGTAATGTCGTTTACTCCATCAGGCCAAAACTGCTTGCTTCTACAAGGGAAAATACGATCCATGTAAACCCACTTTCAACTTTCAGAATAAAAATAATGCTCACAATATGGGAGTGTATCCATGTTCTTGTGAATGATTACGGCAATAGCATGTGAGCAAGGAAGTCCTGAAATTTGAAACTCCCCACAATGACAAAACTTTTTTCCAAATCAACAATGTATGAAGTGCCTCATGTTTCTACTTCCATTTCTGATTGAGAGTAAGGGTGAACCTTATAAGCTCTTGCTTTCTCTCTCCTTGAATCCATTTCTTTTGTAGCATAAGGTGTCAAAGCAAGATGCCATTTGGAGACTTCCTCTCTATGGTTATAGAACCATTGAGCAACTTTTCTTCTTGTATTATCAATTAACCTGTTTATGAGAAGCTCACGTGTAGACTTGAACAAAGCATTTAAGCTCTCCACACAATTCGTGGTAACCATTCTGTACCTTCTCCCTGTAAAGTGTGTATTTGCCCACCTTTTAGGGTCAATGTTGTGAAGCCACTTATGGGCAACTGGATGTTTTTCAAGCATTGTCTGCATTATCATATCATATTGGAGTGTTATGTTGCCTCGTGCTGCTGCCCAAAACAAACCTACAGCGGCTCTACTTCCAGTATCAGTTACCATATTACAACACATGTGATGACAACAAAAGGCATGATGCGCGTTTGGATAGACTTTTCTAACTGCTGATATAATGCCCCGATGTCTATCTGATACTATGGTGATTGAGTGATCATCGACACCAAAGAACCTCTTTGTATGCTCCAAAAACCACTCCCATGCAGACCCACATTCAACTTCAGCTATTGCGAAGGCAACTGGAAGAACATTGTCATTACCATCAATCGTCGTTGCAATCAACATTACTCCCGGATACTTTCCTCTTAGGTGTGTGGCATCAATTCTGATAAGTCTACGCAAATAAGACCTGAACACCCTTCGGCAAGCACCAAAAGCTCAAAAATACCGCTGGAACTGATTGTCACCATTCCTGCATAGTGCCACATACGTTTCAGGATCTCTATCTCTTAACTCACACAGATATTGTGGAAGATCTCTGTAAGCCTCATCATAATCTCCAACAACCTTTTTCAATGCTTTCTCCCTAGCTATGTATGCTTTTCTGTATGATATGGTGACTCCAAATCTAGCTTTAATATCTGATATAATCATACTGGGTTTGTATTGGTCATTATGAAGAAATTGCTCTTCAACAAAAGAAGAAACAAATGATGAAGAACATGCATGATGATCAGCACTTTCCCTAACAATTACACATTGGTGTTCCTTTATATATTTTGTAACAGTGAACTCTACTTCCCCCCTTGCTATTACTCTCCATGTACATGGTTGGTTGAAGCACACTGCTTTAACTCTATTTTTTCGGGTGTCAACTGTGTTATATCTCATATGCTTAACCATGGCATGTTTGACAAGTGCATTCTTGAATTCTTCTCTAGATGGAAATATCTGCCCCACAAAAAATTCATGCCCATCTCTTGCCTCTACCTCTCCAATTGGCCCAGCAAGCAATCGAGAATTTAAAATATAAGGATCTTTAGCTAATGGAAACGCCTCCTCTAAGTCACTGTACTCATCTGGGAGGAATTCATATTGCTCAATCTGCATATCATCGGCTTGGAATTCTAGTACACTTGTAATGGGTTCTAATTCATCTGCATTCCGGATTTCAATTCCTTCCTCCCCACTCCAGGTTGGCTCAAAGAATTCAACAACTCTTGTAGAAGAATTCAAACCCTCACCTTCTATATTTGTTGCTTCTTCATTTAGATCAATTGTCAAATTCCTTGTAATTTCTATCCATTCCCCGTGACGGCATTATCATCAAGAGTATTCCATATCTCGGATAGAATTTCGCCAACAACATTATCATCCCTAAAAAATAAATTACAATTACATATTGCAAACTTTGAAAATCATAATCAAGGACCTAGGAAGGCCTGAGGGACTGAAATATAATGATTTCAGACCCTGTGAGGGCCTGAAATATGATTTCAGGCCCTATGAGGGCCTGAAATGTTTTTATTTCAGACCCTCATAGGGCCTGAAATCTTTTGATTTCAGGCCCTCACAGGGCCTGAATCAAAAGTTTCAGGCCCTCCCAGGCCCTCAAATCCAATGATTTCATCCCCTGTAAGGGCCTGAACTCTTTTCATTTCAGGCCCTGGAAGGACCTGAATTCCTTTTATTTCAGGCCCTCTCAGTGCCTGAAAATAACATATTTCAGTCCCTCCTAGGGCCTGAAATCTAATGATATCATGCACTCACAGGGACTGAGCTCCTTTAATTTCTGGCCCTTCGAGGGCCTGATATGGTAATATATCACCCCTAGGTCGAATTCAAGAATTTATTTATCTTAAGTTTAACAAATTTCAGAGAGCCCTTATTATGTAATGCATATCACCCTTAGACTTCTCCAAACATAAAAATTGTAGCAAAAGTTGATAAGTATAAAACTAAGTCTGATACAATATCAAAAATGACAATCATACGTACATTACTATTTATATTTGTTACCAATCTGTTGCTTTCTTTTTCTCCTTCAACACCTATCTTCCTCAGCTGCCTTGATGAATTGAGTTGTGCAAGGTCGAAATATATACGTACCCTCGTGATGATTCGACTTGTGCAAGATAGTAATATATATATAGGCTGACAAAAATTCTACTATCTTGTCATCCGAACCACATATTATTATTTTACTGCAAAAGTGGTTTGGATGTCTCGAAAATGGGAATGGAAAAGGTATTTTGTGGCGCCAAGGGTATAATAGGAAGTTCACTTAAAGGGCTGCGCCCTTTGGTAAAATAGAAATCATGGGACGCCCTTTGGTAATTTCCAATTGTTGCGTACGCCATTTGGTAAATTGCCGAATATTTTTTTTATCAAAATTATTACCACTTTAATCAAAATTATCAATTCCAATTGAAATAGTTTTTACTAAAATTATTATAATAAAATTAGAAATATATAATTTTAAGAATGAATTGATTATTTTGTATTATAATAATTTGAAAAAATAATTATTATGAATGAATTTTGAAATTAAAATTGAGTTGGATTTGAGCGATATTGATTGAGCCAAATTATGACATGCCTTGGATCGGGCAGGGCTCAATTCATAGCCTAGTTCATAGGCTAAATGATGTTCTATTTGTTGGCAAAAAATAATTCGTTCATTTTTAGTGTCTCTGTCAATCTGTTTCAGGGCTAACACGAAGGAGATAAATCACGAGGGATATTAGTCCGGATGCTGTGACTAGTGCGTGGAAGGTGGACATACTAGTTTTGTCAGATTTTAATTTTTAAATTTCATGTTGACAACACTCATTATTAATTATCAGTCTATCTCGTATGACAAGTGATAGTTCCATTTGGATAAAGTATTTGCCTGTTAGATTTGACATGAGAAAACCATGAGTAAAAAAAAACCAATGACAATTATAAATCGGCAACACCGTTGAACTCACCAACCGACAGGAAAGCCACATCAACAAGGAGTCATTCAACCGCTAGCAATAGTATTGTGAACAAGAGTTGCACCAGTTCTATATCGCGTCTCGATCAAATTTGATATTCTTGTTCACACCCCACAGCCGTCGATGCTTTTCCCTTTTCGTCCCTGCGGGACAGCGTTCGCTGCATCTTCGCAGTGGCCTTATGTAGACATAAAAAAGTGTGTGCGTGCGCACGCGCGCGCGTTTCGCCGCCGTTATTTGATCGGTTGGAAGTTGAAGTAACCATCTCGATTACAATTAGATTCCCTACCGCCGCGTGTGTTTTTGCTACGTGAAGAACGAGTCTGGGCCATTGAGGTCCACGATCAGGTTAGATGCCGTTCACGATGCTCGAAATAGAAAACTGGGTGCGCCGCCGTCGCCTTTCTGGATCCCAGAGACTTAAAAATTTCACTGAGTTGGAAAGCTCTGGCAATATATTGTTGGATACACTGTGAATGAAAAGGAAGGAAAGATACTTCATTGTGAATGAAATTTTAATTTCATATTGAGAGTTTCTAATGAATGAAAAGGAAGATGGAGAATAAAAAAACTCTATTATGAATGAAACTTTAGTTCTACATTGGGAGTCTTAAGGAATAATTGTTAGTTTATATTGTTTCACAAGTATATTAGTTGTGAACAAATACAAGGGAAGAGACTTTCTCTAATGCGTGGGTACACAGGGACGTGCAAATCTAGGGTCTGGATTTGTACTGAACCAAGTGGACTCCTATGCGTATACGACCCGCGTTTGTTGAATATCGTACCGGTCGGGTCAAAATTTGTCCAAGCTGATAAACTAATGTTTTGTCAAATTTTTTGCTCAAATCTAACTCATGCATTAACTATTGATTAATTTTTTGCTTAAATGTAACTGATGCATTAACTATATAAAGAGGTTGTGACCGAGAACAAAAGATATAGAGGAGAGATTGTCTTCCATCTCGTTCCCAGCTCCCTGGTAGTGTTCGAATACTTCTTCAGTTCGTCACGAGTAACGAGTGCTCCGTTATGCCCGTGATCCTGCTGTTGTATCTTGAGAGACAGATGTTCATCGAAGCCTTGAAGCACCATCGGAAGAGGATAAATCTGTTTTAAGGAAACTGCGTTATGCAGGCCTCAGCAACTCTCCAATTCCAGTTCGGGAAAATCAGTTTGAAACGTCTAGCTCGGGAGATATTGATCAGGAGACCCTAGTCGGGAGATTCTGCTTGGGAGATCCTGGTTGGGAGATACTGCTTGGGAGACCCTGGTCGGAAGATACTGCTCGGGAGATCTTGGTAGGGAGATACTGCTCGGAAGACCCTAGTTGGGAGATTCTGCTCGGGAGATACTGGTCGGGAGATTTCAGCTCGAAAATTTCAGATTGGGAATTTCAACTCGAAAGATTATACCCTGTATAAAAGGATTTCTCGAGTCACTCAATAGATAAATTGAAATCGTTAACTCTCCGAAAAATAAGAGCATCTCCAACTACACATATCGGACTGAACAGTGCTGCCTAGAGTGACTAGGTCAGTATGCACGTGCAAAATCTCATCCTCCACTTCACATCCCGACAACTCGTTTTGTCTGACGAAGCCTCGCCGTTGAATTCCCATTCCCACACGCTTCTTCATCGCCAATCATCTTCCTCTTGGTGCCTCGCCCTATATATATAACTCGCTTGGGAAGCACTTCGATCGATCTAATTTTACTACAGCACAGTCCTGGAAACTGGAGCTGATTCATTCCCCTGCTTCTTGTCAGCTAGCTGCGTGCGTCCATGGAGAGCAATGCCTGCGCTGCTGCTCTGCTCGCCGAGCTCAGCCAAGCCAAGGAGCTGCTCAAGCAGCTGGAGTTAAATCTGCATCGCCTTGACCTCTGCAAGGCTCTGACTCCCAGGATCGGTTCCTCCATTCATAACTCAATTCTAATGGCCGAAACCTTCAGCACTAAAGCCGGCCACGATCAGTCTCTGTTCTCCTCGCTCGCCATGCGACCTAGCGCCGAGACGTCCAGGAGAAGGTACGTGCTTCGCATGCAATCAGTACTGGCCCACATGGCCATGAAGCTAGCCGACCGAACTGACGATGAAGGATTAATTCTCTGGTTTCATTTGCAGGATGTCGCTGCCATCATGGAAGTGCCAGGTGAGGCTGAGATCGGTGTCCGGCGGAGTGACGGGCAAGGGGGAGGACGACGGCTTCACATGGAGGAAGTACGGGCAGAAAGAGATTCTCGGAGCCAAATATCCAAGGTAAGTCACTAGTCGCCACAGTCTCACAGAACAATTCTGACGAGCTTTTCTCGATCGCCGCAGGGCCTATTTCCGGTGCATTCATCGTACCTCGCACGGCTGCCCCGCGAAGAAGCAGGTGCAGCGATCGGACGACGACCCGTGGGTCTACGACGTCACCTACCACGGGTACCACACTTGCCTCGAACAGGCAAGGAAGGAGGAGCAGGGCGGAGCTCGCGGTGCAATTCAGCACCACCAGGAACAGAGTGCGGCGGCGCTGAAACTCGTAGGAGAGGAGGAGTTCGTGGTGCCCTCATTGGGACCCATGGATCTGCAGGCGCAGCTTTTCTCTGCTTCTTGGCCGTACGTTCAGTTTGGGGGCTTTCATGGAGCAGAGAGCAGTTCGCTTCCATTAATGGAGTTTGACGGAGACTTGGAGATCGACCCTCTCAGCATCTGGTCAGGAGTTGAATTGATGAAATAACAACCGAGAATAAAATAGGAAAGTATTGTTCTATAATCTTGTAATCTTATAGACGATGACAACGTTGTAAAATTCTTGTTTCTGGTTGTTTGTTGAGCAGTGGGTGAGTAATTATTTCAAATCAAAATCCAATAAATAGAAATCGATTAAATCAATGTTTTTCAAATAAATCAAACCGATTAAATTTTATTCGATAGATTACCGAATTAATCCATCGATCCATTGATGAAATAATTAATAGATTGATGATTGAATTATCAGTTGATAATAGGAGAGGATCGACAAAGATGCAAAAGATTGCGACAACATCTCAATCTTAAGAATAAAATTAGACAAACATAAATTCTCCTACTTGAGACATACCCCACAACACACATGTTACTTAATAATGCTCAACGAGTATTAGTTTTATTATTATTTTTACTTGCTTTTAGTTCGTTGGTGGTCAACAAAGTTCTAGCCGTAAACCTTCTTTCCTCCCCATTTCTTTTTCTGGATTGTACATTTTTACTCATTTTCGAAATTATTTGTAAAAAAATAAATAAATAATTTAAATAAATCATCACATGAAAAAATATTTTTCTTAACTTGGAGAATCCATTCTTATTTATTTTTTAAATATATTATGCAATGATAATTTGATTATAGTCTATTATAAAAAAATAATTAATGAGATTTTTTTTAATCTTGAGCGATTGATCTGATCATATAAAAATTTTTCATCAATTGTTAGGGTCAATCGAGAAGTATTCGTGACAGACGATTTAAAAATTCAACGTTTCAAAATTAACATACAGTGAAATTTTATGCATGCTATGTGGTGGTTGCATAAATTGTCTCGATGACAGTTGATCCAAGATATGACTTTGACATTCATTGCATCTGTTCGCGTTCAATCATTCGAAAAGGTTCTTCGCACATCCTCTTCATACTATTTTTTGTCCTTTCTTATTAATTTAGTCGTCGAAGGGCCGCTGACCTATTAAGGCCCTATTCAGACGGAATGGAATGACGTGATCAACGAAACGGTTATGACGTCACTAATGCCACCATTGATCCACATGCATTGCATCTCGCGAAATGGCTATGACGTCACCAATGCCTTTTTGTTTTGTTTTAAAGGAACAAAACAAAAAAGGCAAGGTTTCTGTAAATAAATTAGATTCGGCAAATTTGCAAGCAGATTTGATTAGTCTTGGTCTTTTAATTTCAATTTTCAAGAATGATATTTTGATCATATTTTAGATAAAATTATCTTTTATTTAATTTAACTTTGTAATCAAGTACATCCAATTTGGATAGCGTTGAGTATTTTCCCCTCTATTTACCCTCTAATAGGTAGTGGGAAAGTTAATTATTATAAATTTTTATATGTATTTTTTTAAATTTATTCTGACGGTTAATGAAATTTTTTTATAAAATCGAGATAGTAATTTTAAGTTCAAGTTAACTAACCTGGTTAATTATTTTTGCCTCCGAAAGCATAGTGTCATGGTTAAGGCCTCTAGTAATGTTTGGGATTTAGAAATCGAACCCAGCTACAGTGTATTATCGATAATTTTTTCACTTCATGGATAACGAACCTGAGAATTCTGGTTGTCAGAATGCGTCGTAATCCGTACTTCCTTGATTTACCTTGACGGTTGATGAGAAATTTTCGTAGGATCGGGTCGATCATCTTAGGTTCTGTTGGTGCAATTTGCATTAACGATCAAACTCGTGTTTTGATGAATGATAAATAGGTTAAAGTTAAGCTTGTTGTCTTCTAACCTTGATACCGAATGTGCAGGATTAAAAAACTTAGGACTTAATACCAGGCTAAAATTCAAGGTGGTTGAGTCCTAGTAGGAAGTCCAGTTGGGTTCGTGGAGTCTGACAACTAGCTGATGTCCAAGTTAGTGGAGACTTGGCAGGAAGTTCAGCTGGGTCCGCGGGACTTGACAGTTGGCTGAAGACCTGGTAGGTTAAGAAGCTAAGTGCAGACTTATCCCACTTGGTAGGCTGAAGGCCTGGTGGGATAAGTCTGCACAAGGTAAGTGAGGTAAGTCATTGGAGAAGTGAATCCGGTGAGGACGAGTCTCAGGTAGGGACGTTAGGTGCGGTTTATCTTAGAACCATTTCGGAGCTCTAAGCTAAGACCTTAACTAGATCCTGGTCTTGGGAAGACAAGGTCTATTTCATACTAAATTTATTTAGTTCATATTTTACTTATACTAACCTTATTTTGTAGGGAATATTTTATTTTGAACTAACATGATTTTGCAGGGTTCAAATTACAAAAATAGTCTCGAATGAATAGTACCTGAGATGCCTCAAGAGGGGCCTAAGGCGTCTCAGTTGGGACTGGAGGTGTCTTCAAGGAGGTGAAAGCTCCTTCGCGAAGCTGCCGTGGTAGATAGTGTTTCAGTTGTCCGAGGCGCCTCAGTTGGGAACTGAGGTGCCTCACTTCGAGACTAAGGCGTCTTTCAAAAGATAAGCAGTGAGAACTCAAGCTTCGAATCAAGATGAAGTTTTGCTTGATCTAAGATGCCCCAGTTGGGAACTGAGGTGCCTCAAATGTCCTTTATAAGGGCATTCTTCTCGTGAGTTGAGGACAACACTTCATACTACTGCGCTTGAGCACTTGCAATAAAATATAGAATGTTATACTTTTCTACTCTTTGTACTCGACTATTCTACCAAGAGTTTATAAGGGCATTCTTCCCGCGAGTTGCAAAATAAAATGTATGATGTTACACTTTTCTACTCTTTGTACTCAATTATTCTACCAGGAGTTTACCGGTAGAGAGGATTAGTGGATTGCCCGTCGGAAAAGTCCTAAGGACCTGGGCTTTGTAGTAGGAGTCATCGAAGGCTCCGAAGCAAGTAAAATTACTTGCGTTCCGTTTTGTCTCATATTTTCGCTATCTCATTTTCCGTTGTACACTTTTCTTTATTCTGAAAACCCCTTTATTTTTAAAAGTCACATGATTCAACCCCCTCTCTCACGTGCACCGGTTCTATAAGTAGTATCAGAGCCTTGTTTGCTCTGAATCGGTACAACCACCGTAAGAGTTGGGGGTTTAAATTTATTTTCAATTTTTCATGCACAGTCTAAGTTTGATATAACTACCTTTCTTTAAACAGATTTTTTTTCGTTCAATTGGTTTTATTCGAAGTTAGTACAACACCGTTGAGTCAATTATCTTTATTTTTCTCTCCTACAACACTATTAATCCAAGACTTAGTCTTGGGACATCTCTTATGTTTTTTTTTGTTCTAGAAATTCAAATAGCCCAAGGTGAAGGCTACAACACTGCTTGCCCCCCGATGTTCATCAGGGAAGACTTTTTCTATTGGAAAAGGAGGATGGAGGTCTATTTAAAGATCAATATGAACCAGTAGTTTGCCATCCAGATTGGATACTCACCACTAATGAATGAAGGAGACAGTCTTCCACTAAAACAGACAAGTGGAATACTGAAATGAAGAAAAAAAATCCAAATTGAGTTCAAGGCCTTCAGTGTAAAGTAACCAAGGTGGAGTTGAATCAGATAGGTCCAACTGAAAGCACGAAGGAACTCTAGGACAAACTTATTGAGCTCCATGAAGGAACAGACAATGTGAAGGTAAAAAAATGCAGAATAGAAAAATAGTAAGTCAACTTCACACTCGGATCAAGGAAATAATGAATGGGCTCCACTTGATTAGACATCTAGATAATCGGGATGTCATAAGGTACACACTAAATGTGTTCCCTCATAATACATTGTGGGCATCTATTATAGATGCCTACAAGATCTCAAGGAACCTTTCTAAGTTAAAATTAGATGAGTTATTCTATGAATTAGAATTGCATGAGCAGATTAATACTAAATAGATCGAGAAGGGTATAACATTATTTNAACGTCCCTCATTTCACGTTTGAGAGTTTGACCCTTCGCCCGAGATTGCCGACCCTTCACATAACGTCTATTATCCTTTCCATATCTGCCAGGACAATCAGTAAAGTAATGCATATGCTCATATATACGAGCTAGGTTTGCCATGTCTATGGAGGGGAGATATGGAGGTGGCTGCTATGCTGAGATGGAAGTGATGATAAATATATAGGAGAACAGTGCTCGCATTTCGAGGAGACGTTGGAGGCTGAATTTGACAAACAAGGACAGGTGCAAAGAGCCTGAAATTGACAGACAAAAAGACAGGTGTAGACTACAGAGAGACTGATTTTACAGATAAGGACATGTGTTACATTCTACAAAGAAACTGAACTGACCGACAGACTAGGGTGAGCATAAATTCGGTTTAAACCGAATAAACCATACAAAATAACCGATTTCTAAATTTCGGTTCGGTCTATTCGGTAATTCGGTTTTTTTTTTCTTAAAAAATCGGTTAATTTTGCCTAGATGCGACCATCGCTTCCATATTTGAGCCGCCGGCGCTGCGTCTGCCGTCGCCGGCGGTGCGTCTGCCGTCGCCAGCGCTGCGTCTGCCGACGCAGCCGCTGCCGTCGCAGCCGCTGCGTCTGCCGTCGCAGCCGCTGCGTCTTGCCGTCGCAGCCGCTGCGTCTGCCGTCGCAGCCGCTGCGTCTGCGTCGTCGCAGCCGCTGCGGTCTGCTTTCGTCACCGCTACTAGACTTGTCGACAACGACCCCAACTCCAAATGCAACCACAGCCGCAACCACCACCACTGCCGCCGCGGGGGTCGCCACCGCCAATCTTTTCAAAGTGGACATGTCTATTGGCAATGTCTTGCTAACCGAACCGAATTTCAAAATTCGATCAGTTTGGTTCGGTTAATTCAAGTTTTTCGAATTTTTGCTCACACCTGACCGTAAAGAAACTTAATAAAACATATAGCCTAATCGCCCAACATCAAAAAAATAAAAAAATACATATTAAAACTTCTAACCCAGATGCCACCACCGATTCCATCTCTGCCGCCGCCGCTTTTTCCTCCGCTGCTTCTGCAGTCGCCGCCGCTACTAGACTTGCCGATGACGACCCAGCTCCAAATGCAACCACAGCCGCCGCCGCCACCACTGCCGCCGCCGTCGCGGATACCACGACAATGATGCCATCGCCGTTGCCGCCGACGATCTCTTCATGGTGGACAAATCTATTGGTAATGTCTTGCTAACCTAACCGAATTTCAAAATTCGGTCGGTTCTGTTCGGTTAATTCGGTTTTTCCGAATTTTTGCTCACCCCTGACCGTAAACAAAGGACCGAAACTTATAAAACACTTAGCCTAATCGCCCAACATAAAAAAATTTTTTTAAAAATACATATTAAAACTTCAAACCCCAGATGCTACCACCGCTTTCGTCTCTACCGACGCCGCTTATGCCGCTGCTGGTTCTGCCATCGCCGCCGCTATTAGACTTGCCGACGACGACCCCAGCTCCAAATGCAACCACAGCCGCCGCCACCACCGTTGTCGCCGCCGCCGCCGCCGCGGATACCACGACAATGATGCCTTTGCCGCCGCCGCAGTGGCCGCCCCCGCCGACGTTCTCTTCAAGGTGCACAAGTCTATTGGTAATGACTTGCTAACCGAACCGAATTTCAAAATTCGGTCGGTTCGGTTAATTCGGGTTTTTCAAATTTTTGCCCACACCTACCATAAACAAAGGACCGAAACTGAATAAAATACTTAGCCTAATCGCTCAACATCAAAAAAAAATAAAAAAACACATATTAAAACTTCAAACACTAGATGCCACCACCGCTTCCGTCTCTGCCGCCGCCGCTTTTGCCGCTGCTACTTCTGCCGTCGCCGCCGCTACTAGACTAGCCGACGACAACCCCGGCTCCAAATGCAACCACAACCACCGCCACCACAGTCGCCACCGCCATCGCTGTAGCCACCGCCTCCGTCGCCACTGCCGCCGACGCCGTCGCTGCCGCCGTTAACTGATTTGACAGACAAGGACATGTTGTTACATTCTACAAAGAAACTGAATTTGACCGATAGGACAAGGGGTGAGCAAAAATTCGATTAAACCGAATAAACCGAACAAAATAACCAAATTTTAAATTTCTGTTCGGTCTATTCGGTAATTCGGTTTTTTCCTAAAAAATCGGTTAATTCGGTTCGATTTTCAACATTCCTATTCGATTAAATTGAATAGACAGAATTAACCGAATTTTTATTCCAAAATTAATTTTTTTTAAAATAATGGTTTTTTAAAAAATAAACTGAATTTTAAAAAAACTATTTTTTTTGTATAATTCGGTAAAAACCCAAATTAACCGATAAAATATCGGTTCGGTTTGTTCCATTTTTTTTAATTCGGTCGATTCGGTTTGATCGAAAAAAAATCGATTCGGTTCGGTTTTAACCGATTGCTCACCCTTAGAAAGGACAGAGGTTATCGAGTGAAGATTGAGACAGAGAGGACGGGAAGCGGGGTGAGTGAGACAAAGAGAGTGAAGAAAAACAAAAAGAGTGAGACTCGTTGGAGCCTTGAGGCAGTAATACAAACATCAAATTCACATGCATCATCATTCAGGAAAGCTTCAAGCTTCCCGCCTCATCGGCAGGAGATTGCATGCTTAAGAGAGCTGCACATTGAGGATAATGCTAGCGGCCACCATGTTGAACAAGTTTCTGCTGCTTATGAATTCAAATGAATAATGTGAGAGAGAATAAATGAGGACAACGACGTGGTCACCCCTTTCAATATAAATATGTATTTTTTATCGCTCTAATATTAAATTTCTAATTCCGACCTCAAAAAAGCAACCAGGTAATGTGTTCCAATGTTTGCTTTGCCTGAACTGAATTGTTCTTCTCCTTAGCATGGGGTTGAAATGGAACAGGATGCAGTTTTGAACGTTCCACTCTAGGAACAGTATTTTATACGCTTTAAAAGTTGATATTTGGACTTGTATTGTTGTAACTCAACATGCAAACAGGAAATTTGGCATGATGTTCTAATTTGAACAAGGGATTAAAGTTTGACTTTGGTCATTCTTTGTGTTCCGGAAATAGTCGACGACGATGGCCAGACACCGAAGCTTTGCCCCTGTGGTGTTTGCTGAGATGGGGAGGAACTTGGAGTTCTGCGAAGTTAACACAAGCATTAGGTGACACGTCGACATGGGTCCAGCGGAGTCCACTCCGACGCTCAAGTCAGTGTCTGTCGAGAAGAAAAGATTGCGAAAGGTAAAGAAGATATCTAGAGTTGAGAGAGTGTACCCCCTCACCAGAGGGGTTGTACTATCTTTTATACTGATGTCGACAGACTAGACGTGCCCCTTGATCGGTGCCACGTCTCCGATATGTAAGCCACGCCCCCTATTTCGGCGGCAGCGGGATGTCCTTTGAAACGGTCTGCACCGTCATCACGCGTCCACCTGTTGCGACTTTTGAGGGTCATGTGGACACCTTCTTGCGGGAATGCTTATTCGTACCAAGAGAGGAGGGCAGTACCTGAGGTTGGTTATTGCGTGGACTCCACCTCCCGAGATCAGCTCGGGGGCATTCGGTGCTCTCGAGGTTCTCTCGGGGTCTAATTTCCTGATGTGTTCCCGAGAGGGATCTTCTAGCTGGCCTTCACGGGTGAGTCGCTTGCGATGAGTCCAGGGGCCCGGGAAGGAGGGTTATCTCGACCCGACGTATTGTGTTCCATAGTTTTTTCATCCCTCGTTCTGGCCCACTTTCATTCAACCTTATCACTTTGTATAGAAGGTTAACTAATTAGACAAGCTTTGCTTGATTGAGAAACAATCTTAATTAATGGAAGGGTGGAGTAATAACACATTTATTTACCAAGAAAAAAAACTTTAACATGAATAATATCCCAGACCATTTTATTTTGTCATTGTGTTACTGCTGTTTTGGATTAAAAAATTACTTTATTTCACGTATTTTGTAGAGTAATTCTCTCCCGTGGACCGTTTCGTGCGGACCGCGTGTGTGACCGGTGCGCGAGTTCGATCAGGGACTTTCATGATCGGTCATGGCGAACGATCAGGGAAGTTCTTGATCGGTCTGGGTGTCTGATCCGCACGGGAAGTCTGCACATCACGATCCGTAGAGAGTAAAATCGTGTATATATATATATATATATATATATATATATATATATATATATATATATATATATATATATATATATATATATTTGCAATAACAAATATGCCTTGCAATTTACGTTGAGTTGCCATCTTCCTTCTAAAATTAACATCCTAACGAATAAATAAATAAATTAATAGCTATTATTTTATTCTGTGAAAAAAAATCTTGATTGTTAACGATGTAAATAAGCAAAATACGAAAAATTCAAGGTTGTCAACCGTCAAACGGTGCAAGCATGTGATTTTAGCCACGTATAATTATTTTTGGGCAAAAATGAAAAAAATTAAAGTTAAAAGGTCGTCTTTTTATTGCCAAATCATCAAAAGGTGTCCCACATTTTTTTTAATTAAAAGGCGTCTCATTACTTTTCAACTACGTAATTTTATTCAAATATCTTTCAATATTATTGTTGATCCTGTGCATGAGTAAAAAGGATAATCAATTGAGAATGAGATTCAAAAGTTGACTGAACATTCACAGTTTACAAAAGACTTGAGAATGAGATCCTAAAGATTGACGGAAGATTTACTGAGATTCAAAAGTTGGCTGTTTACAAATCAATTGAGGATGAGATCCAAACCTCAAATATTTTGAAAATATTCAAGTTTGTATCAAAAAATCATATCCTAATTTTGAACCCATGTGTTTTATAAATCAATGTTATAGTAAATAAAACACAGAATTATTTTTAAATCATTTGAAATACCCAACTATGATATATGAGCAAGATATTCATTAATTAAATATTTATTTCCCCCATAATTAGTTTATTATTGCTAAAGTGATACATGTAATAACTTATCAAAATGCTATAAGCATAAGTGAATTATTTGTATTATCCTAACATCTCATATGTATAAATACAATCATAAATTAAAGTAATATGAGATGTTTTAAAGGTAAATCCTATTTAGCCCATTTTATCAAAAATTTCTATTTATACTAAGTACTCCCCCTTAATTTCTATTTAGACTAAGTACTCCTCCTTAATGTCTCAAGTTAACCAAATTTTAAAAATTTTAAATTTTAACAACATGATTGAATAAACATAAATCCACAAACTTTTGAGGATTGACTTTGACACCTAATAGAAATGCTTTCTAATTGGGTTGACCAATAACTCCTTAGGGATCTACTTTTTATCTAGGATTTTTGTTTTAGATTGTCCTCTAGCAAGTAAGTAATGATAAATTTTTTCATTATTAGAATTTTCTAAACTCTAATCTTTTTTTTTTTGAAACTTACCCTTTGATGACACACTTGTCCATTGTTATGGAAGTAAAATATGTTTATACTCGTCCTAACATCTCCTCCACTGTCAGTCTCATAATACGTGAAAGGGAGATAAATTAGAAAAAAAAAATTAACCAATCGAATGACCTCCTTGGTGATGGGTCGTAGGCAACTCCACTATTGACGCCATGATTCAATTCTGAAACTCATTAAAATAAATTTTCAAATAGATCATTAAAAATTAGGATACAAATATGCGTTCAAAATCTTTGTTGGGCCTTACAATTTTCAAAAGTAATAATTAATTCTAATATTTTTTTTTTCTTTTCTATGCTGTTAGCAATCCGTAGCAAATCACCTCCTCACGATCTCACTTGTTGTCCCACGACACCCTCTACATCTGCTAGCGCCCGACGGAATAATCATGTAGCGCAGACATTGCCCGCCCCCCCCCCCCCCCGGGCGTGGTCGTGGGAGAAACTTGTACAATCGCGACTATTGCTATGCGCCTGACCAATTCGCATGGTAGCAGCCACGCGCTGCTTTAGCAGCTACCATAAATCGACAGCAGCAACATCGCTGTGGCCGCCACCGCCGTCTTAATTTTGTGGGATTAATTACTTAATTTTGATTTTAATAATAATATATAATTTATTACATTTCAAGCCCATCGCCACTCGAATTTCTTGATTCGTCCAAAACCAATTACAAATGCATATTGAGACTTCCAAATAATTTCTTTCATTTTAATAAAGGGAAGAAAATGGTTAGGCTTTTTTGGTCACGTGGGTCATTTGATTTTAATATATATATATATATATATATATATATATATATATATATAAAAATGATCAGCTACGGATCGATCCCTACGGACCGCGTGCGGACTAGCGCCTGATCGATCAGACACTTATTTGATCGGTCACCGGAGGCTCGGGAGCATCCCCGACGGGTTCACCCGTACTCGACGAGTTCACCCCTACCTCCTAGAGTTCATCGCACCCCCTGGGTTATAGTTTTGTTCAGGGGCGACGGCCGAAGGCCGCCGTTGGTGTCGAGAAGTCGCAGGTCGTGTGCCTGATCTAAGGGTGAGCAAAAATTCGGTTAAACCGAATTAACCGAACCGAAATAACCAAATTTTGAAATTCGGTTCGGTTAATTCGGTTTTCGGTTTTTTTTTATAATTCGGTTCGGTTTTTCGGTTAAATCGGTTCGGTTTCGGTTTTGAGTTTTGTAATTCGGTTAAATCGAATAAACCGAATAAAAATATTAATTTAATTATTTTTATTTAAAAATATAATTAATTAAATAAAATCGGGTTATTTTAGTTAAAAATTCGAATTAAATTTAAAATTTCGGGTAATTCGGTTAATTCGGTCGAAAACCGAATTAACCGAAATTTTTTCGGTTCGGTTTTTTCGATTTTTATCGAGAAATTCGGTCGGTTCGGTTTTTTTTGAAAAAAATGGGTTTATTCGGTTTTCGGTTTATTCGGTTCGGTTCGGTTTTAACCGAATACTCACCCCTGGCCTGCTACCATGGTCCTGATCGGCCACCGGACGCGCTGCGGACGAGTCCTACGTGGCGACGCTAACTGCGGAAGGTACGCTGCGTGGACAAAACAAAAGCAGAATCGCAGAAAAGTTTTCACGATTTTGCTGTCGCGCCCGCAGCTCCTCTCGCGAACCCTAATCGCCTTTTTCCGTCTGCCCGCGTCGCCTCCCTCTATCTCGCGCGTGGTCCGGTGATCCCCCACCGCCCTCTCTCTTTCTCGTCCGAAGCCTGCGGGCACTGGCGGTGGAGGACGACCTAGTGGAGAAGTTCCGCAAGATAGAGGGAGGCGACGCGGGCTGGCCCGACTGCGGCTACTGGTGCAGGCAGGGGCAGGCGCGACGGCGGACTACGGCAACGCAGGGGGGACCTCCACGTCAAGGATCCGATGCGGTCCTGCTTCTTGAGGTGCACTTGATGCTTGATTTCTGCAATAAATGAAGCTCTCCGTCGTCGCAGTTTGTTTAAGCTCGAGAAGATGGGTGGTGGGGTTTGGCTCTGGTTGGCTTTGTGTCTTGTTGTTTTGTGCTTGAGCGATCTTGCGGGAGCTGAAGATGTTGATGGTGATTGATTGTTGAGTTTTGAGTTGTTTTTGAAGCGTATTTGTTGTTAAAAATCGTTAAGTTGAGGCGGGTTGTGAATGATTTGCAGGGTTGCTCGCCAATGGCAACTTCGAGATCAGCCCGAGGAAGGAGAAGCTCAACAAGACACTCATCGTTAGGAAGCACTCGCTTCCGAGCTGGACGATTCACGGGTTGGTGGAGTACGTCTCCGGCGGGCCACAGCCGGGGGGATTGTACTTCGCGGTGGCGCACGGCGTCCACGCCGTTCGCCTCGGCAACGACGCTTCGATATCGCAGAACGTGACGGTGACGCCCGACTCGCTGTACGCGCTAACGTTCAGCGCGACGAGGACGTGCGCGCGGGACGAGGTGCTGCTGGTCGCCGTGCCGCTGCTCTCTGGCGACCTCCCGATCCAGACGCTGTACAGCAGCACCGAAGGCGATACCTATGCGTGGGGGTTCCGGCCGACGACCGCGGTGGCGCTGGTCATCTTCCACAACACCGGCGTCGAGGAAGATCCGGCGTGTGGCCCGCTGCTGGACGCGGTGGCGATCAAGGAGCTCTTCCCTCCCATGCCGACGACTACGAGAGGTTAAAGATCAACTTTTTCTTTTCTTTTCTGCTGAATCAAAATGCGATTTGGATTGTAAACAATGGATCAAATCTTGTTTAATTCGCAGACAATCTCATCAAGAACGGAGGCTACGAAGAGGGGCCTCACGTCTTCAAGAACTCCACCTCCGGCGTCCTCCCGCCCAAGCAGCAAGATGCCACCTCCCCTCTCACCGGCTGGATCATCGAATCCCTGAAGGCCGTCCGCTTCATCGACGCCGCCCACTACTCCGTCCGCTCCGGCAACTTCGCCGTCGAGCTGGTCGCCGGGAGAGAAAGCGCGATCGCGGAGGTTATCAGGACCGTGGTCGACCGCTCCTACAACCTCAGCTTCGCGGTGGGCGACGCCAAGAACAGGTGCCACGGGTCGATGATGGTGGAGGCCTTTGCCGGCAACGGGACGGCGAAGGTACCGTTCCAGTCACAGGCGAAAGGCGGGTTTACGATGGCGAGCTTAAAGTTCACGGCGAGGGAGAACCGGACAAGGATCACATTCTACAGCTGAGCAATCCGGGGGCACTCTCCGGGCCAGTTCTTGATCTGGTCAGAGTTAGTCCGGTGAAAGCTTGAGTCTTGTGGATATTTGAAGGATCAAAGTTTAGATTTTGATAGGATCGTGTTGATCCTGGTAGATTTGTTTGGACGATCAAGTTTCTGATACTAAGTTGCTGTACTAAGAACGAGTTGTTGGTAGAAATGCAAAGAGTGCCTTTTCCCTCAGCCTTCAAAAACAACAAATATCTGTAGAACCCAATCAACAATTTAACACCCAGAGAAAGCAAGAACTGAATGACCCTCGACCATTATTTTCTCTTTCTTACAAAATATACTTGCTGACTAATGGAAGTTTCAAAGTTGCTATTGAGCACCCACTGGGAGTTCAAGCCTTGTGCTGCTCTTTCGTCTCCTTTGCATCATAATCTTTCTCAGCAAACTTGCTCCTGCATCTTGTTTCTTAGCCACAACCATAAGCTTTCCTTCATCAGGATCACCTTTGTGTTTGCCAGAAAGATTCTCTGGTGACATATGAACTTCATCGCTCACCGATGGATCGCAGGACTCTGAATGACCCTCTTTGCTCATATGCTAGAATAATTGCAGGCGATGATGGTTGGACTTGGGAGTAGTAGTTGATACATTGCTGAACAAAGTTCCATCATCCACTGATGCCAAAGCTTTCAACTGCTTCCCGAGATTTAGGATGGTTTCCTGGCAAGCAGCAATTGTTTCTGTAGCTGCAATTATGTCACATTCCTGCGAGATTGAAGATTTCAATTACCTTAAGATATAGGGGGTTAATAGTCTTGGTCACTTTGTGGCTAAGTTGCAAAACCTGAAAGTTAAATTAAGTTGTCTGATACTCAATGATCAAATTTGCATGGCGAATTAACAAATTTTAGTAGAAATTGGTCACTTAATTTTCAGCAAGTGATGTAACAGAGCTTACCGTCGGGATTTTCTTATCTTCGGGGCGCATGACATACTTCGGAGTTTCTTCAGATGAAGCTCTGTGTCACACATAAATACAGATAATCAGAGTAACTTTTAAGACTACAGCTGAAACACAATATGAAAGCAATAATTTGCACCTTTCTAACTCTAGCTGTAGTTCAAGGCAAGTTTCCTTCAGTTCTTCACAGCAGTTGCTCCTCTGTGCAAGTTGGATTTCAAGGGATGTAAACTTTTGAAGAGCTTCATTCAATTCAGCCCTTGCAAGGGTTAACTGAGTCGCAAGGTCTTCATTAATCGATATTTGATTTGCAATCTGTTCTTCAATCCAGCCTTTGTTCTAGTATGCGAGTCTTCTCCTGCTCTCTCGATATTCTCAAGGAAGCGTTGTTAACTACGAGCTGCTGCTCTTCCTTAACATCACACACTTTTTGCATGCATTCTTGCAATTCTGTATCCCTTGCCACTAATCTTTCTTCTGCAGTTTTCTTCTGAAGCAAAGCACCATCCAATTGTTGCTTTAAAGAAAGTGATTGAGCTTCTGCTTTCTCCCATCCTAACAAGTAGATCGAACACGGTTTATTCTCAAAATATTGTAGTTTCAGTGTCTGGGGAAAAACAATCTGACCTGCAATTGCTTCCTCAGCTACTTTTGCTTGCTTTGCCAAAAGGTCATCTTTAGCAGTGGACTCGATGCTGGCCGATGTTAGTTGTTCATTCAAGCTTTCTACAGATTTCTCCAACTCCAGGGTCTTCTCTTTCTGGCAGAAAACATAGACATTTACAGATTGACTTCCAACATAAGAAGGAAACATATGTTGCTGTTCATAAGAGCTGAGAATTTGTTTGACATGATCTTTGACATGATCTTAGACATATATTTTAAAGAAAACGATCCAAATTTTTACAGTAAAAGAAGATAACAATCTCTGATCAGTAATCCTTCATGTTAAAGAAGAAATTGCAAATTTTTATGACAAAAGACACAACAATCTATGAGTACCAACATTGCTTCTACCGATCATTAGTTGGATTAAATGTGTAATAAGCGGCAAAAAATAAGATTTTATTAATGCTAACCTTAATGTTCTTTTCTGCAGACTTCCTCTTCCACAACCACGTCTTGTTCTCCATGATTCCTACAAATTCCTGAAACATAGATAGAGCTTTAGATCAAAAACACGAGGCCACTGATAAACAGTGAAATTGAGGTATCCTTTTGTCTCTCCTGTAGTAATATGCCATACAACGTCTTGACTACTTCATATCTAATTTATTTCAAAGTTCATCTCTTCAGAATAAATTTCCACTTTTCTGAAGAAAGAAAACAACATGCCCGAGCGAATTATCGAATGCACCTCTAGAAAATGCTCTGTACTAAGGAAGAAAACCTCAATTTATGGAGACAAGCACAAAGCCAAATGTGCACACAGGAAGGAAGGAAAGGTAAAAGATAGAGGAGTTGAGATGATATATGGCGACGAGACCACCAAATCTGCTGTTTTTTATGGCTTCCAATTATTGTTTATGATGGTTTTTGCTTGTAGCGTTGGGAGTGGGAGCAGGCGCTTGTACGCGGGTGTTGGTGCCTGGTGGGCGCGAGGAGAAAGAGCCAAAGCACGTGAATAGGAAAAGGTCGAAAATGCACGATTGAAAGCTTCCTCACCGTCGGAAATGATCGCTTTTATGGCTTCCAGTGGAATGCGAGCGGAAGAGTAAAACAAGATCCTGAGAACAAGTGTCGGCGGCAGCGGCCGCAGTCGGGCCCTCGATCCGCCGTCTCGGACAAGACACCAGACGGGCAAAGCTAAAAGAGCATGAATCAGAGGAGGACCGGAACTTCGGTAACGCAGTCGGGCCAGTGGGGGATCGCCGGACCACGGCAATGCAGGGACAGGCGCGAGATAGAGGGAGGCGACGCGGGATGGCGGAAAAAGGCGATTAGGGTTCGCAAGTGGAGCTACGGGCGCGAGAGCAAAATCGCGAAAACTTTTCTGTGATTCTGCTTTTGTTTTGTCCACGCAGCGTACCGTCCGCAGTTCGCGTCGCCACGTAGGACTCGTCCGCAGCCCGGGTCCGCAGGCGAACAGTTTTGTGTATATATATATATATATATATATATATATATATATATATATATATATATTATATATATATATATATATATATATATATATATATATAATTTTGCTATACAAAAGACTTTATCGTGCAAACTCCATGCAAACCTTAACTATTTCATTAATTTGAAACTTTTTTGTGCTTAATATTATAACCCAAATGGAAAAATTAAACTCTAGGGATAATCGCAAGTAAAAAAATAAAGAAAAAAATAAAAAAAATCAAAGTTGTGTACGAGTTTGCACGATAAGATCTTTAGCACAAAATTTATATATATATATATATATATATATATATATATATATATATATATATATATATATATATAAAACTCGTCTATTCTGTACCTTCACATTAGAGCAAGATGACAGTGATAAATTGAATGCTACTTAATCATCTATATCCTGGAAATAAAATTGAAAAGTAATTCCTTTGATGTGAAAACCGTCGCCTGCAAAATCAAAAATTACTTTGTCTTATATGTTCACTTTTTTATATTGGAATATCTTAGAATAATAAGATGAATTTCCTAGTTAACTCAGCTGAGACTTTTTACCAAACATGATTTGAACAACAATCATGGAAAATGGTTAATCTATTTATTTATTTTTTTGTTGAATCGAGACGTCCAAATAGCTCAGAATTACTCATCAGATAGTGAAGAGAAGCAGAGAACCAAACAAAAAAATGCCAAAGGTGAGAGAAAAAGGTAGAAAGTAGAGTTTCTACTAAAAGACGATGAATTGGACAATTGAACTAATCTGCTACTACTAATCCAATGAAAGCTGGATTCATATTGATTCCCAATCATAAACAAAGGACCAAAATTTAAAAAAATACTTAGCCTAATTGCCCAACATCAAAAAAAATACATATTAAAACTTCAAACCCCAGATGCCCCCGCCGTTTCCGTCTCTCCCGCCGCCGCTTTTGCCGCCGCCGCTTTTGTCGTTGCCGCTGCTACTAGACTTGCCGACGACATCCCCAACTCCAAATGCAACCACAGCCGTCTCCACCAGCGCTACCGCCTCCGTCGATACTGCAGCAATGATGCCTTCGCCGCCGCCGCCTCGGCCTTCGCCGCTGGCGATCTCTTCAAGGTGGACCAGTCTATTGGTAATGTCTTGCAACGTAGCCGCAATATGCCCTAGATGCTCCTCCACCCCTTCCTGTCGTTCTTCAATACCACTTAAACGGGCGTTAATCTGCTCCAATTGAACGTTAACGTCCCTCATTTCACGTTTGAGAGTCTCGACCCTTCACTCGAGATTCCCGACCCTTCACATAACGTCTATCATCCTTTCCATATCTGCCAGACGATCAGTAAAAAAACGCATATGCTCTTATATACGAACTAGGTTTGCCATGACTATGGAAGGGCAGATATGGAGGTGGCTGCTAAGCTGAGATGGAAGAGACGATAAATATATAGGAGAACAGGGGTCGGATTAGGGAGGACGCTGGAGGCTAAATTTGACAGACAAAGGATAGGTGGACAAGTACAAAGAGCCTGAATTTGACAGCCAAAGGACAGGTGCAGACTGCAGAGATACTGATTTGACAGACAAGGACAGGTTGTTACATTCTACAAAAAAAATTGAATTTGACCGACAGGACAGAGGTTACCAAGTGAAGATTGAGACAGAGAGGACGGGAGGCAGAGTGAGCGAGACAAAGAGAGTGAAGAAAAACAAAGAGAGTGAGACTTGTTGGAGCCTTGAGGCAATGATACAGACACCAAATTCACATGCATCATCATTCAAAAAAGTTTCATGCTTTCCGCCTCAACGGTAGGAGATTGCAAGCTTAAGAGAGCGGCACATTGAGAACGATGATAACGGCCACCATGTTGAACAAGTTTCAGCTGCTTGTGAATCCGAATGAATGTGAGAGAGAATAAATAGGGACAACGACACGGTCGCCCCTATCAATATAAATATGTATTTTTTTCCTCTAATATTAAATTTCTGATTCCGACCTCAAAAAAGCAAGCAGGCGAAGTACAATGCTCAATCTATTTCTCTCAAGTATCAAAACAAGATACCAAGCATTGGAGTCCATTTCTATCGAGCATCAGGAGTATCTTCCACTAAATATTAGAGATACCTTTTGTTGAATATCAAAAGCTCTGAAATTTCTAATTAAGAATATAAGGCGATCAGGAAGTGAAGAAGTGAGTAGTGGATGTAAGTGTTAGTGTGTGCACTTATGTGCCAAGATACTTTTATGTATTTATGGATAATTATTTTAATAAAGGCAAGTATTTGGCGTTAATCATTTACTTTTCTGTACGTATATGATTAATGATAAAGTCCCACAGATTAATTGTTATATTATTCTGAAAATCGTCCTTGATCGGATAGATATCTAGAGGGGACATAGATACCTAGATCAACGCTAAGTATGACTAGGTCAAGATAGACCGGAGGGATGAATATCCAAGTTGTACTTGGGGGTGCCTTGAGTTTAGAGGTACACTAGACACGACCCGATTAAGAGAACACCACATATTAAGCATCATTGGTAGTTCGTCTTAATGAACGAGTGTAACTGATCTTTTGACTTGAGACCTTCATATGTTCTATGCGTGGAGTTATGTACTTTGATGTCGTTAAAAGCAATATTTAATCGGATTTTGATTAATACGGTAATTGGGTGTATGACAAAACGTAGAGAGAATAGTGTTGAGTCAATAGAGGATTCATCGCTCTCTTGGATTTGGGAGTTAATATCCTGGCCGCTTGATATAGATATTAGTGACTCGAAATCCATGGCCATGGGAGGAATGATTATCATTCAAGATGAGTCTATTATATCTTAGAAATCAAGTAAAACAATTAATTGGTGATGATGCATACTGCATCGAATTAATTGGGATGTAGGATAAAGATGAAGAGATTGAATTTCACAGTAATCGGTTCATGGAGGTTTTAGTTTATAACTAATATTCTATCACGTTGGGTGGCTAAAAACTATTGCTAGATGGTTATCTTAGTCTGTGTATGGATTTACACTGCCTTCGTGTATAGAACCTAGAGAGTCTCATGCATAACACATAGACGCGAATAGTATCTGTAGTTGATTATTTTAGTGGATACTAAAATCAATTAATTTATTATTTTTGAATAAGAATTAATTGGATTATTAATTATTTCTGAAATATCGGAAGCGAGAACGGATCAAGATCAAATATGGATTTATTTGATGAAGAGAAGAGAGAGTAAATTTATCTCTTATTCTCTTTGGAGAATTTGAAAGACCACAATTATTCACTACAAAAAAAACACCCATATAGGAGTGGTTTTTTTGACTTTCAAGAACGGTTATCAACCACTCCTACACTTTTACCAACGGTTTAAAAACCGCTCCTCTTATTGCCGTCCCTATATCTTATAGTAGCGGTTTTTTTAACCGTTGGTAAAAGTTATAAAACCGCTCCTATTTTTACCTTGTAGGTACGGTTTGAAACCGATCTTACACATTATACATATAACAACGGGTTCAGACCGCTTCTGTAGTTATAAATTTAGGAACGGCTCAAACCGCTGCAAAACCCTTTAGCTGATAGAATGGTTTTAAACCGCTTCTATACATCATGGATATAAGAGCGATTTCAAAATGCTATTAATACTAGAAATTAAGGATCGGTTTTAAACCGCTCCTAAATATGGGAATAGGAGCACATTAAAACGCTATTAAAGCTTTAAATTTAGGAGTTGTTAAAACCATGATATTTAATATTTCAATCCACCAAATCAATACATAACATTATTAAACAATTATCCTCCAAAACAATAATAAGAGTACTCCAAATGCTAATATAAAATAACAGTCATAATGTTCCAAATTCAATAGTTACTAAAAGTACTAACATCAGACAAATACTTTTTTTCAAAATTCTATCTAATCTTTATCTGGCTCTGATACTGGAGGAGATCTATGACCACTTTCATGTGCATTTGATGGAGAACTTCTATGTTGCCGCATAATATCTGCCAAGATAGTTGTCATCTGAAAAATAAATTAAATTTAATATATCATGCTTCTATATAAGAATTTTTGAACATTAGTATTCAATATGTGACTACCTGTGTAGGTAATAATTCAGGCTCACGAGATCCCCCAGCAATTCCAGATATCATACTTTGGATGATATTGATAAAATTTTGAATCTGTTGTTTATGCATCTGCCTCATCCGCTCCATTTCTGCCTGTCTCTGTGCTTCCATATTTTTCATTTTTTTCTTCCATTTCTCGCAACTTATCATTAACATCATACGTAGGAAGATTATCTTGTCTAAAAATTATTCTTCGATTACACTGCTCTGGGAAAACTTGGCTAGGTACTCCTAAACATCAAACACAACCAGAATGCTCTGACCCAAATATCTCCCTGAATAAAAATATATAATTAATATTGTATAATATTTAGTAATTTTAATAAAAATGAAATTCTAAATGGATACCGAAATGCATCTTCGTGTACTTCTGTTATTTGCGTTCCCTTAGGCTTGTCTCGGAGATGACATTGCACAACTATATTTAATTCATCCTAACACAAAAATTGTGTCAATAAAATAAATAGCATATTGAAAAGTTATTTCGAAAAGTTAAAACAATTATTATCTCAACTCTTATTGTTTCATCATCAACAAGAGCACCTCCTTTTTTTTTACTATGTCGACTAAGATGAAATAGTTCAATGTGAGTTGGCTTTCTACCATTTTCCTGAATCTAAGTACAAAAAAATCATTTTAGATTGAATATGAAAATAATAATAGCCCAAATACATACAAATTGATATTAACATAACAAATTGATCAAATAAATACATACAAATTTGTCTTCCAATGAAGGAATATTTGTTCGTCCTTGTGCATGAATCCCTCGTTTTTTACTCCCATTTTCTCGATTTATTTTTGATGTCCTCTGAAACAAAAAAAAATTGCAACAAATTTATGCATACCAATATATAAAAATTAATCAATACAAGAACTACCTCATTAGACTTCCAATAACGATATAAAATTTCCCAAACATATGATGTGAGATCATGGGGAATGGGACAGATACGCATAAGTTCATTTAATGGAATATTTGGATCATAAGAAGTAGCCTTAATTTCAGCCTTCCATCGCCTCCATGAACCTGTCACGCCCCCAGAGGCCCGTGCTAGCTCGAAAATCGGACAGCACCTCCCTTGTACGGCGGATAATCTGAAACTCATACATACATCACTCCACACATATATAGCTCAGCCACACTCGGCTGGCATTCACAGATCTACAACCACGCAGTTAAATAAAATAACTAACAAATAATAAACATAATACATAAATCTCTATAACTAAGCGTAGCAAACCGAAATCCAGCAGAAATAAATAAATAATGTCTAACGAAAGCCCAAACACCATCACAACACCAATACAATAAAAATAACACGAAAATACAAATACACATCTATAGAGAAATAAATATTCTCTGAAACAAAACATAGGTGATTTCAACTAAATCTAAACCACTTATTTAAATCAACCCTAATTAATCCAACCAATACTCCTTAATTAATCAAGAAATTAATCCACTAATTTAACCCAACCCAATTAATCATCAATTAACACATCTTATTAAAAACAACTTAATCAGCCATCACAATTAATCATTTTTAATCCATTGCTAATTGAGTAACCCAATCTAGTGGTTGATACATCTATCATCCGTATCCATTTCAATCTAACATTATATCCTAATCAACACTTACCTTAATTTGATGCCAGCGCTTTCACCTGCTCAGCGTCCGGTGAAGAAAATCAGAGAACACACGGACACAAAATCAGAAGCTCGAGGTCAACACTACCAATTCTTACTTGTGATAAACCCCTCTTTCCCCTGTTCAGACCTGCTAAAACCTAGCCACCTTAGCCTCTAGTCCAAATCAATTCAAGGAAAGGAAAAACTCCTTACTAGTCCTTGGCCGGAAAGGAACAACAACGTTGTGAATGTCTCCGGCAACAATTCGACTCGAGCAAGCTACGCTCGAAACGCGATGGAGGTGGCAATCGGACGGCACCATCTTTGGATGAAAACAAACCCACCATCAGGAAGCAGGAGGGCTGGCGCCGCTCACCATGGCCGGCGTGCTGTCGTGCAAGGCAAGGGGGTAGCGGTGTTTCACAGAGGAGGCGGCGGATCGAAGAAAAATCGATCGCAACTCCGGAGAGAGGCTGCGCCGACTGGGGAACTTGGTGACTGGTGACTGTCACCGCCGGCGGTCGAAAGGCGCCGGGGAAGGGCAGCGGCGATCGGGGAGGAGGAGGTTGGCGATCCGCGGCTTCCTTTGCGTGCGCAAAGAGGGGAGGGATCCGAGGGGAGAAGTCGGTGCTTCTTTAGGACTTGGAGACTAGTACCCATTGCTCGCCGGCAATTCGGAGGTGGCGGCGAAGGGCAGCGCGGCATCGGTCGATCGCCGTGCGCGAAGAAGAGTCAGCGAGGATGGGTTCGGGCGAAGAAACTAGGGCTATATATATTCCGAAAAATCAAACTTATTCTTATATAATTCCCAACCAACTCATCTTACATCCAATTAAATCCGCAATTATTTTAAAAAATTTCAGAAAATTCTTCCAAAATTTTTCCCTCTGATTGTTTTCAATTTTCAACTCCTATTTATGGTGATTATGCAACAAGTGCTTTTATTTAATTTTTTAATTAAATAATTAAGTCAATAAAATTTTATTTTTAGGATTTAGATATTATATAATAATAATAAATATATAAAAATTTCAAATTGACAAAAACATAATTACAATTAAGTTGGATGCATGAGTAATGTTTTTATTTAATTTTTTTAAAATAAATAATTAAGACAATAAAATCTTATTTTTAGGATTTAGATATTATATTATAATAATAAATAAATAAAAATTTCATATTGAAAAATATTTGAGTTGCTCCGATGTAAAATGTCCGGCATCACATTTTCCATAATATATAAATATATAAATAAAATGTATTAAAAATTTAAATAAATTTGAAGCATGGTACAAGTTTATTTAATTGTGGGAAAATATTATTTTTTCATTATGTGAAAACCTAAAAGAGTATAAAATCCTCTGTAAAAATTGAATGGTGATATACAACTCTGTATTTTTAAAATTTGATTAAAATATTCTCTCTTTTTTAGCATCATAATAATTGTATATCTAAATTATTTTACCATAAATTTTAAGTCATATATGAGTACTTTAATTTGAATAACAGAAAATAATTTTAGTAGAAATGTTTGATAGAGAATCGCTATTAAAAGTATCCAATATAACGGTTTCATGATTGTTTCTAATAGTTGTAGCAATAAGAGCGGTTTACAATCCCGATTTATATAAATCGATGCTAAAACTATACAATTAATGTAGATTAAAAATCAATTGTACACGATTAGAGTAACAGAAGCGGTTTATAGCAACACTTGATACAAATTTTGTTCAAAAAATCCAATAGGAGCGATTTGAAAATCGCTCCTAAAAGTTAAAGCAATTGGAATGGTTAGTAACCCGGAACCGCTATGAAAAATACCCAATAGCAGCAGTTTTAAGATCGCTTCTAATAGTTGTATCATTAAGAGCGGTTTACAGGAACGATTTTTTCAAACCGCTTTTAAAACAATTCAATAAGAGCAGTTTTAAAATTGTTTCAAAAAAGTTAGGCAATAGAAACGGTTTAATTCAAACCGATTCAATTGGTCAATTTTCAAAAGCGGTCTTATAACCACTCCTAAATAACCGCTCCTATATAGGTGTTTTTTTTGTAGTGATTATGGCAATAATGGAGAAGATGAAGAGTCTCTATTAATGATTATTAATGGAGAAGATGAAGAGTCTCTATTAATGATTATTAATGGAGAATTTCAAGTCGTAATTATGATAAATTAATTAAGAATATGAAGAGTCATGTCTCTTCATCTTCCTTGGAAGCTATATATATCCACCCTTGGAAGAAGAGGATGATACACTTCTCCTTTGTCTCTCTCTTGTGCTATTTCTCTCCATCTCTCTCGGGAAGCCTTCGACTACTTCTTCTCTAGTTGGAGACGCATCTCCAGATCCGTAGTGCATCCGAAAGAATTCTGTCAATCCAAGTGGCTAGCACTTAACCGATCATCTAGTTCGTGATCTTGTACGCGTGGATACTGCTAGAGGAGTCACACGTGAGGCTCTCATCTGTTCGTGATATTATTCACAAATAAGCAAAGGATTACAAGGTATGTTTTCAGTTTATGTTTGTTTTCGCATCATTTTGTTTAGAACTATATGTACCACGAAAAGATCCATGATTTAAGACCAGATTTTTACTTTATTATAAATATTCCGCTGCGCTCAAAACCTAACAGTGGTATCAAAGCAAATCGTGGTTGGATCATATAGTTCAAAACCTCTTCTTCAAAATTTTGAAGATTAGTACTTCGAGAGATTTCGAAGAAAATTTTTATTTATCTCATGTGTTATGATTTAACATTTTAAGATAGAAATGTAAAAATGAATTTTATCTATCAAACCTGTAGAGAAATACATGTTATGATTTAGATATGAATTCCTTATGGATGAAGTACATGATTACTTCAAGATTCATAGAGATAGATCTCGTAATTAGATTGTATGGATGCACTACAATAAGTAAATTAATGGTGAGACATTTTAATAATTGTAAAATCCCTTAAATATTAAGTCAAGATTTGTTGAAGGCGCTCCATTAATAACTGTGATGATAGTTAGAGTTTTTACATGAGTCGGTATAGCTCAGCTATGGGCTTATGTCAAAACATCTATAATTTATCATAATTATTAGTGGATCGACTTAAATCAAATCGTTGACTTGTTTAGCTCAGCTAAGGTCAATTGATTTAAGGGGCAAGTGTTGAGAATATAATGCTCGATAAAAGTATATCGAAAGTCACAGAGATTGGTGATTGGCAAGTTAAGGCCTACTTGATGAATATAGCATGTAGGTACAGCTCGACTGTATGCATACTATATGATTCAGGATTTCGATCCTATTAGGAATTGTTACCAACCAATTCCCGATTCTAACAGTGGGGGCTGTTGGACTTGAATAAAATAATAGGAGTTATAAAGTCCTTTATTAAATATATTCCATAAATACTAAAACTCTGCTTTAAATTTTAGATGGCAAATACAAGTACCCTTTCGTTGCGAAGTATTCTCGAGAAAGAGAATGTCCTCCTTGGTTCAAACTACCTGGAATAGTATAGAAAACTGAAAATTGTCTTGAGACACGAGAGAAAATTTTACGTGCTCGAAGACGAACCTATGAATGAGCCTGCGCTAAACGCATCGGAGGAAGATCAGTCATATTACTCTCAGTACTTTGAAGATGCACTGGATGTGCAATGCATCATGCCGTCATCTATGTCTCCCGAGTTGCAGAGACAACATGCAAAACATGAGTGCTAGGGAGATTGATCAGCACTTGCGTGAGCTCTTCCAAGAGAGTGCGAGAGTAGAGAGGTATGATACCTCTCGAGCATTGTTTCGTACCATGCTGGAGGAAGGAAATCAAGTTGGGCCCCATGTACTCAAGATGATCGGGTACATAGAAAGGCTCGAGAACTTGGGTTTCAAGTTGGACCAGGACTTGGCCATTGACTTGGTCTTGTCGTCGCTACCTCCATCATTTTCCCAGTTCGTGTTGAACTTCAACATGAACAGTATGGACAAGAGTTTGACTGATCTGATGGCAATGATAAAAACTGCTGAGAAGGATATGAAGGTAAATCCTTCACTGCATACAATGATGGTAAGAAAGACCAACAAGTGCCCTAGCACCGGGAAATCTAATCCCAAGGCTAATGCAGTGAAGAATCCCGAATATCGCTCAAAAGAAGCTCAAAAAGGGGACGCAGGTGCCCAAATCTAATGAGAAGGAGGTCGTGTGCTTCTACTGTGGCAAGAAAGATCACTGGAAGAAAAACTTCTACATTTTCATGAAGAAGAATGCCAGTGGAGCGGATGCTTCAAGTATCTTTATGATAGAGTGCAATCTTTCTGTTTCTTCATCATGGGTTATAGATTCTGGAAGTAGTTCTCACATTTGTGCGAACATGCAGGGTCCAAGTGACTGCAGACGGTTGTCCAAAAGCGAGATGGACCTACGAGTGGCTAATAAGGCTAGAGTTGTTGCATTAGCTGTAGGAACTTATTCAATAAATTTGCCTAGTGGACTAGTTTTGAATTTAGAAAACTGTTATTTTGTTCCTAGTTTCTCAAAGAATATCATTTCGGTGTCAAGTTTGGGCGCCAAGGGATTTGTATTTCAATTCAAGGACAAGTTATGCTCATTTTATTTGAATAATATATTCTATGGGAATGGTTCAATGAATAACGGTCTTTATGTTCTTAACTTAGATGAACCGATTTATTGTGTTGAAAGCAAGAAACAGAAATTGCATGACTCAAATTTGACATATCTCTGGCACTGTAGACTTGGTCATGTAACCCAAAAACGGATTGCTAAATTAATCAGTAATGGGTATTTGGACACTTTTGAGTTAGAGCCCATAGATATATGCGTAGCATGTTTACAAGGTAAAATGACCAAGAAACCTTTCACCAAGATAGGTGAACGGGCAAAGGAACTACTAGAACTCATACATAGTGATGTGTGTGGTCCATTGCAAGTTCAGGCTAGAGGAGCTTATACTTACTTCATGACTTTTACTGATGATTTAAGCAGATATGGATATATCTACTTAATGAGGCATAAGTCTGAAACTCTAGATAAGTTCAAGGAGTTCAAGAACGAGGTAGAAAATCAAAGTGGCAAGAAGATTAAAGCTCTTTGAAGTGATCGAGGTGGCGAGTATCTAAGCCAGGAGTTCATTGATTACCTAAAAGAGTGTGGCATAGTTTCCCAACTTACACCTCCTAGAATGCCAGAGTGGAATGGTGTTTCGGAAAGGTGAAATCGCACACTCATGGAAATGGTTAGATCAATAATGAGTCATGCAAGTCTTCCAATGTCATTCTGGGGCTATGCCTTAGAAACAGCGGCGTACATACTTAACCGAGTTCCAACCAAGTCAGTAGACAAGACTCCTTATGAATTATGGTTTGGAAAGAAACCAAATTTGTCTTATCTTAAGATATGGGGTTGTGATGCTTATGTGAAGAATGAAAATTCTAATAAGCTTGCAGCAAGATCCATAAAGTGCATGTTTATAGGTTATCCCAAGGCTACAATGGGATATCATTTTTATCTCCCAAGTGAGCACAAAGTTATTGTTGCTCGATATGCCACTTTCTTGGAAAGAGAGTTTATATCTAAAGAAAGTAGTGGGAGTAAAGAATGTCTTGAAGAAATTATAGACTCTACAAACAGGTTGGAAAATGAACAGTTGAACGAAGAAACAGTACCACAAGTGCAAGTGTCTCCTTTATCCGAGACTGATCTAGAAACGCGAGATCAACGTAAGTCCACAAGAATACACCGACAGCCAGATAGATATGGTTGGTTGGTAACCCAAGATGAGGAAGTGCTACTCATCGAGGAAGATGAACCGTCGACTTACGAGGAAGCAATTACTTCAAATGATTCTGAGAAATGGCTAGAAGCCATGAAATCTGAAATGGACTCCATGTATGCCAACCAAGTTTGGGAGTTGGTTTATGTGCCAGTTGGGGTAAAACCCATAGGGTGCAAGTGGATCTTCAAGAAGAAGATTGACATGGATGGGAACGTAAGTACCTATAAAGCAAGGCTTGTGGCAAAGGGTTTCAATCAACGTTAAGGAATTGACTATGATGAAACATTCTCGCCCGTTGCAATGCTTAAGTCCATTAGGATTTTGCTAGCTATAGCAGCTTATAAGGATTATGAGATTTGGCAAATGGATGTTAAAACTGCTTTTCTAAATGGAAGGTTACAGGAGGAAGTATATATGATACAACCTCTCGGTTTTATAACATCTAAGAACGTCAATAAATTATGTAAGCTCAAGAAGTCCATTTATAGACTAAAGCAAGCATCTCGGAGTTGGAATCTGCAATTTGACGAAGCAATTAAGGATTTTTCCTTTGTCAAGAATCCAGAAGAACCTTGCGTTTACAAGAAGGTTAGTGGGAGCAAGATGACGTTCCTAATATTGTATGTTGATGATATACTTCTCATAGGAAATGATATTCCTAGCTTAGAATCTACCAAGAATTGGCTGGGAGAGTGTTTTTCGATGAAAGATCTTGGGGATGCAACCTATGTCTTAGGTATTAGAATATACCGAGATAGACAAAGAAGGTTACTAGGGTTGAGTCAAGGTACATATATTGACAAAATGTTGAATAGATTCAGCATGCAAGACTCCAAGAGAGGATTTTTCCCAGTGTCACATGGTGTACATCTCTCCAAGGCTATGTGTCCAAGGACACAAGAGGAGAGAAGTAGAATGGGCAAGATACCTTATGCTTCGGCTATGGGGTCCATAATGTATGTTATGATATGCACTCGACCAGATGTCTCGTATACTTTAAGCATGACAAGTATATACCAATCAGATCCTGGAGAGGGTCATTGGACTGCAGTAAAGACTATTCTCAAGTATCTTAGAAGAACAAAGAACATGTTCTTAGTTTTTGGAGGAGACGAGGAATTGGTCGTTAGAGGATATACTGACGCCAGTTTCCAGACAGATCGAGATGATCTGAAGTCGCAACAAGGATATGTGTTTTGTCTGAATGGTACAACTATCTACTAGAGGAGCTCCAAGCAGGAGATAGTTGCAGATTCAACTGCTGAATCCGAGTACATAGCATCTTCGGAGGCAGCAAAGGAAGTTGTGTGGATCAAGAACTTCATAGCGGAGCTTGAAGTGGTTCCTAGCATTATTGATACAGTTGTGTTATATTGTGACAATAATGCGGCTATAGCGCAAGCAAAGGAGCCAAGGTCTCACCAACGATCCAAGCACGTGCTAAGGAAGTATCACCTCCTCAGAGAGATTGTTCAGAGGGGTGACGTGTTGGTTAGCAGAGTAGATACTAGCGAGAACATCGCAGACCCACTCACCAAGGCCTTACCTCTACATAAACATGAGACCCATGTGAGGAACCTAGGACTGAGAGTCCATAGTGTTTGGCAATAGTGCAAGTGGGAGATTGTTAATGTGTGCACTTATGTGCCAAGACATTTTTATGTATTTATGGATAATTATTTTAATAAAGGCAAGTATTTGGCGTTAATTATTTACTTTTCTGTACGTATATGATTAATGATAAAGTCTCACAGATTAATTATTATATTATTCTGAAAATCATCCTTGATCGGATAGATATCTAGAGGGGGCATAGATATCTAGATTAACGCTAAGTATGACTAGGTCAAGATAGACCGGAGGGATGGATATCCAAGTTGTACTTGGGAGTGCCTTGAGTTTAGAGGTACACTGGACATGACACGCTTAAGAGAACACCACATATTAAGCATCATTGGTAGTTCGTCTTAATGAACGAGTGTAACTGATCTTTTGACTTGAGACCTTCATATATTTTATGCGTGGAGTTATGTACTTTGATGCCATTAAAAGCAATCTTTAATCGGATTGTGATTAATACGGTAATTGGGTGTATGACAAAACGTAGAGAGAATAGTGTTGAATCAATAGAGGATTTATAGCTCTCTTGGATTTGGGTGTTAACATCCTGGCCGCTTGATAGAGATATTAATGACTCGAAATCTATGGCCATGGGAGGAATGATTATCATTCAAGATGAGTCTATTATATCTTGGAAATCAAGTAAAACAATTAATTAGTGATGATACATACTGCACCGAATTAATTGGGATGTAGGATAAAGATGAAGAGATTGAATTACACAGTAATCGGTTTATGGAAGTTTTAGTTTATAACTAATATTCTATCACGTTGGGTAGCTAAAAACTGTTGCTAGACAGTTACCTTAGTCTGTGTATGGATTTACACTGCCTTCGAATATATAACCTAGAGGGTCGCACGCATAGCACATAGACGCGAACAATATCTGTAGTTGATTATTTTAGTGGATACTAAAATCAATCAATTTATTATTTCTGAATAAGAATTAATTGGATTATTAATTATTTCTGAAATATCAGAAGCGAGAACGAATCAAGATCAAATATGGATTTATTTGATGAAGAGAAAAGAGTAAATTTATCTCTTATTCTCTTTGGAGAATTTGAAAGGCCACAATTATTGTGTCAATAATGGAGAAGTTGAAGAGTCTCTATTAATGATTATTAATGGAGAAGATGAAGAGTCTCTATTAATGATTATTAATGGAGAATTTCAAAAGTCGCAATTATGATAAATTAATGAAGAATATGAAGAGTCATATCTCTTCATCTTCCTTGGAAGCTATATATATCCACCCTTGGAAGAAGAGGATGATACACTTCTCCTTTGTCTCTCTCTTGTGCGATTTCTCTCCATCTCTCTCGGGACTACTTCTTCTCTAGTTGGAGACGCATCTCCAGATCCGTAGTGCATCCGAAAGAATTCTGTCGATCCAAGTGGCTAGCACCTAACGGATCATCTAGTTCGTGATCTTGTACGCGTGGATACCGCTAGAGGAGTCACACGTGAGGCTCTCATCTGTTCGTGATATTATTCACAAATAAACAAAGGATTACAAGGTATATTTTTAGTTTATGTTTGTTTTCGCATCATTTTGTTTAGAACTATATATACCATGAGAAGATCCATGATTTAAGAGCAGATTTTTTATTTTATTATAAATATTTCGCTGCGCTCAGAACTTAACAGTAAGATCTTATTTTTTTGATTGTTTTCTCTCAATACATGTTACTCGCTGTATGGAGGATAGCATCATGGATAGTCAGAAATGCGACATTCATGATTTACTAAAGGGCAAACTCAAAGTTATATTATGAAAATTCCAAACATGTATCTTTCATATAATTTTAAAAATAAGTTTCTCGCCTTGTATTCCTAAATTAAATCAAACATGATTTTTTAAAATTTTTTTTAACGGAACTAAATAAAAAATTAATTATTTCATCACAAAGTTTCTGTCCAGTAGCTTGGAATGATACTAAAGAATTCATTTTTCAAAAAATTATTAAACTGATGATATTTTATTTATATATATATATATATAGAATTTTAATAAAAAAATTTAAAAAAATACAAAAAGTTAAGAAAATATTATAAAATTAAAAGAACGTTAACCAAAATATTTTTTTAATCTTCTTTAATAACCGATTACATTATAAAAAATGGAATAATTTTTTTTAAAAAAAATAAAAAAATTTCCTTTGGCACGGCTTTGGTTCAAATATCACTACTTTAGTACATTTTGTCGATGATCATCACTTATGTTTTTTGATGCAATCAACTGGAATATGGTGCTATTTTAATAAAATTGCGTCTGAGATTAGAAAAACTTTATTAATCTGTTTTAATAAAATTAACTTAGTATCCCGATTTTATAATCTCAACGTCTCGTTGACCATTAATATATTCTGTAAAGATAATAATTTTGTTTAAAAAATTGCCACCTATTTTAATAAAATTATATTACGGATGGACTAATATCCAGTGCATGAGGCGTTACCATTATGAGATTTGGAAGTTAAATTTTGATGAAGCTAGAGATCTGTCTTTCCTTATACGCTAGTTATTATCCTAGTTAGTAACTTTTGTGATTTATTTTTTCCGTATTGACTCCGAGACAGATTGGTGAGAGTGCTGAGGATGGAGAATCAACTTTTTATCACAAATGGTTTGATTAAAATAACATGAAGATAATGATACTTTAATCATGGTTAAAATACTTGCATGTGTTTTTTAGAATAAAGGAATCTTAATTCTCTTTAGGCATAAACTGTTCTTCAAGACGAGGAAAGCATCTTCCTCTTTATATAATAAAAAAATAAATAATGATTGGGAGAGTAAAAATGGGAGAGTTAAAATCATAGTGAATGACGTGACACCTTACATGCACGATCTCCGATGGGTTCACCGTGTCCCCCAGGGTATAGTTTGATTCGGGGCGGTGGCCGAAGGCCGCCGATAGTATCCAAGCGATAATCGGATATGTGCATATAAAGTGTCACGTCATTCATTATGATTTTAACTCTCTCATTTTCACTCTCTCTATCATTACTTAAAAAAAATATAGTTACACTCAGCTCAACCTTGTCAATTCATTTTATTGTATTTGAAAGCGAAATTTTTTTCTTCAAATCACTTTTCTGTCGCCATTGTCAATTCTTTCCTTTCTAAAGCTAGAATCGTCGGCGTGAGCCGACTTCTTCAGTTTTCTTTCTTAAATAAGATGCATGGTTGCAAAGATTTCAAGGTGCAAGTGATAATGGCGCAGACTTGTTTTAAAATTAGGATATATATAAGGGATAAGAAAGGATAGACTTGAGTGGCTAGAGGGTTAGATGGTCAATAGTTTATTTTTTTAATTTTATTTTCTATTAAAATTTTTAAAAAATTATATGCATGAATTCATGAGATCCGATCATGAGTTTAATGAATTTTTTAAAAATAAATAAATAAAAATTTTAAAATCATCAATCACTTTGATGAATTTTTAATGAAATTATTGATTTTTTTTATTTGATTCTATTCCATTTAATTTAATTCGGTTTAATTAAAGAAAATTGTTTTTTTTTTACTTTAGTTTATTGTTGAAAGGAGAAATATTTTTGGAATTAGAGTGCCTTTTGAAAAAAAATAAAAATAGGATACTTGTTTTGAGAATTCCAAAACTTTAATTTAGCCATGATTCGATCTCGAATTATGGCTAAATTAATGGAGATGACACCAAAGTTGAAGCCAGAAACTGCTGAAATTGAGCATCAAAAAAATGTTGGGGTTTCAACATTATTAAACCTTTGGTTACTATCAGAAGTCTGTCTGTGTCATCATATCCAAGTGTTAGCTGCTGTAATTTCTTCCAATATCGTGGTGGTGTCGCTGCATATGGTTAATTGGAGGAGCTGCTTTGCTAGTCCTTCCATGACGTTGAATGTGCCAGTTTGGTGTTCTAATCAAGTTATTTGCATGCAAGAATGATCTGTTCGGATTCCTGAAATTGATCGCTAGAATGCTCTACTTGATGAATGCTGGGCCTTGTTTAGATTTTTGTGTTTTCAGGTTACGTACGTTGCAGTGCGATAACAGACTCAGACGTTCAGACAAGTACATGCAGCTTCTCCTGTGCTATCGATAACAGAGCATCTCCTCCCATATCATCTCTCTGATCTTGTCTTCTCCCAGATCATCATCGAAACCAAGATCAATGGGGCCATCAGCAGCAGGGTCGAGCAGAGGGTCATACAACTGAGACATGTAAGGGTGCTGCAATGCCTCCGTAACACTGATTCTCTTTGATGGATTAAAAACGAGCAACTTCTTCAGCAGGTCGATGGCCAGCGGATTCGCATCGGGATACATACTGCCTAAAGATTCACCTGGAGCATACGGCAATGAGTTGATGTAGTCGCGAATAGGTTGGCAGCTAATGGTGTCGAGATCAACAGCATGGTTGACTCCGAGAGTATCGATAATGAGCTCGAGCTGGTGGAGACTGTCAGTGCCAGGAAAGAGAGGTCTGCGCCCGAGTAACTCAGGGAAGATGCATCCAACCGACCACATATCAATGGCAGCGTCGTAGCTATCAGAGCAAACGAGCAACTCCGGCGCTCGATACCAACGCGTAACCACGTAGCCGGTCATTCCTTCACCACTCGGACTCTGAGTGCGAGCCAGTCCGAAATCGCCGATCTTAAGTTCACAATCACCGTTGACCAGAAGGTTGCTAGGCTTCAAGTCCATGTGAATTACGTTTGCGGAGTGGCAGATACTTCAGTCCTCGAAGCAACTGAAATATGAAAAATTGACACTGATCATCGGAAAGTGGCTGAGGTGATATGATGATTTGGTCCAAATCAGTATCCATGAGCTCAAAGACAAGATAAACGTCTGCGAATGATCTCTTGGTGGAAGGCAGCATGATATCCTTCATCGCAATGACGTTGTCGTGCTCAATTTTGCTCAAAATCTTCATCTCCCGAAGAGTCCTCAGTGCGTCGATGCGATTTTCAAAGACATTCCTTATTTTCTTAATGGCGACGTTCTCGCTCGTTTATCGGTTGATGGATGAACAGACGACGCCGTAAGCGCCTTTGCCGAGGAGCCTCATAGGCGCATACTTGGCATCGATTTCGAAAACTGTCTTGGAGATAGTGAAAGGTCTCTTTTATTCTTTGTTCCCAAAATCAGCCGGAGGATCCGCTAGCATAGCCATGGCCTGTAATCCAACAAAATATATATGAGTAATAATAGGGAGAGTGAATGACGTGGCAGTTATTGTATACACATTCAATCACCGATCGGACATCACCGGCGGCCTTTGATCACCGTCCCGAATCAAACTATGTCCTAAGAAGATCGGTGAACTCATCGGGAATCGCCGCAATTATAATCTCATCGCATTCATCGTCAATCCGGCGAGATCTCAATTAATTAATTACGATGAGTTTTTAGGGAAAAAGACACTAAGTGCGACCCTTTGACAAAATATTTAATAACAGGATGACGTCTTAAATTGTCGGAAAAAGTCGTTGCTAATTAATTAATTAAATTGTGGCTGTCACTGGATGCGGAATTCGGAAACAGAATGGAAATCCTATTTAAACTCATGTGACTCCACAATTTAACTTAGCCTATCCATCTTTGCCCACCTTACTCGACTCCGCCGCCGCCGCCGCCGCTCCACTGCTTGTTGGATTCTCGGTTGGCTTCCTGCCCACGCTCGGACGATCCCGACGAGTCGCCGCCGCCGAAACCGGTAAGTCAATAGCCAGGAGACTGATGTGTGTTCGTTAATATATAGTTAAAAAAATAATTAGGGAGCGTTTGGTTTATTTCATTTTTCATTTTTATTTTTCAGAAAATCGTATTTTCTAAATTTTTAGAAAATAATTTTTTTTATTCTCCAGTTTTTCAGAAAATGTTATGTTTTTTTTCTGAAAAACAAAGTTAAAAAATGCAAAACAAATATGTTTTTCAGAAAATCGTATTTTTTATAAAAAATGAAAATAAAAACAGACTGAAAAATACAAACCAAACGTCCCTTAGATTGGTATATCTCTGTCTTAATTTCTGCGACAAATCTGCTTATATATATTGAGTAATGATTGGGAGAGTGAATTTGGGAGAGTGAATGACGTGTAGCTAATGTGTACATGTTCGATCGTCGATCGGACACCACCGATGACCTCTGATTGCCGTCCCGAATCAAACTATGTCTTGGGGGATGGTGAACCCGGCAGGGTCGCCGATAATTGAGATCTCGCCGGATTGACGGTGAATGCGACGAGATTATAATTGCGGCGATTCCCGATGAGTTCACCGATCTTCTTAGGACATAGTTTGATTCGGGACGGTGATCAGAGGCCGCCGGTGATGTTCGATCGGCGATCGGATGTATATACAATAACTGCCACGTCATTCACTCTTCCAAATTCACTCTCCCTATCATTAATCTTGTTCTTTTTAAAATATCCATTTGCGTCTATTTCAATTTTAAATTAAAATGAAAAATTAATCAAATCAAACCAATCGGATAAAAAATAAAATATAAAAATTTAATTAATTAATCAAGAATTTTTATATAAAAGTTATCACTGGTTTTAAAAACTTAATTTTTTTAAAAAAACTTCATTAAATTATTATTATCTCTTAAATTTATTCATATTTTTTATTTTTGATTTTGTAGTTTTAGAATTATAAAATATAAATGATAGTTAATAATTTTTTTTATTTTTTAATATCTAATTATAAGACAAAGAGAATTGAGTTTAATCATTGATAAAGAGGGGACAATGAAATTTCTAACTCTGTCCTTCAGTTTAATGATATAATTTTTTTTAAAAAAATAGTATCATTAATAAGTTTTATATGAAATTAATTGATTAAATAATTAAGTTTTTATATTTTTTTCTTAATTCAGTTTCGTTCCTTTTGTTATTTATTAAATAAGACAAATTAGTTTTTTATTTTAATTTAATGCTCAAATAAATGGAAAGATTATTTTGAGAATTAGGTGACTCTTTTTATAAAAAAACAAAATATAAGAACAAAACTGAGTGTGGTCTTTAAGAAAATACCAACAAAAAAGAACAATTTGTTTATTAATTTAAAGCGTGTAGATTAGCATGTTTGCTAATCTGTTTATTTGATATTCATTTGTTTCAAATAAGATGTAGATTCAATTTGTCATGAGCTAATCGAGGAAAAAAATAAATTAAATATAGCAATCTAAAATTTAAATTCAAACTTTGAATTTTGGAGCCTCAAGTATATATGCTACTCAGTTAATTAATTTAATGTAATCTTTTGAATAAAAATCAAAATTTTATACACGAAATAATTTAAATTTTCTCTATAATAATAATAATAATAATTTGATTTAAAAATAAGCAAATTAGACTTAGAGGCTATTTATTTAAATATTTCTAGAGGTTCAAATTTATAAAGTCACCTCAATTTGTGACAGGTAAAACTATCAAAATTATAATTTTAGTTTATCCAAATAATTGATGCTGTCAAAATTTACAAATGTGCACACATCACAGATTAGAATATTCCGAACTTATAATTTTAGTTTAACTAAATAATTTATGCTGTCGAAATTTCCACATGTACCCACATCATTAATTAGAATATTCCAAAAACAATGACACACTTGTCTATTGTTATGGAAGCAAAATATGTTTATACTCGTCCTAAGATCTCCTCCACTGTCGATCTCATAATACGTGAAAGGGAGATAAATTAGAAAAAAAAAAATTAACCAATCGAATGACCTCTTTGGTGATGGGGTCATAGGCAACTCCTGTCGGAGAAAATACTCCTTTTTCGGAGAAGTTACAATAAATTGAAATTATTAAAATAACTTCAACTTATCTGTTGAGTGGCCCGAGCTGTTTTTTCTCAAACTGTAGTCTCCCGAGCAGTGTCTTCAGTGCTCCCGACCACTTCAACTTATTTGTTGAGTGGGTCGAGCTGATTTTTCTCAAATTGCAGTCTCCCGAGCAGTGTCTTCAGAGCTCCCGACCAGGGTCCAGAGCTCCCGAACAGTGTCTCCCGAGCTCCCGAGCTCCCGAGTGAAGCTCCCGACCAAGTCTCCCGACCCGAGCAGTGTCTCACGAGCTCCCGAGCCGAGCTCCCGAGTGGCCGCCGCCGCCGCGGTGGCCGCCGCCGACAATCTCTTCAAGGTGGACAAGTCTATTTGTTAAAATACCGAAACTCGGAGGGCTATTTGGATAATATTATGAAATTTTAGGGGGAAAAGATGGTAAAGACTCAAATTAAGGATGATATTGTAATTAACTAAACTCCTTGGGCTTAATTGCAAAGTTTACCACACTTATAAACCTCTTTTTCCTTTCTCCCCGCTGCAGACGCACCGATCCACTTCCTTCCATTTCTTCTCCGCGAGCCCTAAAACGCAGCCAAGCCAATTTCTTTCCTCTTCTTTCTTCGCGAAACCTAGCGCCGCCAAGCAACGATTCTTCTTCTTCCTCGCGCGCCATGGATCGCAGCCAAGCGTCGATCTCTTCTCCTCCTCTTCATTCGCTCGCAGACTCCGCCCGATGCCCTGCCGTGAGTATGAGCCCTAGATCGCAGCCGCCCCGCCCCTTTTCCTCTCTTCTTATCTCTGCGAACCCTAGCCGCGGTTGAACAGGTTGGGAACCGGCGCCGATCCGAGTAAGAATCTTGATTCTGCGATTTGGGATTTGATGATGTGGATGGCTGGGTCTTGATTCCTTTGGATCAAATTGTTCTTGTTGTTTCCGTTTGAGAGTTTTTGCCAGGATTTTGGATGATAGTTTATACCAATGGTTGGATTGGGTGGGAAATGCTCTGTTCTTGGTTTTTCATCTTTGCCGTGTGGGGATCTTGATGTGGAGGATTTGGTGTTTGAACTCTGCTGTGAGCACGGGTTTGAGTTAGCCTCTACGCTGAGCCATCATGATCGAATCCTGTAGTCAAGATTTTGGGATCTTGATATCTCTATGGTGACCTGATTGGTTGATTTCTGATCCGTGGTGGATTAACGTAAAGATTTGTTCTTAATCGATCTTGTTTTAGGTCTGTGCATCTGGCTAATATAGTTCATGCGTGAGGTTGAGTTGGGGATTGGAAGATGAAGCCGAGACTTGATAGTGGTTGATGAGCTGTGTGGTTAGAGTTGTCTTGTGGTTCCCTGTTGTTGTGAACTCCTATGGTTAGTGTGATTGAGTGCGTGCGTGATCAGGTGGAGGAGTGTTGATGTGGTTTCGGTTGGGGTTATTCGGTGTAATTGAGTAGGTTTGGTTGACGGGGTTAGGTTTGGGTTAGACCTAATCCGAACCCAACAATGGTTGGTTGGGTTAAGTCATTTAGTAAATCTTATAAATAGCTAAGTTGTTTGTTATTTATTTTTGGATGCAGGACATTGATTGAATTCTACTTGTTGCGGTTGATATTATTTCAGACGGGAGTTCTCTTCACGTTTGGATTTCTACATCGGAGGCGGGTATCTCTGACTCTTCTTTTAGAATTGTCACAGATCTATATATACTTGATAGGCTTGTTTAGCAATAGCGTAATAAATTGTGGCATGACTTCTATATTTGTTTTGTTGATGTTGTTGGTGCCACAATTGACTGGTGATACCTATACCTTTAGGACTTAGGTTATGGTGCATTATCCACAAACCTTGCATATCATGTCGATATAGGTGGACTACATAGTGGATGCTATTTGACCAGTGTTATGCATTATCGTGCACTGTGCATCACTGTCGAGCAGGGGCCCCTTTTGGGTGAGCTAGGTTGACAGTCATACCGACCTACCCATACGGCCACTCATGGGTTAGTGGTTGACGGAGTATTGGGTAGTGTGCTCTGTGCTGCTCCGCTCATGCACTCATGGGTTAGTGAATCGGAGCGTGGTAGCAGGCAGATGTCCCTCCTTGCGTTGTCCAGATACCAGGAGATGAGATGGAGATATCTCTCCCCCATTATATACATGGGGTAGGGGTAACACTCAAACAGAGATGTCCTCCACAGATGGCCTTAGGCTGATAGAGACATCGCTAGGATAGGCCTTGGAGTAGGGATGTTACACCGGCAGCATTCCGTCTACTCGATCGCTCAGGAGTAGTGATGGCAGAGTATGGACGGCAGTCACAGCCCTACGTCGGAGGGTGGCCTCCGCTCAGCTTCCTCCCGTACATAGGTGACGATGTCTGACCGACGGCAGGGGTGACCAGACCATGTCATTGCACTTCGTGTGTTCGTTTATTTTGCCTTACTTGTGCTTGTTTATACTTGATGTTGTATATGATTGACATGCACTTACAGGAGACCCTTATGTCTGGTCTTGGCGACTCTGCGATATTGGTATGGTAGTTCTTATTGTTCTCTTGCAGCTCTTCTTATTACTGTCTGTGCACGTACGATTTCGGTAGTCTATTACACTGTTGCTATATTTGACTATCTTGTATATATATGAGGAGATATTCGCTGAGTTCTATGACTCATACCATTAGCTCCTTATTTTTTTATTTCAGGATGACTGACTGGAGCGTGCCCGATAGCCTGTCCCAGTTCGCGTACTTGTCGAGATGTCTTCGAGATTTATCGTCTAGTTTGTTGGTAGTATTTTCTATTGTTTTCTTCCGCTGTTGCTTTTGTGTTGGACTTAGTCATACAATACGGCAGTATAGTTGTACTTTTGTGAGACCTTTATGCTTTGTGTTTTGTCGTAAGTCGGACCGGTCCGCAGTCAAGTATGGTTTATTCGGTTTTATGCTATGTTCTGTCTTAATTTGAGGCCTGAGACCCAATTAAACTGCGTGGTTGTGATTTTATGTGATATATGTATGTGTAATTGTCCACCGGACAGGGGAGGTGCTGTCCGATTTTCTATTGGATCAGCGGCTCCTGAGGTCTCGGGGCGTGACAAAAACAAGGTTCGATATGGTGCTTCCTACATCAACAATCTCCCCCTTTTTTATTTATGGCAACACAATTCAAAGTTAAGTTAAAAACTTATGACAGTTAAGAACATAAAGTAAACAATGAAGTATAACTGTTTATGAACTGAATAAATGTAGAGTTGATAAAAAAAATTCTTTATTTCTCATACTCCCCCTAAAACCCCGAATACTTGTGTTATAAAATACTTAAAACACTTAACTTTGACCTTTCCTCCCCCTTTGACATATATCAAAAACATACATGGGCGAACAAGGTTTCTAATAGGGAGTTTTACTAAAGTAAATTCAAGTCATGGATTTAACAATTTCCCAAAAACATAGTTGTCAAGAAAAACTTTAATTAAAACGTGACAACTCTTCTCCTTATATTTTAGGATATTTAAAAAAAACTTCAAAAACATAATTTTCAAGAAAAAACTTAACAGTAGCTTACTTTAGCCAACATTTTGAAAACAACTTTCCTTTAAAAAATTTCAACTTTTGCACACATAGAAAAATTTCTTTGGAACATATTTTGTGCATTTAAAACTATTTTAAAAAAAAATCATTAAATGGACAAGTTTTTGCCAAAACAAAAATTTGTTTACTAAGAAAACTTTACTTAGAAATATTTGTCCAAAAATTTCCAAAGGTTTTGCTGAGACAAACTTTGTTTACTAAGAAATATTTTACTTAGAAAAAAAATATGCACTTAAAAAATTTTGAAACACTTAGAAATACTTAGAAATCTTTGAAGCACTTTTTGAAAAAGAGATAAAAATTTAAAAATTTCCTTTCTCTCCCCCTTAATGTGAAATTCTTCTCCTTAGACCATTTCTAATATAAACTTTCTTTGAAAAGGGGAAAAAGTTTAAGGATGAGTTTGATTTCTACTCTCCCCCTTGACCATATATCAATAAAGAACTCTTGAAAAATGTATTTTGAAAGACATTTTAAATTTGTGTATCAGAGCTTATGGGTTTTGAAAACATAAATATTTGAGTGAGAGAATAATGTCAAAAATTATGATAATTTCTAAGTAACATAATTTTGAAATAATAAAGAATTAATGCTCAAAAATTAGAACTGGAGTCAAGTGTATATTCTTATTGAGTCCATGCATCAAAGAAAATAAGTTTACTTGTTTTGAATATTTTGCAAATGCAAAAAAAATAAGTACCTTTGAATAATTGTCTTTAAAACATAAGTACTTTGAAAAATTTTATGAATTTGAGAGGTATAAGTACTTTTGAAAAAATATTAGAATTTTTGAGAGGTATAAGTACTTTTGAAAAATCTTATTTTTAAAAGATAATATTTTACTTGACTTGGTTTCTTTTCCAGTCTAACACAATCCTAGGAAACCTTGTTGACTACAAGGATATTTTCCTAAGTGTCCAGGAAATTCTTCAAACTCAAGTAAATATTATTTTCCATAAGTATTTTAAAAAAATGAAAGTATTTAAACAAACTCTCTTATGTTTTCAGACGGATTTAAATAATGCAGTACATGAAAACATATTATTTTGAAATTAGCAAATCCTTCAGTTTGACCTCCCCCTAAACTTGACCCAATCCTAGGAAGCTTGTTGACCACAAATACTATTCCTCTGAGTCTTTAGGGTTGATTCAAACCACAGGAATTATTTAATAATTCAAAACAAATAATTGCAAAAAAAAATTTGTCAGAAAATCTTCTTTTGATTTAGACTTCCCCTAAATTTGACACATCCTAGGAGTCCTTATAGATCATGAAGTGGACCTTCCTCTATGTCTTTAGGGTTTATTAAAATCAAAAGAATAGTTTTGAATAACAGTATGGTAATATAATTTTAGAAAATTCAATTTGAAATGAAGATAATTTTAAAGCATAAGCCTCGTTTTCGAAAAACATTTTGAAATGATAATGATTTTTGTAAAGCACAATTTTTGAAAAATATAGTAATTATTTGTAGGCATAGTATTTTTTAAACTTTTTCTTTTAATTTGAACTCCCCCTAAATCTGACACAATCCTAGGAGGCTTGTTGACCACAAGTTAATCCTCCTCTTAGTCTTAGGGTTTGTCAAAATTAAAGGAACAATTTTGAACATGCCTTTTGAGTATCATAATTTTCAAGGAGATAGATTTTTGAAAACACAATTTGGTATGATAGCACAGTTTTCGAAAATCATTTTGAAATAATAATAATTTTTCAAAGATATTTTGAAAGAAAATTAAAATGAATAAACCACTCCCCCTGTACTGTTTAACTCAATCTAATGTCCTAGGGGACTTCAGTGTTATCCATGTTTGACTATGTTGACTTGGTTTTATCAATAATTGACCCAATCAAGTCCTAGGTCTTAGTATTAATTCAATCAAGTCTTAGTTTGATGAGTTAATTTTGAAAACAAATGAAATTTAATTTTTGAAAAATGTTGAGTGGAAAACATATAGAGTTAATTTAGAATTAATTTTAAAAAAATTGAGTTGATTTATATTTAGAGTTAATTTTTTTTTAACAAAATTGAGTTGATTTTGAAAAAGTATTGAACTATATAATTAGGTCCTAGACATCTCACCCAGTTCTACATGATAAAACAGGTTACCTTATCTGTTTTGTGAGATGCTTTAACAGAAATGAAAATTTTAAGTTTGAAAAAAACATGGTTAATTTTAGAAGGTTAAATTAATTTTTGAAAATAATTAGTTTTGAATTTATTTTGAAAAAGAATATTTGAATATAAGATTAACTGAAAATTTGTGTTAGATTCGAGTTTGACAAAGAGTAAACTGAATTTGAATTTCAAAAATTGGCTTCCAGGTCTTGGTGAGGCACAAGGCCGTCTTTGGCCGTAGCCTTATTGGATCATCAACCCTTTCCTTGACAAAGCCTTTTAGTGAAATTTCATTTTCAAGGTTACTTTTTGAGAAATTCTGGTCTAACTAGCTTGGGTCTTGGATCGGTAGCTTCGGCTAGTTTCACCAGTCTAAAGAGACCAAGTAGTGTATACTTGACCTTATTAGAAAAGGCTTCCCTAACGTACTATCATCTCACCGCCACCCAATACTATGTTGTTCAAATTTCAGTTAATTGATTTAGTCCTTATACTAACCAATCCTAATTCTAAGCAAAAAAAAAACAAGCAAACATGACAAAAAAATGATCTAAGTTATATCATAATTGAAATAATAATCTGGGTTTTTAAAATCAGCAAGGTTATGAATTAAGTTTTCTAACATATTAACCTTAACTAATTTGTATGAATTAATCATGTTATTCAAGGTAAATATTGGATTTTTAAATACTGTAAATTTACCTTTTGATTCCCGGTTGGGAATCTCCCCCTTGATTCTAGCCATCTCTCTTTTGCTTGATTGTTTCTTCGACATTTTGTAGCGATCGCGAGCCAACCAGACCAGTTTCCAAGCATCCCTTCCTTCGTCGTCAGATTCTGAGTCTGAGTCGAACTCAGGTACTGGTTGAGGCCTCTTTTGCATTTCTCTTGGAGTTTTCCCTGCAATGAAAATTATACCTTCCTCGACCACTGCAGTATCAGCTTGATTATTTAACCTTAATTCAGAAACTGATTCAAAATTAGTTACCGATTTTGTCCCAGAAAACTCGTCGTCTGATTCTGGTTCGATTTTGACGTCGGGTGTTGAGTCTGTCTCAGCTACTTGTGCTTGAGAAAAAAATGCAAAATCTTCTTGTATCTCAATATCGGAGCTCTGTTCGTGTAGATTGATTAGCTTTTCCCACATCTCTTTGGCACAGTTGAAGGATCCGACCCGCTTCAATTCTTCATTGGTTAGGCCACATTGTAAGATTGCAGTAGCCCTTGCATCTGTCTCGATCTTCCTCAGAGTTGGTTCATCCAGTTTGTCCCACGCAATTGATAGTTCATCTTCTGTAGGGAGGGAGAATCCTATTTGAATGATCATCCATATGTCCATATGGGCTTTCAGATAGAACTCCATTTGACTTCTCCAATAATTGAAGTTCTCGCCGGAGAATAGCGGTGGACGGGCACTGTTCCACTCTTGGTTGGCCATTTAGTTTAAACCTCGTACACACAAGAAATAACAAAAAAATGTACCAAGACTTGGTCTTGGATTAGTAGTGCGGGAGAAAAAAAAATAATCCAAAATAAATCTTGCACGAATTTCAAGGTAAAATATTAAAAAAATTTATGACAAATTTTTGAAAATATTAGCTTTATCAATTTTGATTAATGATGAAAAAAGTAAGAATTCAATGTTTGGGAAAAATCTGCTCGATTTAAGGTAGCACGAATTCGAGAAAAAATATTAAAATAATAATAAAAAAGGTTTATGACAAATTTTTGAAAATTGATCATTTTATCAATTTTGACTTATAGTGAAAAAATAAGAATTGAAAATTGAAAAAGGCGTATTTACAGATATTATTTATTTGAAATAAAAAGTGAAAAATCCGAAAAAAATCCCAAATTGGTGGTTGCACCAAATTTGAGATTCCCCGCTCTGATACCACTTGTTGGATCGAGAATAACGATAGAGGGGGGGTGAATGTCGTAAAACGTTTTCGGATAAAACTTTAAGAGAATAAGCAGCGGAAATTAAAAACACAAAGAACACGAACACAAGGATTTACTTGGTTCGGAGTCGCGGTCGGCTCCTACTCCAAGGCCCACGGTCATTGACCATTTACTGCGGGCAATTCTATAATGCGCAAAGTGTTTTACAGAGAATGGTACAAAAATTTTACAGTAAAGAAAAACAGAGTTACTCTTCGTGATTGACGCCTGGTATGGATCGTACTTCGGTGCGTAAGGTCGTCGTCGACGCTTCAATTTCGAGATGGAAGGCTTCTGGAGTAGAGCGCTTGAGTCGAAGAGCATAGTAGCGTTGGAAAGATGTGTTGAGAAGGCTTAGGGGTCGAGTCCTTTATATAGTGAACCTGGGGGCGCCCGGGACGTTGGGACGCCCTCCACGTGTCACCTGATCCGGTAAACACTCGATCAGTCGTTATCCCTCCATGATCGGGCTGAGGTTTGACCGGGGGCGCCCGGGACGCAGGGGGCGCCCGGGTTGACTCGGTCCGCTGGCTTCTCGCTGGCTTGACTTTATCCGCTTCGTTGGCTTGAGCCCGGGGTGCCTGGGACACTGGGGGCGCCCTGCCCAACTGCTTGCCCCTCTCCTTTGGGGCGTTCTGAGCTGCAGAGACATATTCCTTCGGTCCTGCATCCAAGGTTAGTCCAAAACAACACACAGCAATAGAATATTAGGTTTATACAGCCTTAACTGTCTTGGTTCTGACTTTGGGTCTCCAAAATGGCGCCCTAGGTTGAATCGACGCCTACTGTTCCCTCGACGGGGAACGCGTCCTCACCTACTCCTCTCAGGAGAATTTACCTATTGCCAACCGACTCCTCCAGTTGGACTTTTGCCCAGCAGTCCTTCGCCAGGTGCCTAGCTGTCCTTTGCTAGGTCTTTAGTACCAAGCAGTCCTTCGCCTGGTGCTTAGCAGTCCTTCGCTAGGTCTTCGACTCCTAGCAGCCCTTCTCTAAGTGCCTAGCAGCCCTTCGCCAGGTCTTAGCGTTCCGATGCCTAGCAGTCCTTCGCTAGGTGCCTAGCTGTCCTTCGCTAGGACTTTGTATCCTGATAGTCCTTCGCCACGTGCCTAGCAGCCCTTCGCTAGGACTTCTTTCTGCACACTTGAGTAACTTTGTTATATCACAAATAAACTTAACTTTGAATCCTTTGCCAATATCAAAACAAGGTTCGATATGGTGCTTCCTGCACCAACAGTTTGCTCTTGGCGCAAGAAGAAGGAGAGGGAAGGAGATCAATTGGTGTGCTTCGGTGATCTCGGTTCGCGGTAGATCGTCGCCCACATGACGTCCGTGAAGGGGGGGACATAATGTTGGATCGAGAGACCCGATAGAGGGGGGGTGAATATCGGAAAACGTTCGTATTTTAGGATTAGAGAAAATTACGCAGCGGAATAAAACACTCAAACGCAAACACGGGTAGATTTACTTGGTTCGGAGCCTAGGTCGACTCCTACTCCAAGGCCCACGGTCGTTGACCGTTTTCTACGGGCAATTCTATAAGTTCGCAAAAGGTTTACAAATCAATATTACAATTGCAGTATCGTAAACACAAAAAGGAAATTGCTCTTCGTTACCGACGTCCGATGTAGATTGACTTTTCGGAGCGGAGGGACGTCGTCGACTCGAGTTGGGAAGTATCCGGAGCAGAGCGTGGGAGCAGAAGAGCGTAGAAGCGTTGAATTGAAGTGTTGTTTCAAGCCTCGGGGTCGAGGGCCCTTTTATAGGCCCTGGGGGCGCCCGGAACGTCGGGGGCGCCCCCCCCACGTGTCGGTCGATCCGCCTTCTCGGTCAGCTTCTGATCCCTTCAATCTCGGGATCAGCTTTGACCGGGGCGCCCGGAACGCTGGGGCGCCCGGATTGACCGGGTCAAATCTCATCCTCTGGCTTCGGGGAGCTGCTTCGATAGCTTGGTGCCTGGGGGCGCCCGGAGCAGCGGGGCGCCCGGAGCAGTGGGGGCGCCGGGAGCACCCGGGGGCCCCGACAGATGAGCTGTCGAAGCCTGCCTTTTTTTGTGTGTTTTGTGTTCACCTTGGGGGCGCCCGGACACTCCGGGGGCCCTGGTCAATGTTGCCTCATTCCTTTGAGGCTCTCTGAGCTGCAGACACTCGTCCTTCGGTCCTGCATCCAGGGTTAGTCCAAAAAGCAGAAATATTAATATTTTATACAGCCTTAGCTGTCTTGGTTCTGACTTTGGGTCTCCTAAATGGAGCTCTAAGTCGAACCGACGCCTACTGTTCCCTTGACGGGGAATGCATCCTCACCTACTCCTCTCGGGAGAATGTACCTGATGCCAATCACTCCTCTGGTTGGACTTTTGCCTGGCGGTCCTTTGCCAGGTTTTGGATACCGAGCTGTCCTTCGCCCGGTGCCTAGCATTCCTTCGCTAGGGCTTCAGTCCCAAGCTGTCCTTCGCCTGGTGCCTAGCTGTCCTTCGCTAGGGCTTTGTACCCTGGCATTCCTTCGCCAGTGCCTAGCAGTCCTTCGCTAGGACTTTGTATCCTGGCATTCCTTCGCCAGGTGCCTAGCAGCCCTTCGCTAGGACTTTTCCTGCACACTTGAGTAACATTGTTAGAACACCAATAATACTTAACTTTGAACCCTTTGCCAATATCAAAACAAGGTTTGATATGGTGCTTCCTGCACCAACAATCTCCCCCTTTTTGATTTATGGCAACATGATTCAAAGTTAAGTAAAAATTATAACAGTTTAAGCACGAAGGTTAAGACCAATGAAACATGGCAATTCTTAACAGTCTAATACCAATGTAATTTGAACAGAAAAAATTTTCTCATACTCATACTCCCCCTGAATAATTGTTTTATAAAACAATAATTAACTTAACTCTTAACTTTGACCTTTCCTCCCCCTTTGACATATATCAAAAACAAACATGGGTGAACAAGGTATCTAATAGGGATTTTTGAGTTTTTCTAAGTGCTTCATGATTTTGACAAAGTGTTTTTCAAAAATAGAGTAAAAGCATTTTTAAAACTTTTTACACTTAGATAATTTTCCATTATGAAAGGTTTTGCAAGCCTAAATTTTGTTAAATAACTTTTACTTACAAGGCTTTGCAAAAAGAATTTTACTTAGGCAAAATTTTGAAGTCAAATTTTCCAAAAAAAAATTCAACTTTGAGAATTGGGAAAAATTAAAAAAAAATTTGCACACTTAAAAGAATTTGCTTGGAAATACTTTGTGTATTTTGAAAAACAAAATATTTAAGAAATTTCTAGACAAGTTTTTCACCAAAAACTTTACTTAGAAACATTTGCCAAAATTTTCAAAAAGTTTTTACTCAGACAAATTTTGTTTACTAAGAAAAATTTTACTTAGGAAAAAACATGCACTTTAAGAATTTTTGGAACACTTAAAAAAAATTAAACAAAATTTCCTTTTTCTCCCCCTTAATGTGAAATTCTTCTCCTTATTTTTTAGATCATTTCTAAGTTCAGTTTTGAAAAAAGTTTTTTGAAAACTTCTGAGTATCACAAAGGAAATTCTAAGTTAAGAGCAACTCGAAGTTTTCAATAAAGTTCCTTTGAAAAGGGAAAAAGTTTAAGGAAGAATTTAATTTTCACTTTTTCTACTCTCCCCCTTGGCCATATATCAATAAAGAATTCTTGAAAAATATATTTTGAAAGAAGTTTTAAGGAGAAAGTTTGTGTATCAGAGCCTATGAGTTTTAAAAACATAAAAATACTTAGTATAATTCTTGAAGGCATAGCAAAAAAGCTTAAATGTCCAGATTAAATCCATTTTGAAGAGTATTGTGCAGTTCTGAAAAATATTTTGTATTTGTAAGAAAGTATTAGAAAGATTTTCCTTAAAAAATATTTTTCAAGTACATTTGAGATTATGATTTGAAACACATAACTACTTTTAGAAAAGTATTAGACTTTGAAAAATATGAGTAATTTTTGAAACGTATTAGACTTTGAAAAATATAAGTAATTTTTGGAACGTATTAGATTTTGAAAAATATATTATTTTACTTGACTAGGTTTCTTTTCTAGTTTGACACAATCCTAGGAAGCCTTGTTGACTACAAGGACATTTTCCTAAGTGCCCTGGAAATTCTCTAACCCAAGTAAATATTATTTCAAAAACAATTTCATAAGCCACAACAATAATGGTATTTTGAAAGACTTAAATTTTCAGCAAGGATTTTGAAGATATAGTTCATGAAAATATGTTATTAAATAATTCTTTTGACCTCCCTCTAAACTTGACTCAGTCCTGGGAAGCTTGTTGACCACGAGTACTCTTCCTCTAAGCCTTTAGGGTTCAATTCAGATCAAAGGAATTATCTAATAATTTCAACACAGATGATTATCAATAAAAACTTTTTAGAAATTCTTCTTTTGATTCAGCCTCCCCCTAAATTTGACACATCCTAGGAGTCCTTGTAGATCATTAAGTAGACCTCCTTTGTGTCTTTAGGGTTTATCAGAATCAAGAGAATAGTTTTGAATAAAAGTATGGTAATTTTCAAGAAAATAATTTTAGAAAATTCAATTTGGAATGAAGAGAATTTTTAAAGAATAAGCCCCGAAAACAAAATTTGAAATGACAATGGTATTTTGAAATATAGTATTTTTGAGCTTCTTCTAATTTGATCTCCCCCTAGATCTGACATAGTCTGGCTTTTATCTATGTTCCTTAAGGGGTTTCAGTGTTGAGCAAGTTTGACTATGTTGACTAGGGTTGACCTTTTTGACCAAGTTTGACTAAGTTGACTATGTTTGACCAATCAATAACTAAATCAAACAAGCCCTAGATTATATTTAAAACGAGTCTATTGAGATATTTAACATGAAATTAAAAAAATGTTAGAATTGAAAGAGTAGGGTACCGAAAACTAAAAAAAAGAGATAATTTTGAATAACTTTTGAAAACATTTTTTATTTAAAAAGATAGTAAATTATGCTTTAGGTCCTAAATGTCTCACCCAGTTCTACATGATCAAGCATGTTAACCTTATGGGTTTTGTGAGACAAAAATAGAAGTAAGGATTTTACTTTGAAAAATCATGATTAATTTTGAAAAACTGAATTAACTTTGAAAACCATTTTAATGAATTTTAGCTTTATTTTGAAAAAATAGTTGAGTCTAAGATCAATTGAAATTTGTGTTAGATTTGAATTTGACAAGAAGTAACTTGAATTTGAATTTCAAAAATTGGCTTCCAGGTCTTGGCGAGGCACTAGGCCTTCTTTGGCTGTAGCCTTATTGGATCATCAACCCTTTCCTAGACAAAGCCTTTTAGTGAAATTTCATCTTCAAAATTACTTTTTGATAAATTCTGGTCTAACTAGTTTTGGTCTTGGATCGCTAGCTTCGGCTAGTTCTGCCAAAATGGCTTCCCTAACGTACTATCATCTCACCTCCACCCAATACTATGTTGTTCAAATTTCAGTTAAACCGTTTTAGTCCTTATCTAACTAGTCCTAATTCTAAGCAAAAATAAATAACTAAAATAAAAGCAACATACAATTAAAGCAAACAAGAAAAAATGATCTAAGTTACATCATAATCGAAGTAAAACTCTGGTTTATACAAATTAACCATGTTATTTGAGATAAATGTTGGATTTTCAGGTATTGAAAATTTACCTTTTGATTCCCGGTTGGGAATCTCCCCCTTGATACTTGTCGTCATTCTTCTTTGTTTCTTTATCATCTTGTAGTGAACACGAGCTAATCAAAACAGTTTGGTTCGATCTCCTTCTTTGTCGTCAAATATTGAGTTTGAGTTGGACTCCAGTACTGGTTGAGGCCACTTTTGCAGTTCTCTTGGAGTTTTCCCTGCAATGAAAACTATACAGCTTCCTCTACCATTGCAGTATCAGCTTGATTATTTAACCTTAATTTAGAAGAAAATGATTCAAAATTAATTACCGATTTTGTCTCAGAAAACTTGTCGTTTGACTCTGGTTTGATTTCGACGTCGGTTGTCGAGTCTGTCTCAGCTACTTGTTCTTGAGCTTCTAAGATCTCAACATCGGAGCTCTCTTCGTGTAGATTGATTAGTTTTTCCCACATCTCCTTGGCACAGTTGAAGGATCCGACCCGCTTCAGTTCTTCTTTGGTCAGGCCGCATTGTAAGATTGCTGTTGCCCTGGCATCAGTCTCGATCTTCCTCAGAGTTGGTTCGTCCAATTTGTCCCAAGTGATCGATGTCCTTCTTCTGAGGGGAATGTGAACCCCATTTGGATTATCAACCAAAGTTCCAGATTGGCCTTCAGGTGGGATTCCATTAGACTTCTCCAGAGTTGAAATTTTCGCCAGAGAATAGAGGTGGACGAAAGCTATTCCATTCTTGATTAGCCATTTAAAAATAATCCTTACACACAAAAGAAATAACAGAAATGTACCAAGACTTGGTCTTGGATTAGTAGTGCGGGAGAAGGAAAAAAATAGCCCAAAAAAAATATTACACGACTTTCAAGGCAGAATAATAATAAAATAATAAAATAATTTATGACAAATTTTTGAAAATGTTGATTTTGTCAATTCTGATTAATAATGACAAAGTAAGAATTAAAAAAAATTTTGCTCGAATTAAAGTAGCACGAATTTCGAGAAAAATATTAAAATAATAATAAAAAAAAGTTTATGACAAATTTTTAAAAATTGTTCGTTTTTTCAATTCTGACTTATGGTTCAAAAATAAGAATTCAAAATTGAAAAAGGTGTAAGAATATTTTAAATACACCTACAGATATTATTTATTTGAAATAAAGATCGAGTGGTGTTGCACCACTTCGATTAACGAGAAAAGATTAAAAATGATAAAATAATTTTGAAAATCCGAAAGACTCTCAAATTGGTGGTTGCACCAAATTTGAGCTTCCCCGCTCTGATACCACTTGTTGGATCGAGAGAGCCGATAGAGGGGGGGGTGAATATCGGAAAACGTTCGGATTTTAGGATTAGAGAAAATTACGCAGCGGAATAAAACACTCAAACGCAAACACGGGTAGATTTACTTGGTTCGGAGCCTAGGTCGACTCCTACTCCAAGGCCCACGGTCGTTGACCATTTTCTGCGGGCAATTCTATAAGTTCGCAAAAGGTTTACAAATCAATATTACAATTGCAGTATCGTAAACACAAAAAGGAAATTGCTCTTCGTTATCGACGTCCGATGTAGATTGACTTTTCGGAGCGGAGGGACGTCGTCGACTCGAGTTGGGAAGTATCCGGAGCAGAGCGTGGGAGCAGAAGAGCGTAGAAGCGTTGAATTGAAGTGTTGCCTTGAAGCCTGGGGTCGAGGGCCCTTTATATAGGGCCTGGGGGCGCCCGGAACGTCGGGGGCGCCCCCCCACGTGTCGGTTGATCCGGCAACTTCTCGGTCAGCTTCTGATCCCTTTAACTTCGGGATCAGTTTGACCGGGGCGCCCGGAACGCTGGGGGCCCTGGATTGACCGGGTCAAAATCTCATCTCTTGGCTTCGGGAGCTGCTTCGATAGCTTTACTGGGGGCGCCGGGGGAGCAGGGGGCGCCCGGAGCACGGGGCGCCCGGAGATAACTGTCGAAGCGCGTTTTTTGTCTGTGTTTGTGTTCACCTTGGGGGCGCCCGGACACTCCGGGGCGCCCTGCTCAGCTTTGCCTCATCCTTTGAGGCTCTCTGAGCTGCAGACACTCAGTTCCTTCGGTCCTGCATCCAGGGTTAGTCCAAAAACAAAAACAATAAATTTAGTTATACAGCCTTAGCTGTCTTGGTTCTGACTTTGGGTCTCCAAAACGAAGCCCTAGGTTGAACCGACGCCTACTGTTCCCTCGACGGGGAACGCGTCCTTAGCTACTCCTCTCGGGAGAATGTACCTGATGCCAACCGCTCCTCTGGTTGGACTTTTGCCTGGCGGTCCTTTGCCAGGTCTTGGATACCGAGCTGTCCTTCGCCTGGTGCCTAGCATTCCTTCGCTAGGGCTTCAGTCCCAAGCTGTCCTTCGCCTAGCGCCTAGCTGTCCTTCGCTAGGGCTTCAGTACCCTGGCATTCCTTCGCCAGGTGCCTAGCTGTCCTTCGCTAGGGCTTTGTGCCTAGCTGTCCTTCGCTAGGGTTTGATACCCTGGCATTCCTTCGCCAGTGCCTAGTAGTCCTTCTCTAGGACTTTGTATCCTGGCATTCCTTCGCCAGGTGCCTAGCAGCCCTTCGCTAGGATTTTTCCTGCACACTTGAGTAACATTGTTAGAACACCAATAATACTTAACTTTGAACCCTTTTCCAATATCAAAACAAGGTTCGATATGGTGCTTCGTGCACCAACACATAAGATAGAAGATCGCGAGGTGATCGGGAAGGTATATCTCTTCCCATGCTCCATTGATTATCCTTATGTCATACATGTGCTTGTTTCATTTACCTCGTCATTTTATGTGTGTTAGTTTATTAATTTGATTTTGTATCATAGTTATTAATTCACTAACTGGACCCCGACCATAAACACAAATGCCGGCGATCAACTCGTCGCCTTTTCCGCGGTTGAACGGTCAAGAAATCACAAGACCAATTTTGGTAATTGGCCGAGTTGTGATTTGGATCATTCGATACAGCACGAGATGGTCGTAGGGAGACGGGTCTTCATTCGGATTAATTTTTAATCCATAGACATGGAGAGGTCTCTCGGATCGACCGAGTATTCGCTTAGGAAACCCGCCAAGCCATAACCAACAATTGGTATTAGAGCGAGGTTTCCGGCTTTGTGTGTTTATGATTGGTTCATTTTTGCATTTTCATACATTTTATTTTGCTAGATGATGCGTGGATGTGCGTAGGCTAACTTTGTGTTGCAGGCACGAGATTCCAACTTCATGGCCAAAATAATTGATGTGTGTGATGGTTATGCAAAATTTTTGTAATTAATTAATCCTCGGGGTTGACGATGCTAGGTATTTAATTTTTGTAATTAAATACGACACATGTTTAGCTGAGCTTTTTATTTTACTTTCGATCTAGTTTTCATCTACACTCCTTCGTGGAGTATAGGATCGATGATGTAAAAATAATTAGCAAGTCATTTCGGCTCGGAGATCCCTCAAGGTAGTTTGTGTAGAAGGAAGGGAGGAGCGAACGAAGTGACGACACGACTGAAGGCGCTTTAGAGACCAAGGGCCATGAAAGATGAAAAATCTAGGATTTTCTGCATTTTTCATATTTTTGGTTATATGCTTGGTTGTGTGGTTGTGCTAAGTTAAAATTCCTCGAAATAAATTACTAAGTGGGAGACGGACCTAAGGGTCACACGACTTCCATTGCAATCTGATATGTGATGTGAATAAGCCCGCGCGTTGGCTTTGAGTGCCTTCCTCCATAACGGATAGGCTTGTTCTACGGATCACAAGTTCAGAAAAGATTATAGAGGATTATTGAAGAGCGTGTGTACTTCCCCAACGTAAGGCACATAATCCTAAATAATTCTCTTAGTGTCATGCAATGGTAAACACTTAGATACAATTATTAGTATCCTCCCCAACGGAGTCACTGCTAATAATTTGTAGGGCCGAAGTTGACCAACTATTAGTCTTACTTGTCAAAAAGTTAGGTTGACAAGATTGTAAGATTAATGGGTAAAACCTGATAGATCGAATGTGTTTGCTAGAAAGGGGTGAATAGTAATTTTTCAAACCCCTTTCTTCCTACACGGTTAGTTGCACAGCGGAATATATAATAAAACAAAACTAACAATGAAGAATAACGCTAACAACCTGATTTACTTGGTATCCACCCCGGACGGGTGACTAATCCAAGAATCCGTCGGTGGATCACTCCTCGGATAATCTCCGGCTAGCCCTCGTCGCTCCTTGTGGGTGGAGAAACCTCGCCACAATCACCTTGACAATATCTGGGCACAAAAGACTACTAACTCACTTTACCCAAGCGAGTTTCGTCAAAAATCTCATCCACCACGAAGTCCTCTTTAAATAGGACTCGGGCTGAAACCCTCGCTACCAGTCGACTTCCCCCAGGGCAGTCGACTGGTGCCACTGAAATTCGACCGTTGCACCCCAACGTTCGAATTCTCAGCCAACTCACTAGCCACCTACCAGTCGACTGCCCCAAGGGCAGTCGACTGGTCCCCAGCCAGAACCCTTCTGTGAGTTCCATCAGTTACGACCGCCCCCAGGCCAGTCGACTGGTCTACTCATCCACCTAAGGTTACCCTTTCTGAGTACATTTCACTCCGCACTCAAACCCTAGGATTTCCTTAGTACAATCACACAACACTGGTATCCTCATGACTCGACCGACTCCTCATCCGCAGCCTTGACTATTGCCTTCGCGCCCTCTTCATCTTCGGCTCCCGTCCCTCGGATGCACGCAAGCCTCCAGCTTGCCTCCATGTCATCCTTCACGCATGCCTCGAAGTCTGAGCCCATCAGCTCATCGTCCCTGCTCTCCAAGGTCCCTCGGGTGCACACAAGCCTCCAGCTTGTCTCCATGCCACCCTTCACCATACCGAGGCTGTCCAGTCAAGTCCATATGTGTAACCTGTACAACCTGCACACTCAATATACACATATGAGACAACAAAGATAAACCTAACTTAAACCCTTTGCCCAAACATCAAAACACTTGGTCACTCCGGACCACAGATTGCCTCATCAAAACCTTCTTGAATGAATGTAGGGTTTGTATACGTCCACACTAACATGACATGCAAATTCTCAGTGTTTGAAATGTTGGTTGATTTCGAAAAATAATTGTTTTGAGGAATCAATTTATTTTCAATTTCTAAAGTAATGTATGTTGTGATTCTTAGGTTTTTTATAATGGCCTTTATCCCACTAGCCACCATTCTTAAAGAAAATAAACTTACTGGCCCAAACTACATAGACTGGAAAAGGAACCTAGACATTGTCCTCACTGTTGAAGAGTACAAATTTGTACTTTTCGAGGAATGTCCGGAAAGGCCTAGAGAAGACTCTGGTGAAAGTTGAAACAGTGTTACAAGAAGTGGGTCAAGGCAGATGAGATGGCACGGTGCTACATTCTGGCATCTATGTCGAATGTGCTGCAATATCAGCATCAGGCCATGCCCACTGCTAGTGACATGAAGCTGAACCTCAAATATCTCTTCGGACACCAAGGTCGAGCTACTAGGCAGTCCGTGATGAAGAGTCTGATGACGACCACTATGGTCGATGGGGCACCCGTAAGGGATCATGTCCTAAAGATGATGGCTCACTTCAATGAGATTGAGGTACTGGGAGCACAAATCGACGAGGAATCCCAGGTCGATATTATACTCCAGTCTCTGCCTAGGAGTTTTGAGCAGTTCAGGCTCAACTATAATATGAACAAAAGAGATTATACGTTGGGTGAACTGCTGGGAGAACTCCAGGTGGCAGAGGGCCTCTTTCGTCAGAACTCGCAAGCCTTAGTAACTCAAAGGTTTTCTTCTTCTTTGCCAAAAGGCAGGAAGAAGAAGAAACAAGGAGAGTTCAAGAAGGCAGCAGCTTCGCAGGGACCTCAGATTAGCGTGAAGAAGCCGAAAGGCAAGTGCTTCACATGCAAGAAAATTGGGCACTGGAAGGCAGACTGTCCCCGTCGACAAGACAAAGGTATTTCTTTAGCCTTAGTCGTTGAAACATATTTAGCGGTGCTATCTACCAGTACTTGGTGCGTAGATACGGGAGCCACTGACCATGTCTGCAATACTCTGTAGGGGTTCCAGGAAACCCGACGACTGGCTGAGAGAGAAATCGTGGTCTACATGGGCAATGCTACGGAAATGGCAGCAGTTGCAGTGGGAGTCTTTTATTTATCTTTTGAGAGAAATAAATTGTTAGTTCTGAGATATTGCCTTTATGTACCCTCATTTAGAAAGAATTTAATTTCAGTTTCTAAGTTGATAAAGGATGGATATTCTGTTGCTTTTGATAATAAAGTTGTTATTAAAAGAAATAGAGAGATTATCTGTTCGGGTACAATAGTCGGCAATATGTATACTCTAGAACCAATAACTCCCATGATGCAAACTGAAGTAAATAGCTCATCATCTAACTTAAATAAGAGAAAGGAGCCTTCTAGGATGAATCAGACGTATCTTTGGCACCTTAGGCTTGGTCATATTAACCTTAGTAGGATTCAGAGGTTGATAGTCGATGGGCCCCTGGGTTCATTGGTGGTGGAGGATCTCCCGACCTGTGAATCTTGCTTGGAAGGTAAGATGACCAAGAGGCCTTTCAAGGCTAAGGGGTATAGGGCTAAAGATGTGTTAGAACTGATTCACTCTGATTTGTGTGGTCCTATGTCAATCCAGGCTAGAGGTGGCTTTGAATACTTCGTCACTTTCATTGACGATTATTCAAGATAATGATACATTTACCTGATGCGCCGCAAGTCTGAATGCTTTGACAAGTTCAAAGAATTCAAGGCTGATGTGGAGTGTAAGATCGTTGACATATGCTAGAGGGGGTGAATAGCAATTTTCGAACTCTTCTACCTATGTTGTTAGTTGCGCAAGCGGAATATACAATAAAACAAGACTAACAACTAAACAACGCTAACAATACCTATTTACGTGGTTCGGAGATGAAGACTCCTACTCCACGACAGTCCGTGAGGTGGACGATCCCTCGATCCTTCGGCGGATCACTCCCCGGATGCCCTCCGGCTAGCTCGTGTAGATCCTTCTGGGTGGAGAAACCTCGCCACAACCTTGAGTACACAACCTGAGCACTTAGACTACTAATGAGCTCTAACCAAGCTCATTTCATCAAGAGCTCCCAGCCCAAACCGTGTTCTCTTTAAATAGAACTCAAGCTGGAAAACCTGCTGGCAGTCGACTGCTCCCACCTAGATTCAACCGTTGACAGCCCCAATGTTCGAATTCTGGCTACTCACTAGTCGACTGGTCCAGGGTCAAATACACACTGTGAGTTTTGGCAGTCGACTGCTACATTACCAGTCGACTGCCCAGCTTACAACAGCACTCCTACTCACTCCGTTGACCCTCCTCCACATGTGCCTTCAAGTACACTCCGTTGGCTTGCCTCTTGAAGTCCTCTTCCACCGGCTATCGTCCCTCGGATGTGCACGCAAGTCCTCGTCTTGCCTCCATGCTACCCTTCACGTGTGCCCTTTGAAGTCCACTTCCCGGCTTGCCCTTGGAGTCCTCCTCCCTCGGCTCTTGTCCCTTGACTCAGCTGACTCTTCATCAGCAACCTTGAATGTTGCCTTCGCGCCCTCTTCATCTTCGGCCCTCGTCCCTCGGATGCACACAAGCCTCCAGCTTGTCTCCATGCCATCCTTCACGTACACCTCGAAGTCCTTACCCCTCGGCTCATCATCCCTGCTATGCCAAGGTCCCTCGGGTGCACACAAGCCTCCAGCTTGTCCCCATGCAACCCTTCACCATACCGAAGCCGTCCAGTTAAGCCCATATATGTAACCTGCACATCCTGCACACTCAAATACACATATTAGATCACAAGGAAAAACCTAACTTAAACCCTTTGCTCAAACATCAAAACACATGGTCACTCCGGACCATAGATTGCCTCAACATGGAGAAGCGTCAAGGTAAAGGTATCAAGACACTGCGATCAGATCGTGGTGGCGAGTACCTCTTTGGAGAGTTTAGGACATACTTATCAGAGGCTGGGATCCAGTCCCAGCTAACTGCACCCGGTACACCCCAACAGAACAGAGTTGCAGAAAGAAGGAATAGGACTCTTATGGAAATGGTTAGGTCAATGATGAGCTATTCTGACCTACCTGATTCGTTCTGGGATATGCTCTAGATACAGCTACGTACATTCTGAACATGGTTCCATCTAAGTCAGTCCATTCTACTCCCATAGAATTGTGGACTGGGCGAAGGCCTAGTCTAGGACATATTCGGATTTGTGGTAGTCCAGCACATGTGCTAAAGGGAGATACTGATAAGTTGGAATCTCAGACGGAAGTACGCTTGTTT